>CM038231.1:26027192-26627192 GCA_021442155.1 Cymbidium sinense
GAACAAATTCTCCAACCATGGGGGTACTAGGAAAGGGGATTGTCCAATCTAAGAGTAACCCGGGTAGTGTCTAAATGGGGTCGCAAAGGACGTGATCCAAATAGAGTGCTCGTAGGGAGAGGGGCTGATAAAGGCTTAATCTAAAACCCTAGAGAAGATGGCATGGCTAGTCATATATATCAAATGGTATTCGCTCAAGGAGAAAGTAGGGACTCACATGCCAAGAGTGGTGTATCCACGAGTCTTGTCGATGTGAACATCAACCAACCTAAGGTGCCCGTCGATTTGCAATAATTAGCTTAGGAAGAAAGCTAGGGGACTCACAATCTCCTATAGCGAAACTAATTATTGGGATAGTCATCTTTATCAGACAGGGCTTGTGAATGTCACTAGGATACTTATATCAACTCAAACCTAGTCAAGAGGAAAGGAGCTTCTAGGGGACTTACCCTAAACCTTAGATATACTCTACCTAATCAGATCATGATGATTAGTTGAAGGTGAAAGCACGAGGACTCACATCTTCTTAAAAAAAATCAACATGTGGTAGCACACTAGCTGGGCAGTAAAGTCTACCATACTAATGATGTGCTCGTTGGTTTGCAATGGTCAAGTTAGGATGAAAGCGCAAGGACTCACGTCTTTCAAACAAGTGACCATTGGGGTGACATACAAGTGAGGTAGGATGTGTAGACTTAACTGACTAATGAGTGAGATAAGGGCTTGCTCCCACATCAAAGTAGCAGAGATAAAAGCTATGTGTTTGTTCTTGTGTTCATGTTAAAATAAATAGGATGCCTCTCGGGTTCTCTTACACCTATTCTAATAGCATCGAGATTGTGTTTGTGTTGTGAAAGAGTGATATGCCAAGGGGACTCTTACACTTACCCTAAACACATCATATGATTGAAGACAAAACAAAACGCTTGAAAGAAGAGAATATTTGAATGGAATCAATTTTTATTCTTTTTTATAATTATTTTCAAACATGATTTATTTCATGGGTAATATTTTTTTAGAGAGCCCATTAATTGGAAGCATCGGTGTTCTCCTTTAAAATCAATAAGGCGATAAGATCCTTCTTGGTAGGCTTTCTTTATGATATAGGGGCCTTCCCAAGTTAGTTCAAACTTACCTCCCATCTTTCAATGGGCAACAATTGATCTCCTTAGGACTAACATAAGTTCTCCTACTTGAGAAGACCTAGGGCGGACCAGCTTATTGTAAGCTTGAATCATTTTGGTTTTGTACAACTCGAGATTCTGCATGTGACTCTCCTCCAAACCTTGAGCTCTTCTAACCATAATTTTGCATTCTCTATAGTGATCTTACCCGCTATCCTTAGTGATGGGAGTTGAACTTCTAAAGGTAGAACAACTTTGACACATATACTAAGAAAATAGGAAAGATTAGTTGGGTGGTATGTGGTGCGGTAGGCCCACAAAGCTTCAACCAACTCCATCCACTTGTCATTTATTATCATCGTCTTCTTGACATCGATGAGTTTTGTTGAATGCTTCTACTAAAGCCATTTTCTAAGGTAGTAGATGGTGGAGTATCTCCATATATCGTATCTTAGTGAAGCTGATCTTGGTGCTTTTTTTTAATGCATTACCATTATCGATATAATTCATCGATGCCCCGAACCTATATGATATGGTTGAAAAAGCGAAGCACATCGAGATGTGACCTCTCGAGTGGGATTGCCTCGCACTTGGAAAAAAGTCGGTGGCAGTAAGATGAATGATAACCCTTGGAAGAAGGAGGATCGATCGGACCCACAATGTTTTAACACTCAAATGGCAATGAGGCCAATGTAGAATGGGTGGTTGATAGGACCACCATGTACACGACGATGGCATCTCTAGCTACATCCATGTAGTCATAATCATCGAGTAATATCCTAGTCTCTTGATCTTCATCTTCATCTTGGACGGATTGATGTGCTCCTCTTAGACACGAATGTACCGATTATAATGCCATTGGCTTCATGTTTTCTAAACAACGTAACCATATTTGGTCAAAGGATCATAGGTGTCATCAATAGAGCATAGGAGAGAGCTCTCTGTTTCACTATGGGCTTGTGACTTTTCTTGAGGTAGTTTGCGTGTTCAAGTAATCTATGAACGGTTACCTCCAATCCAATTCCTTGTCCATTTTGGCAATGGCAACCTCCCTTCAAGAGAAAGTCTCTTAATGAGTTCAACATCAATAAGGGATATAACTTGTCTATTTTGGACCCTTATTGAAATGGACTCATCTTTCGGACATGCTATCATGGCGGTTTGGCCAAAGCATATGTTACTACATTCTCTTCGAGAACCTTGTAGATGGTGACTTGGGATTTGGGCTAACAACTTCATGTATACTCATGGTAATGACGAGCTTGGTTTGAGAACCTTGTAGAGGACAATTTGATTGATGACCGAATCCCAAAGATTTAACTCTTGATAGTGATGGTAAATTTTAGATTGATCAAAGCCTCATACTGCTTCATTATTGATGTTAGGGTTGAAAAGATAGTATGAGAATCTCATCACATCGGTGTGAGTTAGAGAACTATTCCTACCCCCGCCTTCCCTAGAAGAGTAGATCATGGTGATTCCCCTTTATGAAAAGAAGCTGCACCATCAAAATACATCTCCCATCGACGGTTGTCAACCTTCCCTAACTTCATGTTTTGTTCCTCAGGGAGATCATCACTAAGCGGGGAGTCAGCGGGAAGTGGATGTGCTCCTAAGAAATTCACTAGTGCTTATCCTTTTACCGCACTAAGGGGTACAAATGAGACATCGAACTATGAGAGAATCATAGACCATCATGCCAAACGTCTGGATAGCATTGGTCGTGTCATGAGATCAGTGGATTTATTCTAGATCAAGTTTACTTTATGAGAAAGCATGTAGTGTCGTAGCTTTTGAGAAGCAAAGTTAAAAGCTAGGCAATGTTTCTCAATAGGTGAATAGTTTGCTTGTGAAGATAGATGAGAGCACTCTCTTCCCTTTGTTGTTGGCTTAGCCAACAAAGCAGAGAGTCATCCAATGCAACTGTAGAGGATGAGTGGTGCCCAGATAGGCTAGAACGGTGGCTTCAAATCTTGCTTGATCTTCAAAGGCATCGCACTTGTCATCCCACTTGAACTTGGCATCCTTTTGATAAGTTGAGAATGGCATCTCCAATAGGTTGGAAATAAAGCATCTTAGATATGATTGTCCTTGGAAAATATCGAGTTGAGTTAAACTTTTTAGGAGGTGCATTTCTAAGATAGCTTTAATCTTTTATGGATCTTCTATTCCCGATGTCGACAATAAACCAATTTTTTGAAGTTTTCCACACTTGATTTATTTTGAGATTATATTATCTTAACCATTCAAAAATTACTCTAAAGTCAAAGAGATGGTCTTCCTTTTCTTTATTCTTGACTACTAGATCATCAACGTAGCTCTCAACCTAATGATGGATGAGTTGAAGATTTAGTGTCATGGTATGTATACACATTTTAAGGCCAAAAGGCATGACCCTATAACAAATAGATTCTCGAGGTTCAAAAGCAATATTTCTTTCATCTGAGGCCATCTTGATTTGGTTATATCCGGATGACCCATCCATGAAAAGGCGCATGAGATGAGGTGATGTCCATTAATTGGTATAGGAAGAGAAACTCATCCTTAGGATATGCCTTATTTAAATCCCAATTGATGCATATATGATTTGGTAATTCTTCTTCTTGCAGACACGCCGGTAGGATATTTTTCTTCCAGATGAAACGGCATCGATCAATTTCTTGACTTCAGAAATGACTTGTTGTTCAATTTCTAATCACATGCATCTAGGAGCTTGCTTGATAGGGTTAGCACTAAGATCTATTACTAGTTTGTGGATTGCTACGTAAGAAGATAATCTGGGCATCTCTTCATAGCTCCATGCAAAGTAGTCTTTAAACTCAATCAATAGCCTAACTAAGTCATTGGTTTCTTCTTCATTCAGCAACAAATTCATGTATGTCGAGTGTGGATTTTCTTCTATCCCAAGTTGATTTCTTTAAGTTTGTCAATTGTTGAATGAATCTCCTCTTCAAATTGGGTGTGCATCTTTGATTTGGATATCATCTAGATCATCGAGATTTCTAAACACATATTCTCATAAGAGTTGGTGTTATGTGAAAAGAACTTATCGACTCTAAATGATTGGTAACAACTAGCAGTCATCATGGACCCACCCATGAATCTAGTTCTCTTGATTGTGCTTCCCGTATTATTCCATAGCTTTTCAAAGTACACTGTGCGGACCATGTGAGAAACTAAACCTTTCTATATAAGATTATGAACACAAGACGAGTAAAAGTCAAATGATAATTTTATTAATTCTTTAAATATATCCTTCTCAACTTCTACATCAACTTCAGGACTTGAGGATGATGATCCCAAAAAGAATCTTGACTTCATATCACTGGAAGACTTAGGGGCTTCCTTAACTACTAAACCTTCAACTTTTTGAGATGAAAGTGAGGTTAGAGCTAAGGTTCCCAGCTGCTTCCTAATAGTCTCACATAAACTTGATTTGAATACTTTGCTTTGTCTAGAGACCTGGTCTCCATCGCTGTCTTGATCAAAAGTCACCTCTAATGTTATCCGCTGAGAGGGGTTGGCTGGTATACTAATCACATTAGACTCATCCTCAGATTCCAAGTCTATATAAAGTAAGTGTACTCTATGAACCATAACCCCTATTGGCGATGGCTCCTCTTTCTACCTCCTCTGCCTGTGGAGGTTGAGTCATTCCCACACGCATATGATGGAATGAATATGGGTGGAAAAGTGATATCTTATTTCTTCTTCAATTCCTTTCTTGTGGACTTGGATTTTCATTTCTTTTCTTTTTTTTGGCTTTTCTTTTCTTTATTTTTTCTTTTTTGCTTTTGAATTTGAATTTTGTCCAAGTTCACGAAAGGGTGTGTTGAGGAAGATAGTAGGTATCTCATAATCTCAACCTTTAAAATATTTTATCCCATTGACTCATATTCAATCCCATCTTTTGAACTTGATGTATGCGATGGAGGGAGGATGGAATGATCTTATTCGATGTATCCAAGGCCTCGAAGCAAATAGTGAAGAAGTATTGAATCAATTATGTAGAACTTGGCTTCAGTCTTTTTCACCTATCTCAAAGTAACACTATATAACCAAGCCGCTCACCTTGTTCATTGAATCCTCTCAATATCATCTGATCTCCTCAGAGTGTGGAGATGTCAATCCTCAAATAGGCAAGAGTCTTTAGACTCATAATGTTCATTGATGCACCACGAACTCTAAAGTTTGAACCTCCATGACAACATGTAGAGGGGATGGTTGTGCTCCAAGTCCCCTGAAGAAGGTCTTCATCAGAATGTGATCCCCGAGCTTCTGAATAATGTGCCTCCTCACCAATTGGTCAATTAAGCTAAGCATATCTCGAGGGTCAAGCAGAGCTTCTCTTTGGATAAGATAAGGGCATCATATATGCTTAGCTTAGATGATAATTTTCTTAGATGAGAGAGGATATTATAGTCCACCTTGGGCTGATCCTCCACAAGCATATCCAAGGTTGGAGCATCCTGTGGAGTGGCTTCTCGATCCTCTGAACCAATGACTTGTTTTCCTCTATCTTGAGGTGCTTTCCTAGGAAGTAGAACCTTGCCACTACGGAGGTTGTCTTTGGTGATCTCTTATGGCAAGGTAATGGAAGATTCTACCTGCACATCAGGCTCACCTATATCTTCTCCTATAGGACCCTCAAAATTGGATGATTCCAAGTCTATCTCAAGAGGTGAACTCGTGGTATTCAGAGTAGGAAAGTCTAACTCTGAATCAGAAAGAAGAAGATTGAAATTATTATAGTTATTATTTAGACTTGAAGAATTATTTAGAATAGATTCAGATAACCCATCAAAAGTGACACAAATGTAATTCAAGCTAGCTTTGTTCTTCAATTTATTGGATTTGATAGAAGGTACAAAGTAGAAATCTAGTAAAGTAAGAGTAGTAAGGGATTTGATGCCCTTATCCACCGATATAATAATTCTACTAGTAGAAGAAGAAGAACTAGCTGAAGTAAAGGAAGTCATTGATGTGATAGCTGCAATAGTACGGATCTTTGGACTCAATCGTGGTTCATCTTGGGCTATCCGAGCCAGACATCTTCTTCTTCTTGCTACTAGCTCCCCTTTTCTGAGTTTGGCGCAACTTACAAACCATCCTTGATGTTGGAGGTTTGAGTGACTAACGCGCAAGGAAAGTTTCTTTATCTTGGAGATAATTTTCTTAGAGGTTTTGGATAAGTTGATATCCCAACCTTCTTTGGTTTTGGAAGGATCGCAGTCATCCCCAAGGATTATCCTAATGGAACTAAATAGTTATTCCATAAGGTATTCCTTTGAGATGACTATAGCACCAGTCTTGAAGCTATGTTTAAGCCAGTCATTGAATGTAAAGCAATCCTCCAAAATATGACCTAGCATGCGGTGGTAGGAGAAAAAGTTAGGATCATTGCTTTTTTTCCTCCGGCCTTCTAGGTTTGGGTAGCTGAAAGTTAGGTTTCTTTAAGAGATTGTTAAAGATTTTTCTAACTATCTCCCTCTTAAATGAGTATGGTTTGTTTTATCTTGGATGGTAGCTACATGGCGGTGGGTATGTGTGTCTATTGATGGTATGGTTGAGGAGGTGGCGGTGCACCGTGGAGTCTATGGAGGGCGGTAGAGGCTGGTGTGGTGATAGAAGAGGTGGAAGCGATGGTGTGAGCACAGGTCTCTCAAATTATTCTCACGGCTAGTTGTTTCCACGATCCTTTCTATCGCCTTCTTCTTCTTATATATGACTTTGGCTTTATTAGTAGATCTGGAGAAGGTAACTATTTTGCTTCTCCTTGCAAGCTAGTCGCCTTGTTGATTATTTTCTCAAATTTTTTGATAGTGAAACCTTTGAGCATGAAGGTGACAGGGCCATGGATATTCTTAAGCAGAATCTTAATGGCATGCTATTAGAGACAGATTCTCATTTCATACTCAAATTATGCCATCTAAGAATGTAATCAACAAGGGACTCACCATGATTTTGTTGAGCCATAACGAGATCGCCAACAATGACCATTTGTGAGCTCCAATAAACCTCTTGATGAAGAGTTGCTCCAACTCAGCAAAATCTTTACTGAACTATTGAGAAGTTAAGCATACCAATCAAAAGATATCCCTGTTAAGCTATTGACGAAGAGGTGGAATAGTAAAGCATCACACCGCAATAACGCCCCAAGTGCAATATCTTCGGGTTTCCACTACCATCAAAACTCTTGAAGGAAGGTGGCATGAAACCCTTAGGATATTGGATTGCATCAAATTCCTCTGGGTAGGGTCTACCCTTTGGAACTGAAAATCCTCCTTAGGCTTGAGCCAATGCTTCCTTCACCTACTGCTCAACCATATACTTGATATCCTTTTCATGTATGGAGGTACTATCCACTACCTTCCTATAGATGCTGGTATTACCTTGCTCTACTGGAGGTAAAGTCCTTGCATGGGTCCAAGACATGCACCAACTCTAGCTGACTAGTCTTAGCTGTGGTAGGATGAACTGCTTGGGCTTGGTTCTGTAATGCTAAGATAGCTGCTAACAGATCCTCGAGCCTTGTCTCCATCCTTTCTATCTTTTCATCCTTATGTTTGATCTATCTAGGAGGTGTTGGGTCAAGTGGACTATGTATTCCTACTCAGGCTCAACACCTTCCATAGTTTGATGCTCTTTGAGGAGGGATCCCTTGGTATCTATCATATATACCCCGGCTGAGTCTCCCAACAAATCATCTTTGTTCGGATTGAAGCTGACCTTCTCCTCATATGACCAATCATACCCTAAACTATTCAACTTCTCTACAAGATAATGCACTACTATCTCCTCAAGAGAATGATCAATTTGAGCAGGAACAAATGATCTTGACTGACCGGTGTGATCACTGTCATGCATTAAGAGGCATCAGACCTCACTTGCTACTGGAGAGTCAATCCTATAAGGACTGCACTCACTAGATGAAAGACACTCCTGACTGCCACTAGGTATGAGAGGGGTGAAATTCCTAAGAGGTTTCACTATCCTTGGTGCAGCTGGGCTATCATCTACAACCTCTGAAATAATTACTACCATCTCCACATCCTGCTGAACTTGCAAAGTTGGTGAGGGAAGACTATTATGCTTCGAGGTCACCACTCCTTCCTCACTAGGGCAGAAGGTCGAGTAGGAGAGCTCAGCATCACCATAATAGGCAGTGCAGATGGAGTAGGATCCCTCAGTCGATCACCGAGTTCTCTCCCGATGGCCTTCATGGCCTTTGATGGAACTGGAGATGCTATGACCTGGACTGGTGATGGTGGATGAGGGGTTGAGCGGTGGGGTGGAGACACCACTGACAGTCCATGCATATGAACTATCCTCCTATGATGATTGGCCCCACTAAGTAAGGTGCTTGTCGGTATGGTGGTCACGGGTAAGCTAGAAAATCAATAAGTGTGGAAGGTACCTGGTGGCGAAACCTCTCCCTCGGTAATCTAAGCATGTATGAGCCTCTCGGCCTCTCACGATGGATATGTTCCCCACACTAGGGGGCATGATGGATCTCAGATCAAGTTGAGCTCCAAATTCTAAACGTCCGTAAGGTCCGCCTACCTGGCGCAAGACTGATCGGAGGCCAGCAAATGACCTCCTACTCCTAGTAAATGCTGGTTGATGTTGTACCACTGGTGGAGGTAATGAGCAAATCCTCTTAACATCCTCTCTATCTGACCCAGAGAGATGATGAAATTGATTTGCTGTAACTAATGGTGAAGTCAGAATAGGGAACTCCTCAATAGCTAAATGGGTGGCTGCCTCCATCACCCTGAAAATCCTAGTGTGATACCACTTGATCATGCGGTTCTTGTTCCTATGTGTCTGGCGATGGGTGGAGTGAGAGCTAGACCCATACTCAAAAGCAGGAGGCAATCCACATCGGGGAGCCTTACCCAGATGGTACGATGAGTGCTAGCCCCTCAGGGCATCAGAAATCGATGGGCATCAAATTGGGGTGACTATTGGCATTATCTCAAGGTGGTGGGGTGCCATTGCTTTTTTTCTTTAGTGAGGAGATGTCAGAATCAGAAGGTAGATCAATTCAGATGATTGGCTTCTGCCCGATCACCGTGATTCTACTGACTGTCGTGAGGGGAGTGCCCTCACATGTAATCCTCACTCCCTCGAATCCCCTACCGAAGTGGATAAGATGTGTATGATCCAATCGGGGGAAGTTGGCTTGGTCCAAAGCTAAATCCATACAATGAGGGAAAGTGAAATCAAATTTAGACCATTTATCAAGCTAAATCGAAATGTTATTGTCGTGGTGATGGTAAGAATCTGCAATAGGAAAAAGCTTGGATCAAATTTCTATCTTTATTGATTTTTGAATTTGAATTGAAAATTTGAACCCACATCCAACATTGTTGAAGTGTTAAGTAGGGTTCAAATAGATTTGAGAAGATTTAGAAATTTGATTAAAAGAAAAATTTTTGAATATGAATCCAACTTAAACAAATTTGGGTATGTTGAAAGATGGGTTCAAATATTTTGAGAAGGATGCTTTCATTGGTTCATGTTTGTTTGAATTTAGAGATTTTGATTTGAGGACCCTTTCCTTTAACAAATTTGGGTATGTTAAAGTAAGGGTCAATTGATTTGGTGTTTTACTTACTTAAAAAATTTGGGTATGCTAAGTGAAGTATTTGAAAATAATTGTTTCTTTTGTGAATTGTTGTTTGATTTTGAAAATTGGAATTCCCACTTAGCAAATTTAGGTATGCTAAGTGAAGAACCCAAGTGTGTTTTGTTTGATTTTTGAAAATAGGATTTTTAGTAAATTTGAGTATGCTAAGAAAATTCTAAAGTGTTTCATTTGTTTTGGATATTTTGATTTTTGAAAAAAAATAGGATCCTTAGTAAATTTAAGTATGCTAAAGAAATCATAATGTGTTTCTTTTTTGTTTTAATTTATTTTTTATTGAAAGTGGAGACTTTACTTTAAAAAATATGGTATGCTAAAGATGAAGTTCCACTTAATTTTTGTGAAATGGAAATTTCACTTAATAAATTTGATTATGCTAAATGCAATTCCTAAAGATGTGTTCAAAATTTTTTGTGTTTTGAACTTGGAGACTTCACTTAGCAAATTTGAGTATGCTAAATGAAGTTCCAAATGTGTTTGAAAAAAAATTTTGATTTTGAATTTGGAGACTTCACTTAGCAAATTTGAGTATGCTAAATGAAGTTCCAATTGTGTTTAAAAAAAAATTTGATTTTGAATTTGGAGACTTCACTTAGCAAATTTGAGTATGTTAAATGAAGTTCAAAATGTGTTTGAATAATTTTTGGTTTTGACTTTGGATACTTCACTTAGCAAATTTGAGTATGCTAAATGAAGTTCCAAATGTATTTGAAATTTTTTTTGTTTTGAATTTGGAGACTTCACTTAGCAAATTTGAGTATGCTAAATGAAGTTCCAACTGTGTTTGAAAACTTTTTGGTTTTGACTTTGGAGACTTCACTTAGCAAAGTTTGAGTATACTAAATGAAGTTCCAAATGTATTTTGAATTTTGAAAGTATGATTGTTAAGTTTCGATTTTTGAAAAGAAGACTTTCATTCAACAAATTTGGGTATGCAAAAATGGAAGTCAATGTTATTTTTGCAAATGTGAAAATTTTATTTTGTGTGTGATTATTGCTTTTTGAAAGAGGGAATTCCAACTTAATCCTATATGAGATATGTTTAATTCGGATTTCCAAATGATATTATTTTTATTTGAGAATGAAATCTTCATCCAATAAATTTGGGTATATTGAATGGAGATGTTCATATGTGCTTTTGAAAAATTTAGTTTTGTTTGAATATGAAACTCCCATTCAATAGGTGTGAGTACATTGAATGGAGAGGTTCATATGTGCTTTTTGAAAATTTTATTTTTGATTTTAACTTTTGGAAAGATGATTGTTCATTTTATTTTGAGAATGAAACCTTCATCAAAATGAATTGAAAGAAGATGTTCATTTGTGCAATTGAAAATTTTAGTTTTGTTTGAAAATGAAACTTCCGCTCAGTAGATATGAGTGTATTGAATGGCAAGGTTCAAGTGTGATTTTTGAAAGTTTTATTTTTTATTTTTAATTTTGATTTTTATTTTTGGAAAGATGATTGTTCATTTTATTTTGAAAATGAAATCTTCATCAAAATGAATTGAAGGAAGATGTTCATTTGTGCATTTGGAAAATATTGTTAGTTTTATTTTTGAAGATTCCTACATGTAACAATTATGAGAATTGTTAAATGAGGGTGATTTAAGAAAATTTTGTGAAAAAATATCTTATTATGTGCATTTTAAAAAGAGTGCTTTTTGAAAAGCAAGATTTTTTAATGAAAAATTTATTTTGTCTTTATTATTTTAGAATGAACTTTTCCTTCATAAAATGACTTGGAGGAAGTCTTTAAATGTTTTCTTTTTATTTAGATCTTTTTATTTTTACCCATTGGAGAACCCAACGGGAGTTTTAAGACCAACATAGAGTGAGGTCCTAAAACTTAAAGATGTTGGCTAACTCAACTTAAGGATGAAATAAACTAAGTGCCAACGGAAAGAAAGATAGTCTTGGATTCATACCAAAGTAGAAACCCACTATCGATACTTGAAGGCAACGATCATTTATTAAAGATGGAGAGAGGAACCATCCCCAGTAGAGTCTCCAAAAAGAATCTGTGGTGAAAATATCTCTGTCTTCATCTATCCTCTTGAAGAGGAAAAATAAAAATAGAAATATATGCCTTTTGATCGGGACACCACGTAGATTCGTAGATGTTCTTATTAGGGTGATATGGTATGACATTGAGGAGAGGTGTACTATCTCAAAAGATAGAAGTCACCACCCTACAATGGACTTAATCACCTCAATAAGGATTCCTAAGGATTACGGGTATGCATATATACCATAGATTCTTCCCACTTTACATGGAAAGTAAAGTAGGGTTTATTTTAAATCAGTTAGTTAAGTTCCCTCAGTAATAGTTAATTACATCCCAAGGAAGGATTCTTAAGAATACTCGACAAGGTAAATGATCATTCTCTCAAAGTTTTAATAGGTAGGATTATCAATCGATTAGTTTATTTTTGGCAAATCAAGTGGGATCGATCAAGAGGAGGGAGTTCTTATTGAAGCCAAATGGAGGTGAGTAGGGGATTGTGGTATTTATTTTTGAAGAATGAGACATGTAGATCTTAGGGGTAGTTATTGAAGTGATTGGGTATGATATTAAAAGATGTACTATCTCAAAGATATAAATCACCACCTATAATGAACCTAATCACGATAAGGACTCCAGGCATGATGGGTCTTGAATATAGAGATCTTTCCCCTACTTTACATGGAAAAGTAAAGTATGATTTATTTTAAGCTAAATTTGTTAAGTTCCATGGAGGCAAGCCCACATATTGCATCCTAAGGAATGAGAATTCCTTTAAGAATATACTCGATTAAAGTAGACAATTAGGGTCTCCAAAGATTTTAAGGTTAAGACTATCAAAGGATTTGTTAGTTTAGAAAATCAAATGGGATAGATCAAGGAGAAGACTTATTTTAGAATCCAGAAAGTAGAATGCTCATGATACTAGGAAGCTGGTGAGCATTCCAATCTACCCTATAATTGGGCTTTATATTTTTAAAGTTGAAAAGATTTAATTATTTGAGTTGACATTTTATTAAATTACTAGGGCTTATAATTCCACAACATAAAATTATGGAAATGCCTAAGAGGTGAGAATTTATGCTTGTAGAAAGGAACAATAATCTCGATCTAAATCTAGGAGCTTTGGCGAGGGCCAAAGCATGACCTAAATCTAAGGTGAAAATGGGTATAAAGTGTACCTCCATAAAAGAGAATAAATTACCCAACTGCTGGGCTTATTACCGCCTGAAGTGGCAGCCAGCTAACTCCTCCTATGCTTTAAATCCATGTTGGCAAGTCTTATGCTTTACATGATGGCTAGGTTGTTGTTTATTTAGAGAGGAAACTAAGTCCTTAAACTCACTCCCTAAGAGGCTAGAGCATGAGTGGTATGAATTCATGACTTAATCTAATGTAAATTTTATCAAATTTATTTGATTCTTTTGAACTCTTTATTTTGACAGGTATGGGATTTTAGATGTCTAAACGCTTGATTATGGGCCAAATCAAGAGAGAAATGGGTGTTCTTCCATCAAAGGCCCTCATAGGTTAAGTCTTCATTCTCTAGCATAGATGGAAGCCTCCTCTTAAGAGTGGAAGAATATTACATGCATAATATTATACATTCATTCATCAGCTGTTGCTAAAAATTTTATTATCTTGATTTAATTCTAGGCTTTTATGTGAGGTTATGAGTTATTAGGGTAGAAAAATTAATTTCATCCTAAAAGCCTACCGCATCAAAGCCACACATTCAAGCATCAATCATAAAGAAACTATAAAAAGCATGCTATTTTAATGTGCAATTTAAACACAATATCAAATAATTTTATAGACTACTGTAAAAGAATAAAATGTTAGCGCGGTCGGGTTCTGCCGTACACCCCAAAAAGAGAAAAAAAATATAAGTAGCCGTGCTCTACCCTTATACAACCTGAATTACAAAAAATAATACATGCTATTGGGGTTTTCTTTCCTTCATTTCTTCCTTCTCTTCCTTTTGATTTGATTTACTCCAAAGGCATCACAGGGAACCCTAGGGACTAAGCCTTCTGGCCACTACTCATCAAAATCTCCCATAATACTAATCATAATTCCTAATGCAAAAGTATATTAAAAATAATAAAAGTAAATCTAGCTACACCTACAAAACAAATGTTAGCTAAACACACCATAACAGTAGTTATGTGAATAATTTGGACTTAGCACCCACACATGGGTAACCAAGCCCACTGTTCTATGGGTCATGCTTAGGGCTAAACAGCACGCACAATAAAAATATTTATATTTTTATACAATACTTTAAGCATAACTCCCTACAAAAAATATGATTAAGTAATCGCCTACCATCCATTCTGGTATACACCCTAACATCCATTAAATATTATTCACAAAATAAAACAAACATCATACAATCTAACTTAGCACTAAAGTGGTGACTTAGTATTCTAATGTGTGCTTAAGGCTTATGGCAAGACTTTAGTAGGCTTCTTTAGTTTAAGTTTCAATTTAGAGTTTGAATTTATTTAGATTTTACCTTTGGGTGATTTTGATTAAAATGATTTAATGATTTATTTTTATTTCACTTTTATTTTGTTAAAATGATGTTAGGTTTTCAAGAATGAAGAGTAAAATGAATTTATTTGTGAGAACTCACCTTATTCTACATCCTAACTCTAAAGAGTCTAACTAAGGTCCTCAAGTATAATTAGCCCATTTGAATTTGTGTAATTTATTTGATTTGATTCATTTGATTTAATTTAGATTTTAGAATTTGAGTTTGTTTAAGTATTTGATTGATTGATTTTGATTTAGATGTTTTGGTTTAATTACATCTTGATAATTCAATATCATTGATATCTAATGAAGTCTAAGTTTGTTTAAATTAATGCATTTTTGATTGATTAATTTTAGATTAGATATTTTGGTTTGATTAAATCTTGATAATTCAATATCTTTTTAAATTAATATTTAATTCTTTTCTTTGATTATGGTTATGTGACTTGATTTTATGCTTATTTCATTTGATTATGGTTCATTTATTTGTAGTTTGATTAGATTAATTGAGATTTTATTTTATTTTAATTGAGTTTAATTTTTTTTATTAGTATTTTATTTTCAATCTCATCCATTTGTCATGTTTATCAAAGTTTGGTTTGTATTTTGATTTCAAACATTGGATAGTTAATTAGTTTATCTTATTTAAGTAGGTTGAATGAGATTTGGTTTGATTACATAGTAAATTGATGAGAGTCTTTCTTAATTTAATTTAATTTGATTTAATTTGATTTGAGCTTTATTAGTCTATGGGTTTGCTTAGGTTCAATGTGAGTGATTAGTTTAATTAAAAAGTGTATAAAGATTTGTTCAATCTTCAATTTGATTTCATATTTGTTTAGGTTGATATGTAATGACTTAATAATTTAGGTTTTATGTATTTAATTATATGTTTGATTAAGTTTAAGTTTAATATGATTAATTTGATTGACTTAATTATCTTATTTAAGATGTGTGATCAAATTAATTAGTAGATTAATTAAGTGTTTGATTTGAATTTGATTTAAAAAGTTAATTTAGTTCATTAAGATGATAGATTAATTCATTAGGTTTGCATTAATTAGGTGTTTATTCAATTGGATTAGCTTAAGGGTATTAGTTTAATTAAGAAGTGTGTTTAAGTTAATTATTAAATTAAATGATTTATTTAATTTTTAATTTGGTTTTATATTTATTTAGAGTAATGATGTAATTAATGACTTAATGATTTATGTTTAATTTAGGATTGGTATTTAATTGCATTTATGTTTGATTAAGCTTAGGTTTAATATGATTAATTTAATTGACTTAATTAGTTTATTTAAGAGGTGCGATTAAATTAATTAGTAGATTAATTAAGTGTTTGATTTGAATTAATTTTAATGTGATTTATAAAATTAATATGGTTCATTAAGACGTTAGATTAATTCATTAAGTTTGCATTAATTAAATGTTTAATTAATTAAGTTTGACTAAAGGTAATTAAAATTTTTTAAATCATTAGATTAATAAAAGATTTATTTAATTAATGACTTAATTTCTCACATGTGAGTGATTTGATTTAGTTAAGTGTTTTACTTAAGTTTGATTTGATTAAAGGATTATTGTTATTATCAGTTTATTAGATTAAGTGATTTGATTATTTATTTTTATTTCAATTAAACTTGATTATTCATAATCATAGTTATGTTTGATTTTCTTCATTTATTATGTTCAATAAATTTCATTCATGTTTTATTTAGTTGTTAGGTTTATATATTAATGGTTAATTAATTATCTTATTTCAAATGAATGTGATTTAATCATATATTAATTAAGTTTACTTTAACTTTATTTGGTTTAATTTGATTAATATCAAATGGTTATGTTGAATTTCATTAATCAATTTGATGTTTATTTAATGATTAATTAGTTTCAGTTTATTTATACTCATTAAGGAGTTTCATATGATTAAGATTCCATGCTTAATGTAGTTTAGTTATACTAGTTTGACCCATGTTAAAGTTTTGATTTTTTAAGTTTGGTTTTCATTTAATTGAGTTTTATTGATTTAAATAGATTTAATCATATTTAATTTAATTTCTTAAGAGGATGATATTTTTGAATTGAGGTTTATTAATGATTGCTTAAGTGTTATTTCATTTCTAATTTTGATTTTGATATTTAAATTATTTTAGATTATATTTTAATTAAGTCCAATTGATTAAACTTTAATCTTAAGTGTTTGTTTGGGGTTCATTAAGATTTAAAAAATCATTATTTCTTTAAGAGTCCTAGATGTCAATTGAAGTGATTTAAGCCATTTTGAAGATTTTGTAAATTTAAATTTTTATTTGATTTATTTAATTAAAATAGATAATTTGAACTTCAAAATTTAATTTCTCTCAATCCAAAAGTTTTTTTAATTGAGATTTTTATGGAAGGTGTGTTGTAACTTTCAATCTAAAATTTCAACTTAATTTGACATATATTTTTAGTTTAATTAATAAAATTTAATTTTTATTAAAACTCAAATTAAGCTCAAAATACTCAGTGAACTTTGGGGACTTTGGCTTTATTGGATTTCTCTCAGAAAGATGAATCCAACGAGCTCTTGTTTCTAATTTTTAATTAAGTATTTTATTTTCTATGATTTTTTGAATTTTTAGGTGATTTAAATTAATTTTTTAAATCAGAAAAAATCCAGCTTAACGTCATCCATTTGGGCAGAAAACGGTCAACGTGAAAGCGACCCATGGTTCACTTTGGACTATCGATCACAAATTGGATGGTCCAAATCGATCGATTCGAGAGGATCACACGATCGGTAGCAATCGATTTGTTTGATCGCGTGAACCGCGCGATCGGACTGTGGGATCCGAAAATTTGCCACTGACCTCTTTTGAATGAAAATAGTTATTTTAATGTCGGTAAAAATTTCAAAGGAAGATGAATAGTATATATGACACTACCTAGAGATTTCATTCTCATTTTGCGAGAACTTTTTAACATATGGTTCTAGGTTTCCTATTGTAAAGCCTATAGTTAATTACCCTCTCAATCGAGAGAGCACTTTCATTAAGGCTAGTCGATGAATCTTTAAATAATGAATATATAATAGGTGAATGAGTTTAAGATTTATGAAATTATTATTTTTATTTATAACTTTTGGTGGGAGAACAATGATGCTGTCATCCCATGGTTTATCCGCATTTGCGGTCTGTTCAGTCGAGGAGATAGTCGACTGATCGAAGAATCCTTGTTAGCAACACATGGGTTACATCATCAATATGTCCTTATAGACTTGGGGTGGAGTTTATCTAAGGAGATAAATCTAAGTCAACCTTAGCTAATAGAGGGATTTTTGTACAACCAAATACATTCTATATTTCACAGCTCAAAGAGCAAAACAGTTGGGTTACATACAGGTTGCGGCCATGACCGTAATTTAGTGGTGCCATATCTAGTCAGGAGCTCGTCATAATGCCATTTATGTGGTGCCATTTTGTGCAAAACTACATGACAGAGGACACGCCACGTCCTTTAGATTATTTGAGTGTGAAAATAGTTATTTGACATTAATTTTTTGAGCAAAGTTTTCTTAATTTGTCATCCCTGTAATATGAGGGTGGATTGATTTTAAGTTTTAATTTAAATAGTTAATTTCATTTTATTTATATTTTATTATTTTATTTAAATTTTGATCATTTTATGATTGATTTAGATTTAAATATATGATCATTGATTATTTTGAATTTTAATAGTAATCACGTGTCTCGATCATAGGACTAATATTTGTTAATAAACCTTATCTACTCTGCTTATTTTCTGAGGATCATGTCTATTGTCTCAAGAAGTATAATTCTTCAAACCGTCAACTCTAGCTTAAACATAGAGGATCGGGTTTGAGACTTTTCTTCTTGAGGGCTTTGAAATAAACTATGTCAATTAATTTATATCTTATAATTATATATGGTAATTAGCTTTAGATATTATTAGCTTGAAATTCTTATAATATCATAATCAAATTTTTAGGTTTTGTTAACCCGGATCCGTCCTAAGACCAAATTGGGAGGTATAACATCTATTCTTTTTATCTTGCATTTAGGTTGCACATCTTTCTAGATATTTGATCTAATGAATACTTCAATATACATATATGTATCTATCTTAAAATATTATATGGACATGTGAATGTCTAAAGAAGTAGTTGTGTTTGACATGATACATGCATCAAAAGCATGAGTTATGATATGGATTTTAGGTTTTGTTAACAGACGTCCTAAGACTAAATCGGAAGCATAACACCTATTCATTTCTTTATATCTAACTTGCATATGTTTCTAAATATTTGAATATTTCAACGCATATCTATCTCATTATTTTTAATAACAATAATAATAATAATAATAATAATATTGTATGGACATATAAATTTCTAGGTTTAACTGTAGATATCAATTTGCAAGTTTAATTTTTGATATAACATTTTTAGGTTTTGTTAACTCGGACTCGGTCCTAAGACCAAACCAAAAATATATACATTGTCAACTCTAACTATCTTCTTGCAGATGATCAGATCTAAGTAAATTATTTTAAGATTTATCGTTCTCCAAACCTTGTCAACTTTGGATTGAACATCGAGGATCGGGTTTGAGACTTTCTTCTTGAGATCTTGAACCTGAGAGGATACATTAACGATGATGTTGATATATTTATCTTTTGTCATTCTATGACAGAATTAGCTTCTCAGATTATATTAAATTAAAATATTATAACATCATCATTAGATTTTTCTTTTAGGTTTTGTTTACCCGAACCCGGTCCTGAGACCAAATCGGGATGTGTAGCATCTGTTCTTTTTATCTTGCATTTGAGTTGCATATCTTTCTAGATATTTGATCTAATGAATACTTCAACATACATATAGGTATCTATTCTTTTAAAATATTATATGGACATGTGAATGTCTAAATTGAAGTAGTTAAGTTTGGACATGATGTATGCATCAAAATGCAAGCATAAGTTTTGATATGAATTTTTAGAGTTTTGTTAATCCGGTCTAAGACAAAATCGAAGCATAGCATCTGTTCATTTTTTTTTATATCTAATTTGCATATGTTCTTAAATGTCTGAACACTTCAACACACATATGAGTATTGATTCTTTTAAAATATTGCATGGACATATGAATGTTTAGGTTGAAATGTAGATATCAATTTACAAGTTTGATTTTTGATATGTCATTTTTGAGTTTTGTTAACGACTGATCAAGACCAAATCGAAGTGTAAATTTTGTCTCTATCTTCTTGCAGGATCAGATCTAGATTATTTTAAAATCTATCATTCTCCAAACCTTGTCAACTCTAGATTGTAGAGGATTGGGTTTTGGACTTAGTTTTTTTTTAGGTTTTGTTAACCTGGCCCTAAGACCAAACTGGATTTAACTACATCCTCGACACTAAGTTCATATTTGTAACACATTTGTTGGGGCACATGCAAATAAATAATTAGTTTTGAAGGATTGTAGGTATCTTCATTCATTTTATTTGATTGTTTGTACATATTTATTTGAGCATTTAAGCTATTGAATACTTCAACATACATACAAGTATCTATTCTTTTAAAATTTTGTATGGACATTAAAATTTCTAAGCTGAAGCATTGATGTTTAACATGACATAAATATTGAATTACAAGCATAGGCTTTGAAACCTAAAATTATAAATCAAATGTAGATCTGTCCTGTCAAATATAAATTTGACCCTTTCAAGTGGTTATAGATCAAGTAGATGTCTGTTCTATAAGACTATAAGACATGAGTTGACTCTTTCCAACTATTTGTCATGAAGTATAAATCTATATAATATGCGTTGACTCTTCACATGCATGGATCAAGTTAGAGTGTTCTATAAGAATGTGAATACACATTACAAACTAAGTGATTGTCTATTCTAGATGATATAGGCTTAATTTTTTTCAACCACTTATCCTAGATCAAGCATGTATATGTTCTTTAACAAATCAAGCATGCATCTATTTTATAGAGTATTAATTGGATTCTTTCAAGTATTTGCATGAATCAAATGGTTAAGTAAAAAGAACATTGCTTCATAAAGTGAGCATAGATTTCATTTAACTTGCATATATTAAAGACATTCAAATTGAATAGAAAGCAATAATACTTTAAATATGCACATTGAATCATTTCACTAGGCATTTTAACATGAAGCCCAAAAAACTATGAACTCATATGTAAGAACGGTTCATGATTCATGCTTGATTTAATTTCTTTAAATATTTGTATAAATCATAAGACATTAAACTTAAATGTAAGATTGATCATAAGCATATATAGAATCTCATTCATTTGAATGTTTAAATAAGCCCATCTTGTCTTTATCACTAAGCATATGATTATGCATGATTGCTTTCCCTCTACCTAAGTAAGTTGATATACTATGATAAGAATAAACTTGAGTGTTGGGAGCTCTTCCTTTAAAGATGAATGAACACTCTCTTATGAAACTTAGATTTGTAATAGACTTTGTAAGGAAAAGGGAAGTGGGAGAGTAGAGCGCCATGAGAGAAGGATTCTCTCTTATTTATAAGCCTCTTAGCTTAAGGCCAAAAAAGGAGAGAGAACAAAAAATGAAAGTGGGACTTGACCCCATTAATTTATATTTCTTAATATCATTTGTCATGAACTTGTATGTAAGGAGAGATTAAGTTTTTCTTTATCATTTGTCTCCTAATATCATATGACATACACATGCATGTAAGAGATTTTAACCTTCTTTATCATTTCCTTTTAATGTAACATAACAAAACATAAGTCTAAGAGAAAGCCTTTACTGTTTCTCTTAAGATATCTTATTTTCAAACAACTCATTCATGTAGTATATAAAGATATACTTTACAATAAAGTAAAGTTTAAATCATACCACGCATTTAGCGTTGCATTTCTATTTCTCACCCATTCATATAGCATAATCACTACTTAGGCAAAATGAATTTGAACTTTAAATAAGTAATTGTCATATGCTATGAAGATTCAAGTACAATTGAACTAAGCATGAGTAAGCATATTGTAATTGTCATATAGTATAATGAATGAGCTAAGCATGAATAAACATATGCACATACTTTCCTTCTTAAGCACTTAGGCATTTTACACATTTTTGTTTACCAAAATTTTCGCAGCCTCTCGGCATCATCCCCGCATATGGGGACTGCTTCAAAAGACTGGACCTTCCCACCACACCAAGAAAGGCGTGCATGGTAGGTGTTGTGAGACACCGCAATCGAAAGTTTATTTGCCCACCACGCCAAGAAAGACGTGCATGGGTTAACACAGCATAACATTTCCTTGCCACGTTGGAACAACGTGAGCAAGTACTTATATCATAACAGAAACAATTTTCCTATCATATTGGAATAACCTGAGTAGGTACTTATCACAATATATTTTCCTGCCACATTGGAACAACGTGAACATGTACTTATAGCAACAGATTTTCCTGCCACGTTGGAACAACATGAATAGGTACTTAGCACAAGTTTTCCGTTAGAACAATGTGAGCGGTACTTATAAAACAAATTTTCCACAATAATGTGAACATGTATTTATCATGATATTTCTGCATTGAACAATGAACATGTATATCACAAATTTTTAATAGCATTGAAAAAATGTGACACTTATGCAAATTTTATTATGTTACAATGTGAACAAGTCATATCACATTTTTTTTGCATGGAATAATGTGAATAGGTACTTATCACAAACAAGTTTCCAACATTGGAACAATGTGAATAGGTATTTATAACATGATTTAACAAATTTACATTCACATGTGCATGACATATGATGTTGCATTTGAAGAATCAAAATAATAAGCCATCACCTAAAATTTTAATCACATATGAATATCATTGCATTATTTTCGAGCATCGAAGTGTCTCTCAAATTCAACAAGTGATAACAATTAGATGTCATTATATACATTGTAATTAAAATAAGTTTTCAATCTTCATGTCATCAACCTTAACAATGAGAGTATTCACTATAGAATAATATCTCAAAGTCATATCATAGAAGTAAGATGGCTACATGAGTTATAAAGAGATTCAAATATAAGTAGAGGTTTTGAACCAATAAACCAAAATATCTCTTTCTTTACAACAAAATTAGCCATAAACATCTTTCTAGATTCATGCTAATATAGAGGGGAACTGAAAGCCAACCCATTCACATAAGATAGGCAAAGTGAGTATCACTCCATCCATAGGAAAAGCAAGCATGAAAAGAGAAGGAAGCCCACATATAACTTTGGGTTTGAGTCACCAACATTTCTAAACCCATTTATATATATATATATATATATATATATATATATATATATATATATATATATATATATATATATATATATATATATATATATATATATATATATATATATATATATATATATATATATATATATATATATATATATATATATATATATATATATATATATATATAAAATTTTAGGCATATAAGGAAGACTAGCAATGTCAACTCTTCCCAACAACAATAACTGAAGCATAAAAGAGGAATGGGCTTTCACATAATTTAGGATTTGAACCATATGCTAATTCAAAAGCTTCTTTCATACTTCTATTTTCATTTTAAACATATAAGAAAGGGCTCAACAAATATTAACTCCTCCAATTAGCAAAATTTGAAACATAAAAAGGAGGGGGACTTGCATATAGTTTAGGATTTGACCCATAGAACACTTCAAACCCTTCCTTTATACTTCAGATTTTATTTTAAGCTCATAGGAAAATTTTAACAAGTACTAACTCCTCCAAACAGCAAAACTTGAAACATAAAAGAGAGGAAAACTTGCACATAGCTTAGGATTTGACTCATACAACACTTCAAACCCTTCCTTCACACTTGATTTCATTTTAAGCACATAGAAAATTTTAACAAGTATTTACTCCTCCAAACAACAAAAAATTGAAACATAAAGAGAGGAAAACTTGTTAATACACTAGATTTGAACCACACAACATCCCAAACCCTTCCTTCATACCTCATATTTCATTTTAAGCACATAAAAAATTTTTAACAAGTATTTACCCCTCCAAACGGCAAAAATTGAAACATAAAAGAGAGAAAAACTTGCTAATAGTTTATGCTTTGAATCACACAACACCCCCAAAATCCACTTCCAAGCTTCTAATTGAGTTTTCAACAAGTAAAATAATTCCAGCAAATATTTTTTTATCCAAATAGAAAAAAAAAACTGAAATGTAAGGAGAAAGAAAACTTGCACATAGTGTAGGGTTTGAGCCATACACTATCGCAAAACCCATTCTAAACTTTAGGCTTCACTTTAAGCTCACAAGGGAGGCATAACCATCACAATTTTACCACAAAGAAATCATTTAAAGTAAAATAAAACATGCAAATCCATAGATATACAAACAATATGAGATTTGGGCCATACATCATCCCAAATCTCAAAATTAAATCATAGTATCATCTCAAGCATGTAATAAGAGCAATTTACCAAACCCTACTTCCAAAATATCTCAAATGCATGAGAAGAAGCTTAGGGTTAGAGAGAGATGACCTGGAGGTTTCAGTTGCTAGAAAGAAAGAGGAAGAAAAGCTCGGCCTTAGGGTTGCTCGGTCGGCTACTCCAGATGAAAATCATGAATGGGAAAGGAACAGAACAGTCAAACCGTTTGGACGATATCTTGCTCGGCTTGTCGATTGCTCAAGATGAGAGAAGAAGGGACGGACAGTCCTCTCGTTCGATTGAGATGGACGGTATGCAAGAAAGAAGGGAGATCGAGAGGAAAATCGCGCTTAAGGGGAGAAAGCGATGAGAGAGCTTCGGCCGATCGCAAAAGGGAATCACACAAAAGGGGGGAAATCGCATGAGCAGAATAAGGGAGAGGCAGTGTTCGGTGCGAGATCTAGGTTATACCGTGCTTTTCAATTGGCTACTCAAATGGTAACAATAGAGTTAACTGGGTGGCCGACTTGATTAGTGGGCTTGGGTAGCTTGAATCAGGATAAGGATTAGGGGATTAAGAGATTAAGAAGCCACTGATTATCTTAATTACAAATTAACATAATTTCATGTCAAAGTTTATGAATTTACTTCGTGCGATAAACTCTAGCAATATGGATATTGATTTTAGATATTTTTGTTGAGTCAGACTCAACGGTGTAGCCGATTCCACGATTGGAGGTCGTTTAGACAATGTCGGCGATGGTCGAAGTGAAATTGAGCTTAAAATTTGCAACGTCGCACTTGAATCGATCGACGTTTATGTATAATTTATCGAATCAATCGTGGAAGGCATCGTTTGATAGGTTTCGACATTTCGACGACAATGATGCAATAAATTTCGTGAACGGAGGTGTTCAAATGTCGTCGAGGCTTCTCGACTTTGATATACGCATAATTTCATTAAAAATTTATTTTAATTATTTGATTGGTTATTAATTGATTTGATATTTTTTATTTAATTAATTTTGATATTTCTGATGCATTACGAAGCTAAATTTTCAAATCAAAGCGACTTTGATCGAATCTCATCGTGATTAGGGGGTTTTAAACCAAATTTATATGATAGTTTATCTCGTTAAGCATTCATTTTAACCTCCATGGCTCATTTGACTTGTGAACCATATGTGGAGGCCAACATGGATAGTCTAGATCGCATCAGTGATCGGCCGGATCGCGTGATCCACGCGATCCAGTCATCCGATCCGGCGAACCACGGATCGGATGGCGGTATAGTCTGGCGATGAACAAGAAAATAATAAAAAAGGAAAAATTGAATTTCTAAGTGAAAACTTATCCAAATGGACCAATTTTCACGGTGATTCACACTGAAAAAATTATGTTTTCTAATTGGGATGATTTAAAGTAAAAATGTGGGATTATCTGAAAAAATTCCTAAAATTGCAAGAAAATTAATACAAAATATGAGAAATCCTAAGGTTGGCTAAAGTTTGGTAAAATTTACCTCACCAGGGATGGTTTTCGGTGGCGGTGAAGATACGAGTGAACTCCTATGTATATCAAAAAGCTGTGGAATAATTTTTAACCTTTACCTACTTTTGGAATGTCGTCTTCTGCAATGTTCACTGTCGTCATGCCGGAAAAGCTTCTATTTGTGTTTTTGAGCTCAAAAATGGCTCAAAGGTGGGGGAGGTGTTCCTTTTTTACTTTAGAGAGCTCTTGGGGGCTAAATAGTAGTGAGAGGAAGAGGGGTGAAGCCTGATTTCACCCTCCTTTTATAATGGCCGAAAATCCATTCTTTTTTTTAACTTTTTTTGCTCTAAAGTATTATTACCTTGTTTGGGGTGGTTGGGATGGATGATGGATTGATTCAGGACTTTGGATTTTTACTCCAATGTCCTTTGTCTATGATCATATTCAATGCAAATGTTGAGAATAAGTTAAGTGCATGTGATGGGGGATAATTAAATGAGGTTTGGTGGAATCCTATGTGAGAGATGATCCATGAAGAATTTAATTGGGTACGGTTGATTTTGGGCTGATTGCAAATGGGTTTGAGTTGGGTTTGATCATCCCCCAATGGGTCATGGCTTGGTTTCAAGAGATTTAGCTCAATTTGGGTCATATGGGTCATATTTGGTCAAGTTGACCAATTTGACCAAAATTAGCCAAGTTGGCTTGGTTTATGGGTTAATTCATGTTCAATTGGCTAGTTGAAGATGAATGTGATCTTTGGTTTGAATTAATTTGGATTTAATTTGGATTTAGGTCAAATTTACCCTTTAGGCCAATTTAGGCTATGTTGGGTCAAGTTGACCAATTGGACTCAATTGATCAAATTGGGTTTTAATTAGTAAAGTTCAAAATCAATTTGAATGAACTTGAGCCATTGATTCAATTTAGGTTAGATCATGATTTGACCCAATTTGGTCCTTTAGGCCAATTTAGGTCAACTTGGATCAAGAGGCCAATTGGGCTTGGTTTAGCTCAATTGGTGGTCAAGTCAAATTTAAATATTGATTTTGGGTTGATTCAAATCATTGATTTCAATCAATTTGGTGTAGGATGAGTTTTGGCTAGCTTTTGTTTATTTAGGCTAAGGGTTGACTTGGTCAAATGACTAAGTTGACTTGGTTTTATCCAGTTGATTGTAATTGATCATTATAAGCTGATCAATAATCGTGGTGGAAGGTTTTGATGAGTTAGGTTTAATTCAATTTGGGTTGGATTAGAAGTTGGCTCAAATGGATCCTTTAGGTCACTTTGGGTCAAGTGGACCTAAGTGGGTCAATTGGTTTGATTTTGGTTTGATTCGAGTTTAGTTGAACTTATATATGAGCACTAGATTGAAATATAAATTCAATAGCAAACATGTCATCTTAACTCACAAGCTAAACAAAATATCACACATTTGATAAAGCTAGCGTAAAAGAATAAAATGTCATTTGTGATCGGGCATCACTGCATAAACCCGAAAACAAATTGGGTAATCGAGCTCTACCATTATACAACCCGGATTACAAATGAATTAAGTACAATTAAGTAAGGAATTTATTGTTATGAGGGTATTTAAGCTTCATTTCTTCATTCTTTTTTTCTTCTTTCTTCTTTGGTTTATTCTTTTGAATGGTTGGAATATGGATGCTCGAAAGGCTTCACATGGTATATAAGATGTGATCTTATAACCAGTGCTCATCCTAATTCATCATAACAATCATTCCAAAATCCTAATTGTAAAAGTACATAAAAAGAAAAATAGTAAATCTAATTGAAACCTGCAAAATAGATATTAGCTAAACAAACCACACATTTCCAAGCATGTATATAAGAAAATTGGACTTAGCACCTCACACATGGGTAACCAAGTCCACACCAATTTTGGATTATGCTTAGGGGTATAAACAACCTGCATAATAAAAGTAGTTATATATTTTTATTACAGTGCCCCTCAAGCATAATCCCCTACAGAAGATAATGATTAGACTAAATCGTCCTACCATTCATTCTACACACATACACCCTAACATCCAGACTAAAATATTACATCACAAAATAAAAACAAACATTAAATAATGCACCGCCCTAACATAGGACTAGAAGTGGTGACTTAGCCTAATGTGTGTGCCATGTAAGGTTTGTGTGGTATGCTTAGCTAGGGTTTAAGGGTTAAGATTTTCTAAGTGTGTAAAGGTTTAACTTAGAAGGGTGGTCTCATTTAAGTTATTTAGTTGATATGAGTTAATTTTATTTTATGATTTGGTTTGGTTTGAATGAACCTCCTTAATTACTAAAGGTTATAAAGAGAGGAAAAGAGAAGAGAGCTTCTCTTTCCTCCCTACCTTAAGTGATTTTTAAGATAGATTCATTAAGAATTTCTATTTAGTGAATATTTTATTATGTATTTTAATTAATCCTAAGTTTAGATTTTCTCTAAACAAACCTATTCAAAAAGAAAGACATTTTAAGATTAAGTAAAGTGAATTACTATCACAAAACACACAACATTTTATTTCTTTCCCACATGTGTATCATGCACATGAATGAATCCTAAGCATATTTATATACGCGATGCAAATACTTAGCACACCTTAATAATGAATGCTAAGAGAGGTTGCTTAAGAAAACTTGGAATATTTCATGTATGCATGATTTTGTTAAGTAGAATAGAGTGATTATTTTATACATTTTTCATATGCACATTTACATGTATAAAAAATATAAGTGAGTATGATGTCATTGTTAACTAGGGGTGTAAGGTACAAGACCTACTTAGGCCTACTTAAAGCCTCGCAATCGCAGGGTTGTCCAGACTAATATATCACTTTTCTTAAATACATGTGTATGTAAAAAAAGAAATACATGGAAAGAGAATGCTAAGTGAGTTACTTAAAAATTTTGAATACTTTATGATACATGATTTTCATTAAGTAGATAAGAGGTTTTCTTATCCATTTTTCACATGCAGACATGTATGTATAAAAGGCATAAGTGAGTACGGTGTCATTGTTAACCAGCGGTGTCAAGTACAATACCTACTTAAGGCTATTTAAAGCCTCGCAATCTAAGGGTTTTCCAGACTAATATACCACTTTCCTTAAATGCAAGTATGTGTACAAAAGAAATGAAAGGAAAAGAAAGATACAAAAAATTTGTGTTGGTTGATTTATTTTGTTTATGCAATTTATATGTGCAAATGTAGATGTCCTTCTTAAGTAATAGTATAGAAATGAATAAGAAGGAAATTAGGCAAGTGTTATATTTTTTTTTCAAATGAACTATATACTTTATCAAATCCTATTCAAAACCATACTAAAAAAAGAGAGAAGGAAGGCTAGACTATGCACATCTTTATATTTATATCGACATGCAAGCTTATAAATAATTATAAGTAGCACACTTTTAATTTTAGGTATTTGATTTATAGATTTTAAAAGTAGTTTTGAATTTAATAGTGATAATAGTCACTCATATTTTTTCTTTAGCCAAAACTTGTAATTTGACATAAAGAAAATATTTCATTTTGAATTTGATTTTTGAAAAATATGAATGTATGATTTTCATATGACATACACATTTAGCATGCTAAAAAATAAATAAAGTTATGTAAGCATGTAATTTCATTCACATTAATTAATTCTTAAAGACAATCTTATGAAGTAAGATCATTTAAAGAGAATCAAAAGTTATTTAAAGAGACTTTCATTTTGTTTTGAGTTTGATTTGAATTAGGAAAGTGTGAGAAGGTTTGCTGGTCCTTACCCATTCCCACATATGTGTATTATCTTAGTTTAATTTTTAGGTGATTAGATTAATTTTATGCTTTAGTTAGGTTAAAATGTATATTAAGTTGATTAATTACCCCTTACTTATACCACTTTAACATATTTAATCAAATAATTATGAGCCAATGTATGACATAAAAACACAAGAAATTTAAATCAATAATGCATCATAGGAAAGAAAAGTACCTAATGCAATTGGCTCACAATTAATGATTAATTAAACTAAAGGGTTTAATTTAAGTACTTTCATAACATTTCTCACACATATGGGTTAGTATGATTTCCTTTAAGTTAAGGTTATTGAACACCCAAGCATCTACCCAAGAAGGATTGATTAAGTTTATGGATTAATTTTGGTTTTGAGAATTTGATTTGATTAATTAAGTAGATCATTAGTGGATTAACCCTTAATTAGATTTGAATTTAGGAAGAAGAAATTTAGAGAATAGCTTAAGAAAAATATCCCAAAATCATTCTATAAACCTCCTAATCACTTAAATACAGTTTAATTAACTTAATCAAGGAATTAAACTACTATTCATATGCTTAATTAACCTTAATTACATTAAGATAGTGATTATGGGTTCATTAATTAATTTTCACGATTAACTCATTAATAAATTCTAAAAAATTTAGAGGAGACAGAAGTCATCCCACAAAACATGCTTAAGAAGTTTGATATTAATTAATGAAGTCATTAGGGAGTATTATCATAATTAAGTTTTCAAATAAACCTTAATTAAGGAAAATCTACTATTCAAACTCAATTAGAAATAATTTTATTAGATTCGTCTCTGAATTATCTTTAAAATGAATCTGAGTTTTTTTTTTTTTTGGATTTTTTTACAATTAGTTATGAATTTAGGAAGTTTCAATTGATTTAATTGATTTTTATGAATTATGCTAATTTATTTTAATAAAATAAATCATTTTACACTCAAAATTCAATATCTTTTAATCCAAAGGTCATTTTGACTTAAAATTTTTATGGTATGTGTATTTTAACATCAGTTTTAATGTTTGAAAATTTCAACTTAATCTGACATATATTTTTTGTTTAATTAATAAAATTTAATTTTTACTAAAACTCAAATTAAGCTCAAAATACTCATATAAATTTGAAGATTTTAATTTGTTGGATTCCTCTCAGGAAGATGAATCCAACGAGCCATTGTTTGCAATTTTTAGTTAAATATTTTATTTTCTATGAATTTTTAAAGTTTCAGGTGATTTAAATTAATTTTTGAAATCAAAAAATCCATGCGGCATTAACGTGGCAACGCGTCGCCATGTGGCACTACACGATTGGATGCACGGTGTCGCATGGCATACGTGCGCCATGTGGCACCGATTCTCGCCTGCCACATCGCGGATGGCGAAGAAGGCATGCAGGAAAGTGACCGCGGTTCGATCGGGCTCCGATCACCGATATCGGGAGGTCCAGATCGGATCACACAATCTAGAGGCCAGGATTGCTTGATCTACGTGCGATCTGAGCCATCCGATCATGCGAATGCTCGACGATTTGTCCAAATCGCATCGAGACAATCGAAGGACGATCTGCGATCATGCCGCGATTCCGTCGATCCGTGAGCGGAAGGATGGACGGCGAGCTGTACCGGCGATGAACAGTAATTTCAGACTTTTTTAAGTAGAAAAATGAGATTTCTAAATGAAAACTTGTCCAAATGAACTCATTTCCGCTTCCATTCGCACTGAAAAAATTCTATTTTCTAATTGAGATGATTTAAAGTAAAAATGAGGGATTATCTAGAATTGATTCCTAAAAATCGAGCAAAAAAATATCACAAAATGAGGGATCCTAAGGCCGACTGCAGTTTTTGAAGGTTACCTCACCGGGGATGATTTCCGGTGGCAGTGGGGACTTGAGCTCGCTGTTGAGTGAGGGAAGAAGCCTTGGCCTGAGCTTAGATCCTCGCCTTCACATCGAAATGAAGTTTCCTCCAGTGAGCGTCATTTCCTCGCCTAAATTAACTTAGTTTTGGAGTATTTCTCTTCAAAATGAAGTTGGGGTGATTGCCAATGGCTTTGGGAGCTCTAAGAGGAGGAGAATGAGAGGAATGAGGGTTTCCTTCAGCTAGGTGTGTCCATTCGTGAATTGGGGTTGGGTCGGTATGGTTGACCGAAGACTCGTTATTAAATGGGTCAAAACTTTAACTCAAACGACCCAACTTCAACATTAACCCCGACTGAATGATATATATATATATATATATATATATATATATATATATATATATATATATATATATATATATATATATATATATATATATATAGTCAAAATCAGTCAATTTTGGGTTAGAGGGTTAACCCGAACCTGACCCAAGAAATAAAATGGGTCAATTTCTTCAACCCAAACCCAACCCAAAAAAAATTTCGGGTTAACTCGAACCCAGATTTTTTGAGTCGGGTTCGTGTCGAGTTGTCGTGTCAGGTCAATTTTTGACATCCCTACCTTCAGCCATTAAAGCCTTAGAATGAAAAGTGAATGAAAATGAACTAAAATCCACTTTTTGTTTAAAATTTTGGTTCCAAACTCATGCTAATTGGCTTGGGGTGGTTGGGAATGGAAGAGAATCATTCTAGGTGGCTCCTTATGGTTGGCTAAGGCAAGGAAAGTGACTGTCATGAAAGACAAGTGGGTGTCCTAGCCAAGGGGAGGGAGTGTCCTTCATGCCAAGTGTTCCAATGAGAGAGATGAGGTGATTTCACCTCCCCATAAGTCATGGTTGGCCCAACCACTCCTTGGGTCAGAAAATCAGTGTCCTTGGTGCCTATATGGACCAATGGATGAGTGTCAAGTGGCCAAGGAAGAGAAATGACTACTTGAGAAAGTATCTTTTCTGATGGAATGCCCTTGACCCAAGACCAAAGTGATCATTTGATATTAAATTTGATTTGAACAAATTTGAAATGAGTCAAAAGTAAGTTGGACCAAATTTCATATCATTTGAAGTTTATTTGAGTTAATTTAAATTAATTTGACTCATTTGGGTCAAATCGGGTCAAAATGAGTTAGGTTGACCATTGGTCAAATTGGGTCAAACCAAGAGTTGGTTCAAATTCAAATAACTATTTGGAGTATATTGGTTCAATTGGTTTCAATTAATTTGGTTTAATTTAAATTTTTGTCAATTTGATCCTGTAGGTCAATTTAAGCTAAGTTGAGCGATTTGACCCAATTGATCAAATTGGCTTGAATCATGGATTAGTTTGGGTTTGGTTGATCATTTGGAATATATTGTAGACTTTGGTTTCAATTAATTTTAGTTTGATTTAATTTCAAGTTAATTTGACCTTTTATGTTAAGTTGAGTTAATGGTCAATTGGGCTAGGTTGGATTTAGTTGGCCAATTGGTCAAATTGGATTTAATTAAGGCTTTGGTCAAGTTCAATAATCAATTTGGAGTGAACTTGAGTCATTATTCACAATCAATTTGGTTTAGGTTGTAATTTGGCTAATTTTGATTTATATGGGTTAAAGGGTTGACTTGGTCAATATGCTAGGTTAACTTGATTTGACCCAATTCATGATAATTGATTAACCTATGATGATCAACAAACATGACATGAAGTTTGGATTGACTTAACTCACTTTGATTTGAATTGGATTTTGATTTATGTAGGTCAAATTGACCACTTTGGGTCAAGTGAGCCAATTGAATTTAATTGGCTTAATCAAGGCTTGATTCAAGTTTGGTTGAACTCACATATGGATTTATGATTGAAATATAAATCTATTTTTAAGAGATCTAGAGTCAAATGGGTTTTGATTCATTTAATAATTTCATATAAAAGGATAAGCATGAGTTTGACTTGGGTTTGATTTTTTAAATTTAGTTTTGGTTTGAAGATTGAAGTTTATATTTATATTTAGATTCATGATTGAAGAATTGATTAAATCATAAAGAAAAATCAAGGGTTTGGCTTGATTTGAGTTTTATTTGGCTAAGTTCAAGAATTTGACTTGAAAGGCTTAGATTGGATTTTGATTGAATTTGAGTTTGATTTTTGGAGTTAGTTTTGGTTGTTCAAATTTATATTTCATTTATATATGTGAATATAAATGAGTTATGAGAAAATTTTATGAATTTGAAGTGATTTGAACATGATCTAGGCTAAGTCCTTAAGAGAGAACCAAAGTGACTTAGGAAAGATTTGTGAATTTGGGTTTGACTTTTGGGTTTAGTTTAATTGATTTGAATTTATATTTCATTTATATATGTGAATATAAATGAGTTATGAGAAAATTTTATGAATTTGAATTGATTTAGATTTGATTTAGGCTAAGTCCATGACGGGAAATGAAAAGACTTAGGCAAGATTTGGAATTTGGATTTTGGAGTTGGATTTTGTTTGATTGGTTTGAATTTATATTTCATTTATATATGGGAATATAAATGAGAATATAAGTAGGTTATGAGAAAATTTCTTGAATTTAAATTGATTTGGATTTGATTTGAGCTAAGTTCATAAGATAGAATCAAAGGGCTTATGAAAGTTTTTTGGAATTTGAATTTGGATTTTAATCGTGGGTTTCAATTATTTGGAATTGATTTATGATTTGATAAAATCCATTGAAATTGATTCAAGGTTTGATTTGGAGTTGAATTTGGTATGAGTTTGGAGTTGCTTTGAATTTAACTTGAAAGAAGGAAGTGAGGAGTTGGTTCAAGCTATATGGTAGAAAAATTTTTCTAACACCCCTAAGGCATGACATATTCCTATAGTTAACTCTTCTAAGTATCTAGGGCTAGGTTGAGTGTTCACATAATCAGTAGATGTGCCTTAAGACTAAGAAACTCCTAAAGTCTAAGAGAAGTCTTATGTCTAAGATGGAGGGGTTGAGAACTCATTCTAAAAATGAGGTCAACAAAGTGAACTTAGGAGAAAGCTAAGAGGGAGCTAGATGTTTGAAGTTCTAAATCATCAGTTGTCAGATCACCATCTATTGTCCTCAGTACAACAATTATTCTGCTATACGTAGTTATTATTACCTAATTCTGGAATTCTCATTGTCAGCCTTTCTCACATGCAATATTGTAATCCCATTATTGAAAAAATATAAACTTTGTATTTCAAAGGAGATATATAGTGAGACATTTTTACTAGACTATGCCCCATGATTTTTCCCCTATTTATAGGATTTTTTCACTTAAAAATTTTATAGTGTCTTATTCTCTTTTCAATTATCTGTATGTGTGCTGGATTTCCATATAAGCTAAAACATGAAATTATATTCCACAATTGATTTTCTAACACACAATAATGATCATCGATAGAGCTTCGTGTCTTAATTTGCTCTTTCAGAGCTCACACCTCTCCTTTCAATTTTATAGTTTTTATTTAGAAGATAATTTTTACATGAATTTATTAATTATATATTTTTATGCATTAGTAGAGAAATTGTATTTGAAATTAGAATAGAGATTTGCCATTTTGCACACAACGTGCCACCCACATCAAGTGCCCTTGTGCCTCGCTCAACCTTCTAAACCGAATCCCGCCGGACCAAACACGCACGCGTACTGCACGTGCTCCAATTCTCCAAATCAGCTGTCTTGTCAGGAACGCCAAACAGCAGATTTTCTCTTAACTTTTAGTGTGCGGGCTCCACTAGGACGACCATCTAAAGCTGCGCGCCGTACGGATAAATAGTGGAACGAAGAACGAACCCAATGGCGTGGATGTAATTAAATAGATAAAGTATGGTTATAATTATTCACCTTTTTCGCTCTTCGGTTGCCCTGTGGGCCTGTGGCGAAATTCCTCCGCGGATAAATGTAAGCTGCAGTCTCGCTGGCTCGCTCTCTATAAATACCGAATTCTCTCGGAACTCAGATCTGAACGCAAGCCGAAGCGTGGAGATGGGGAACGCGTGCCAGAAGGAGGAGATCGAGAACGGTAGCGAAGACTCGACGGCGAGATCGGATGGGGAACCGACTCACCGGAGCGTCGGTGCACGCCGGTCTCGCTCGCTCGAAGTTATCCGGAGCTCGCCGCCGGACAGCCCCGGCCTGTTTCGATCACCACTCTTGTTTGCTCAGCAGGTATCAATCGCCTCCTGCTCGGCATTTTTATGTTTATTTGTATGATTGAATCATGTTTTGCGTCCGATTGAATAGCATTGAAATGATTGTGTCTGGCGCTGTTGTTATTCCTTGTGTTTAGTGTGATTGATTGTTAAATGGCCATGGCTGTTGCTGTGATTACGATAACGTAGATGGATTCGTTCTGGTTCTTATGGTTTTTTTCCTTCTTTTTATATTTTTGATTTTATGTTATTGATGTGGAAATATGAAAGTCATTAGGGCGTACAGAAAGTTCTGAGTGATGAGTGATCATTTTTGGAGGATCTATTTCTGTTTCCCTGGTTTAGTGTGAGTTATTGCTGAGAGTCGATTCATTTTGGAGATTAGAGTTTTTTTCCTTTCATCCGTGGTCATAAATTATAATCGAAGAAAACTTGAAGCCGTTAAGTGTCACAGAAAGTTCTGAATCATCCGTGATATTATATAATGCATTTTGGAAATTTTTGAGATTGTAATCTGAGTGAGGGATGATTTGTGAATCAGCGATTGATTTCTTTTCAATTCATTTCTAGGTGTACCTGGTTTGGATTCGTATGTTATTATAATGTTTTCTTACTCCTCAACATAGTAAGATTGCCATGGTTGAATTCATATTCATTTTCGAAATATTCTTGTCTGGTGCATTGGCCTTTTTTTATGGAAAAGAGTAACTAGCTTTAATTGTACAGTAGATTCACTTTCGCTGATGCACAGGTCAATAGATGGCCATTTTTATCTTCTCATTGCAAGAAAACTTATATTAGTTATTGCTATTATGTTTTAACTTGGTTTCCGGGTTTCGTATTAATGTCACATGGTATGACCATGACACATTCTGGAGGTAGCATGCTTGCAGTTGCTGTTATCTATTAAAAATGATTCCACCTGGCCGATATATATACATATATATATAAGCAAAGGGGTTGCATTTCAAAGATTATTTGGTGCATTGTCATATAGGTTGTAGTATTTTGAGAATTGACAAGCATTCTCATTGATCAAATGCAGTATGTTTAGGGGCCGTTTTATTTTTATTTTCTGTTGTGTTTTTGTTTTATTTTATTTATATTTTATTTGAAAATAAGATATATTTGATTGTAATTGTTGTTTTTAAAAATACTCAAAATATTTAAAATAGATTTTGAGTATTTTTAAAAATAATATTATTTATTTTTGAAAAAAAAATAAAAATATGTAAAAAATATTATAAATAAATATGTTTTTAAAAATAGCATAAAAACAATAACAAAAATAAAAAATAAAATTGATCCCAAACAACTCCTTAATTTTGCAATTTTGTTTAAGTATTGTAACATTTGGAATAATTAATGGTGTTTATAATTTTTTTTTACTTTTTAAAATAGTATTCTATTTAATTTTATCGGCCGATTAAGGTGATGTTTGGGTCCGATTAGGACGGTTGCAACACTTTGTAAAAATAGCCATAGTTATTGCGAGTAAAGTGGCTTTTACGAAAGATATTCTGGAAATTATATATTTTTTTCTATTGAAAAGGTTGGATAATAACATGCTTACAATTACCACACTATAATAATTTTGGATATAAAAATATTGCTTCTTACCTAAAAAATTTCCGGAGAAAAAAAAAACCAACAAAGAAATGATTGTTTGGCTACAGTCTGAAAAACAAACCAATGAAAAAAAATATCTCGAATAAATCCTTAAACGCTAATAAAATAAGATTGAACTAATATAAATAATATATATATATATATATATATATATAAAGAAGTTAAATAGTTTTTTAGAATCTTTCTAAAATTTTAAGAATTTTAAAATATAAAATATAATAATAATTACAATAAATAAATAAAATAAACAGCAACAACAACAATAATAATAATAATAATAAATAGATAAACAAATAATATGTATTTTGAAAATTTATAATTTTATATAAATTTCATGTATATTTAGAAGATCAAATTTAGCATCTGAAAATAGAAGACAAATGATATATTATACTAAAATCTGGAGGTGATTTACATATTTGAATCTCGACATCATTTGAATTTTATTTTCAATAAATTTATAGTTGAATTGAACATCTCTATAAGTTGAAACTATCAACAAAAAAAGTGGATCGATCTGAATCCAAATGAGCTCAAATCAAGCATTTGAGCTATAATTAAACTTTGAATCATTAAAGAGTCTACAATCTCGACGTCTAATATGCTTATAATTAAATCAAGTAGTTCGATGAGAAGAATTTAATGGGCATAAGAGTACTCAACTTTGAAATCATTATGACACTTAAATGTTGAGATAACAATTTAAAATCAAAAGAAACAACATAGATTGTTAGATTGAGCATTTTTAAAATGTAGCTAAATTTATCAAGATGGTCCTCTAAAAATTTTATGAATAGGGCACCATTTTAACTATAAAGGTGGGAGGAACCAAGAGATTAAACTAAAAATTGAAGTCAATCGTCACAAATAACCTTTATCGACCACCGGTTATTGAATAATCGTCAATATTGTTATAACCTAATCATGATTTTACGATTATTATTGTCTTATTTCTACGCTATCTTGGCCTAATTTTGTTATAATAGAAAGTAGAACGAAAGCATTCTAAACTTTGTGATCACATCTTCTCTCGTTGAGAAGAAGAGTGAAACATTGTCATGATTTTTCTCATTTTTAAAATTTTCATATAAAAAATATTGATGTCTCACAATATTTTTAATTATGTGTGCTGGACATTCTTGTTGAGCTAAGATTTAATTTATATCTCCTGTTATAATTTTTTTGCTATGCAATAATAATAAAAAATAAAAAAAGATGATGAAAACATAAACATACAAATAACTTTATACATGCTCACTCAACTTATAGTCACATCTTGTTATCGTCATTACACATTTTGCTATATTTTTCTATGTAGTTTTATTTTTATTACTCAAACATAGAGGCCACCTCATCTTATCAAAGAAAAATTATCATAGCTAAAAAAATAAATTAAACCCTTTGAAATATCCTTAATGAAATAATCTGCAAATAAATTTGATCTTCCAAATCATATAATTCCAATATAAAGTATTTTCTTGCATCCTAAACGATGTTCACAAAGCTTGATATTCTGCAAGCTTTAGGCGGTTCAGGTGGCTTGTTTCTCTTGATGATGCTGGCCCAAGTCTAGGTAGAAAACAATAATTAGTATTAAATTTTAAATATAAAAAGTATTAAATTTTATTTGTACTGTAAAAAAAAAATTAATAAAAAAATTGAAACGATAGATTCAACAGATGTGAGTGCATCAATAAATCTAATAGGATTTTATTATTATTATTTCTTTCGATTAGGCCATATATTTCCATCATTCCATGTGTTATAAGGCTTCTTAAATCATAGATTGGACTTTGTCACACGGTCACACCGCCGCCACCTTTTTTCTTTTTTTTTTAAACTTTCTCGACAAACGAAACTTATCCTAAACTAGCACACAGACTCGCAGGGCGGGGCCGTCGACTTTCCCACCAAAATAAAAACAGCACACTGACACTACTCCTTCACCCATGTCAAATTACTGTGTCTGGGACAGACTGTTTTACCGGATTCTGCTGTGGGTGCAAAATATTCTAGTGCATTATTTTATATGTTAAAAGTCCAGTCAGCTGGCCCATCTCGCACCAATACCTGCTGAGGTGGTGCTCAGAATCTGCTTATCGGTCTGCTGAAAGCCCATTCAACGAAGAGCATACGCAGCTCATTTCCGGAAAGAACATTTTGGGTTTTGATTATTTTTTTTAAACGGAAAAAAAGGTAAATATTCTTCAAAATACCTCTAAAATTTTAGCTTTTCTGAGGTTAGCACACGTGACGTTTGGCCATTAGTTCAAAGCTCTATTGTTCATAGTGGCTCCATTAATGTGAGGATGCTGGAAACTGTCGCAGCAATCTTAGAAATGTTCATAGAGATGATTCTTCACCCGTGTGACTTAGGGTATGTTTGACTTTGAGTAGCTATACTAGTATGGAGCTATTGTAGAAGAAGTTATTAGAAATATTTTTTTTTTATTTTAAAAAAATTTAATCATAGGTTTTTAACAACCACCTCATTCTACTAGATTAGTTTAAAAAATATAACTTTTTAACTCAACTTCTTTAAAATACAGTTTACCAGATGTCACTTGTGGTACAGTTCAGATTGCACCGTAGGTAGATAACTGCTCGAAACACAGTCTTAAAAGTTTTGACCACAATGATGAATGGATTCACTCCTACTCAAATTTGGTTATATATATATATATTTAATGAAGCTATGAGCCATTATAACCTCTAGTTTGATCATTGTGTGTTCTAGTTGTGACATAGGACATAAAAATTTGATAGATTGAGCATAGATTTTGAGGTGATATGCATGTTTGAGTTTTTCAAAATTAAATTTGAGATCATCTAAACTTCGATTTTAATAAATTTATAGTTAAATTGAACGTTTCGACAAGAAGAATTCATCAACATTGGTATTGGATCAATTCGAATCAAAATTAGCTCAAATCAAGACCTAAAATTTAATTAAAAATTTTAAAGTATTAAGTGAAGGGTCAAATGATCTTCAAATCCAACATGTTTATGGTCAAGTCAAATGGCTCAATGAACAGAACCCAACAAGCCCAAGATTACTCAAATTTGAGATCATTAAGACACTTAAATCCTTAAAGAGCGGACCATCCTATGTAATGTTTTGGAATGTGTGCTAAACTTACGAAACTTACTCTTCCTAAAAATTACAAATAGGCCTTCATACTTAGAGAGAAAAGTGAATGTGGTTAGAGCTAAATTTGAAGTTGTGAAGAAAGCTTGAAACCAATGATCATAGATATGTATTATCAATCACCACTAAATAATATTGTAGTCTGTTTATTTTCTTCTGAGTATTGTTGCCTGAATTCTATATCTTGTAATCTCACGTTCTCAAATTAAGAAAAATGAACGTAACACTATAACTCAAATCTCATAGTGGATTGCTTTTGTTGGTCAAGGCTTGATGTTTTTCCTTATAGGATTTTTCACGCAAAAAATTTTATTGTCTCTATTTGTCTGTGTGTTGAATATTTTTATAAGTAGAGACATAATTCTTCTCCGTTTAGAAATTTATAGTGTGCAACAAATTAGTTCCAAAGTATCGAAGGGATTTGACACTACTGACATTTACGCATCAAAATCATAGGCTGTTTTATAAGTAAATGGTGTCGTGGTCTCTTTTTTTGTTTTTTCCACCATTGCACTATAGTCGTTTGCTTAGTGAGTGATGTGACAAACTGCTGCTCTTATGGGATTACCACTATGTTAGGTCTAACAAAATGGAGAAAATTCTTTGATTAGAGTGAGAAGTAATCATTATATTTTATTGTATTAAAAAAATCTAACTTGGTTTGAACCAGTGGTTCCAACTAATTTTAAACAAGCAAGGTGAAAACTCGCTCGTAACAATGGATGTTAATGTTGATGTGATCATGAGCATTGATTATTGGTGATAAAATGGGTCGACATTATTATCAATGATATATATTAATCTTGTTAAGTTTTCGAGCATTTGTGGTTGACATCAATAACGGACAATAGCCTTATTAACAATAACGTGAGTCGACATTAGTATTATTAACATATATCAATCTTATTGGTAATGATAGGCATCAGCGTTGGCATCCATGTTGTGCACCAACTTTATTGGCAATGTGAATGATATGAACTGCTTAAACAAGAAATCTTGAATTGCGAAAGATCTTATTACTCGCTACATCAAACAATTTCTACTAATGAAATCATGTAAATATATCGTAAAATACGCATGTTCGCTAAAATGTTTGTTGCTATTTGCTCCAATAATAAATCATTGATTTCATTGGTGTTTATCAATGTTATTGGAGATGAAAGGCAACAAAGTTGGCTGATATAGACGCTTATGTTAATGGCCTGCATTAACTTTAATTAGTGATAGTATGCATTAAAGTTGATACCGAGGATGGGTATTAATCTTGTTGGAGATGTTATGCACTGATATTGGTGTTGATATTGTGTATTAATTTTGTTACTATTGTTGCACATTAACATTTAGTGTCGATTATGTCTATTGACATTATTGGTTATGGCATATATTAATGTTAGCATTGATGACATGTAGTATCCTTATTGATAACAACAAACATTAGCATTGATATTGATGTTTAGATGCAACCTTCTTGGTGATTATATGCATCAACATTAATATTGATGGTAAACATCCATCGTATTTGCCATGTCATGATAGCCATTATCAATAATGATGAGCAACAAAATTGATAGGCATTAGTGTTAGTGTTGACGATATTTGAGATATTATAATCAAGCAATGACAGTCCTTAGCTATGATTATCAAGTAGATATAAAGAATTTTTTAAATCTAGGAGTTCTCTTCTACTTGGGGCTCCTCTCCCTTGTATATAAAATAATGGCCAACTTAATGAAATACCTAGTTTTACTAAAGGTACATTGAGATTCAAAGATCATTTAATCCCTCAAATAATATTATGAAAATTTCAAATATGCTTCGATTATTTGCTTACCAATTGAACTTAGATTAAGAAACTTTCTATGTTGTTCATTTTATCATATTGAAATATTTATTTTGATAAATTTAATTGAAATCAGAGTTTAATAGATAGTGATAAATTTAACATCAAGATTTTCTTGTTTCTATACTTTCATCAAAATACATTTATGAGTGATGTATTATATATATTGTTGCGTGCTAGAAAATCAATTGCGGTAAAGTAAAAGTTTACGCCTTAGCTTCTTTGGGGAGTCCAACACACACACATGTATTTAAAGAGCGAACAAGAAAACTCCAGAATTTTTACGTGAAAAATCTCCAAAAGAGGGAAAAACCACGGGGTCTAGCCCAGCGAAAAGTTTCCACTATGTATTTCTTTTAGAGTACAGGATCTTCCCGATGACGGGATTATAGAATAGTATGTGAGAAGGGAACAACAGTTACAAGTAATAGACGATGTTGACGACGATGTTGACAACGATGTTAACGATGATGTTGACGATGATGTTGACGACGATGTTGACGACGATGTTGAAGATGATGACTGAAGATAGTGGTCAGTGATGATGACTGGCAACAGTGGTCGACGACGGCGAGGATCAGCAGTGGCGGTTGACGGCGGTGGTTGACGACCGTCGAACGGTGGCACGATTGTGCTTGGAGAATCTTCAAGCTCTAGAAACTCTCTCCTCCCTCTTGCTTGGGCTCTCCTTCTCCTTCCCTTTGCTCCCCTCATATGAGGAATGAGGGGCTATTTATAGATTGGAGGAGTAGCGTCTCTGTAAATACATGCAAAACCCGTCCACTCCACTTCATCGAGCGGCTTAAAATGATCCCTTTGATCATTTGATGTATTTTAAATATTTGAATGCTCAAATGAAGTCGAAATTTTGAGATCTTGGGCTTGTTAGATCCGACTCGTCGAGATGCTCGATTTGACTATAAAAACTCCATGTTTGAGAGCTTTTTAGGGGTTTAACTGATATCCCAAAGTTTCCAATGATATTTTAAGTTCTTGATTTCGACCAGTTTCAACTTGGATCGGTTGCTTTTAACGTCAAGATTAGTGCTTATTGTAGAATTTTCGTGTCATATATATATATATATATATATATATATATATATGATGGAATTCTTAAATATTAATTAGAATAGTTACATTCAAATTATGTTATTTTTATACAACAACAACAACAACAACAACAACAACAAGCCTTAATCCCACTAGGTGGGGTCGGCTACATGAATCCTTCGTCTCCATTGTGTCCTATTATGTGTCAAATTCTCATTTAATTCAAGTATACTAAGATCATTTTTTATACATCTTAACCAAGTCTTTTAGGTCTACCTCTACCTTTCTTAACATAAGGCAAATCTAATGCATCTACTCTCTAATTGGGTCATCGGACGGAACGCTTTATGTAGCCAAACCATAAGGCGACTCTCCCTAATCTTATCTACCACTAGAGCTACTCCAACTTTTTCCACATACTCATTTTGCATTCTATCTCTAAGAGTAAAGCCACTCATCCACGAGCATCCTCATCTCTCGTAACACTTAACTTAGTCTTATGCTTCTCTTTTTGTTGGACAGCACTCATAAGTCATTCGGTCTTACCACTATCTTATAAAATTTTTTAAGTTTAAGTAGATCTTTTTTATCACATAATAGGCGGATGCATTCCTCCACTTCAACCATCCAACTTGAATTCTACTAATAACATCTCATCTATTTCCCATCATTTTGAGCAATAGAACCTAAATATCTAAATCTCACTCTTATTAATGACTTGATCACCAAAGTCATGCACTAAAACTTCTACAACTAAAATTACACTCCATATATTCGGTTTTAGATCTACTTAACGAAAACCTTTAGACTCTAAAGTTGACCTCCATAATTCAAGTTTATTTGGACTCCCTCTCTAGTCTTATCAACAAGAAGAATATCATCAGCACAAAGCATACACCAAGGTACATCTTCTTGTAAATGCCTCGTAAGAATATCCATAACTAAAGTAAAAAGATAAGGGTGACTTAATTTATATTTAAATTAAAAATAATAATGTTGTACATATTGCGATAGACGTGTCTTAATTTTAATTCAAATGTAATTATTTAATGTGGCATCTGAATAATCTGTCCAGTATCACTTCCGTTCAATGCACATGACTAACTTTTTAGAATGATACAATTCATTCTCTTTGCACATCTTATGCTATCTATCAACCTATTATTAAATTTGATAGCGTGAACAATCATAAGAAATTAGAAATTTTAAAGATTATTTGGTAAAAAGCTTCACAATGAATTGATTGAATTTTTTTTTATATAATTTTAAAGTGTTAATAATCCCAAATGATGCAAAGTAAAATGCATGAGATATTAAAGATACTTCGTATATTTTAATAATTTTGATTAATGAAATGCTTTAATAAAATTTGATTATTTTTCAAAAAGATAAATATTTTAATTTTATTATAAAATTTGATTCTCAAACCTCAATTAATTATATAATATTAAATTTGATGTTTATGAAATATTTAGATAAAGATTTTCATTCATTTTTAGGGAAATTTGATTTGACATGCTTTATAACTAATTCACGTAATTTGCTAAATATGTTTGCTGTTTATTTTCTTGAAGCTATATGCTTGAAGTTAATTTTGGATGATAGGTCATTTCTTGCATATAAGATTCTATTGCAAAATAAAATTGGTTCTAATCGATTTCAATTTAAATCATCATTTGAGCTCAGCTCAAACCATTGTTCGAGTTAGTGTGATCCAAATTTGAATATGGTTTAAATCAAAGTTTGAACATTCGTTGCGAAGGCATCCATGGGCATGTAAGAAGAATGGGAGTTCACAATGGGTGCTTGTTGATAGGCTTTGATAGCGCCTACATATCTTGAGGAGCATGAAGGGAAGGGGAATTTAGATTGCTGTTAGTTGGATAGGCTTTGGTGACACTAAAATAGGGGTGTAAGTGAGTCAAGTCTACTCGCGAGCTGACTCGAGCTCGCCTCGTTAACGAGCTCGTGAGCCAAGCTTATCAGGCACTAGCTCATAAACAAGCTCGAAAAATTTTCGAGCTCAAGTTCGAGCCTAGTTTGACTCGGCTCGGTAGCTTATCGAGCCGACTCGTTTACATAATGGTGAATTGTAATTATCATATATCGCATTATCGATTTAATAATTTATCGAGTTTTTTAAACGAGCGCGAGCTTTTGAAAAGAGCTTGAGCATTCGAGTTGAGCTCGAGCCTGGTAATTGAGCTCGAGTTCGAGCTTAATAGGATTTAAATAAGTTTAGCTCGATGAAGTCAAAACTTGACTCAACTCAACTCATTTATACCCCCTTAAACTAAAATAGAGTTTGTTAGGGAAGGCATGATGGGATGACGATGTTTAAAGGGGAAATGAAGTTCACGATAGAAGTTCAATTGGGATCAAGCTTCAATAGCACCAATCACGTGTGCCACAAACCAAGGTCATGCATGGGACTTGTTGAGAAGGCAGTGTGAGATTGATGGTGTGTGATATGACTCCATATCCTCAAATAGACAACAGAGGCAAAAGGGACAGAAGAATTCCAAATTAGCTAAAAGATTTCACAAGATAACATAAGTAATTACTCAGGACAATAAGGAGGGATAAATACAACCATAATTTATAGAGAACAAACAGACAGAGGCAAGCTATGATAACAACAGAGAATAAAAACTACAATTATGCTAATTCATAGCAGAAAATAACTACAAAGATTACAGATTACAAATACACACGTCCAGAATAGCTTTCTAACAACAACAGAGACCAGTTAGGATGATAACATCTACAACAGCAACAATAACCCCAAATTAACATCACAGAAGGACAACATAACGAACATATAGCGGTTCAGAGCAATTCTGCGGTGATCCATAAAACTATATCGAACTCAAACTCAAGAAATAACTAACAAGATAACGGCCAGTGTAACAAAATGGAAGAAGCAGCAGAAAAGATCAAGAAATCAAGAAACCAAGAAGATCGTGGACGGTTAAAACTAACAGCTTTAACTAACTAATATTCCAGAAAGCCAGAAGGCAAGAAAATATAAAGAAATCCTCCCAATGTAACAGAAATTAGTTACCAATGTAAAGAAAGCATAGATCTAGGCTAGACAGAGACTATAAATAGAATAAAGATGACAAACAGTGAAGGAAATGATATATTCTGAAAAGAAACATTTCATTCTCTCTGCATCTTCTTCTTCTCCTTCTTCCTCTGAGTTATTCCCTTGCTTTTCTCACCGGAAACATCCATTTCTCTGGCTAGGAAACCCTAGGGTTTCTTCTCCTCTCCCCGCCTTTCCCCCTTCTCTGGAGTGCTCGACGACTCGAACTGTCGAAAAGAGAAAACAAAAATAGGGTTAAAACAAAGCTTCTCACGGAAGATTCATCGACGAAACCACCACGCAGAACATCCATCAGCGGCTCAAATCCCTTCCGGGAGGCTTATTCAGAAACCAGGATCAATCGCCGGAAGAAGCGTGGATTCCACTATCGTGAAAGATCGACGGCAAATCAAGGCGAAGGTGAATCCAAGAGATCCAACGGCAGGAGGAATACGGCGATCCTACGGCCAGAGGCAGATGAACCAAATTCCTATTCCTTGCTCAAGCCGGGTTCATTCCACTCAGATAGGGTTCAATTAACCCAAACCGGACCCTATCAGTGTGTAAAGGAGTTTATTAGGGAATGCATCTTAGGATGATGCGTGTGAAGAATCAAAGAATAAAAGAATAAAAAATGAGTTAATTTTATCCTAAATAATAATTTGAATATTATTTTTTTTGAGAAATTATGAACATATTTAATTGATTATGAAGCATATATGAATTTAAACTTCTCTTAATTTAGTTGTTAAAAGATGTTGAATTTTGTTATCGAAGTGCTGATATTAATTTTTCTTAAAAAACAATAAATAAAAGAGTATCGCAAACCCGGCCCACGCTGTACGCCGTGAGCGCAAAACAGCTGATTAGAAATTAAACGAAATGGTAGCCGATGTAATTAAGCGATGGAAAAAATGACAATTATCGTTCGAGCCGCGCCATTCCTGAGTTCTGCCCCGGTGGGGAAGTCGATCCACCGATTAATTTACGGGTCTTTAACGGCGGCGGTCACGCTCGCGAGCGTTCCCCTATTTCTCTATAAACACAACTCCTCTCCGAGCTTAGATCTGAGGACAAGCCAAGGACGTGGATATGGGGAACGCTAGCGTGAAGGAGGAGATCGAGAACATCGGCGATGACTTCACTGCGAGATCGTACGGTCATCCGAGTCACGTGCGCAGCGGTGCACGCCGGCCCCGCTCGGTGGAGGCGATGGGGGTCTCTCCACCCGAGAGCCCCGGTCGTTCCCGATCACCTCTCATGTTTGCTCCCCAGGTATCAATCGTTTTCTGATCCACCTTCGCTCTGACCTTTTGTACTTCATTTTTTCTTTATTTCCTCGTTTGTTTACCGCTTGGTGTCCGATTGAATGACACTGAAATGGTAGAGCCTGTTTTTATTTATATTCCCTGGTTTCATTGGTGTGATTAATTGTTACTTCAATGACGATGGCTGTTGGGGTGATTGCCATAATATGGATGGATTTGTTTGGGTGCTAAAAAATTTTCTTCTTTTATTTTGCTGACTGTAGATTATTGATTTAGGAGTTTGAAATACATTAGGGTGTATCGGAAGTTTTGAATGATCGTTTTTGGCTGTTATATATCTATTCCCCAGTTTTATGGCGGCTGCAGTTTTTCTCCTCTCGTCGTGATCGTAAATGACAATTGAGAATTTTGAAGCCACTCCGTTCTATAGAAAGTTTTAAGTGAAGCGTATTTTTTATAGAGGACTTTGGATATTTTGAGATTGTTGTCTGAGAGAGGGATGATCTGTGGACCGGCGACTGATTTCTTCTCAATTTCTTTCTTCGTTATTTCGTTCAGGATTCAAATATTGTTTATTTCTTCTCAACGCATAGGGAATTGTCTGATTGAGTAAAGTACCAGCTGATTCCCTAGGGATTCAGATTAATCTTGAGGTTTTCACGTCTAATACAATGCCATTTTGTTAGGGAAATTTGGCTTTATATACCCCATAATAACAGAAATTGGAAAAGTGTGCTTGCAATTTGTTTACTTGGGAAAATATACTCAAAAAAATCATTTTCGATCAAAATATCTCTGATTTTGACCACATAGTACTTATTTAAAGTTGGATGCAACTGATGGTGATTCAAACAAGACTCAAATAAAGTTCAACATATCATTGCTTAAAACTGCACAATTTAAGACGCCTTAGCATAATTTGAGCCCAACCTGCATTGAGGCTTATGCCTCATATTTAGTGAAGCATGCTTTGCTCCTCACCACAATTCCATTGTGTTGGCATGTGCCTTTTCATTTTAGGATTTTTTGTTTTAATTAATGTTATAAGTTATAACCGAGTAGTCACTCCTTTCATGCACTTAGCACCCTTCACTCACAAGCCCCCCTCATATATGAAACTCTTTTTTCATATATTCGACAATTTTTCCATGGGCTGCTACCACCACCATTGTCCCCTGAGTGATGAAGGTATTCAATACTTTTGATTGTTTGTTATATTTATATTTAGATCTATGGATATTGCTATGTTGGATAATAAGAGTGAGAAATTCATTGTGTTAAATTTATTTGATATCTTATTTTACTTTGATGTATTATATTACTTCCATTTGATATTATATTTTACTTTAATTAATTGATATTTGCATTACACTCCTACTTTGTATTATTCGTTACATGATGCTTTACAAATTATGCAATTTATTATTTAACATATGTGCAATTTATCACTTATTGTTATGTTAGGATGTTGATGTATCTTTTTTAATATATTCATGGGTTAGGATGTTAATATATTAATTAACTTCACTTTGACTATAAACAATTTTCTGATTGTGAACTGACGCCTCGTTTCACAGATGAAAAGTGCCTCAGTATTCAATTGCACAATTTTAAGCTTTGCAAGATATTCCAGTAAAATTGGTTTCATATTCAAATTTTGTGCGAATGTGGATTGAACAAAATTTAAACATAATTCAGATAAGGATTTAATAAAGTTTGAATAAGGTTCAAACAATGTTTAAATAAAGTGAGAATTTTGTTCAAATAAGATTTGAGCATGGTTCAAGCATGATTCTAACATGATTTGAATATGATTTGAACAAAATTCAAATATAATAAATGAACACAAGATAATGCAATTACAGATATATAACAAACATTTATAGTAGAATAAAGTGCAATTACAAAGATTTAACAAATATTTACATCACAATAAAGTGTAATTTAAGATATATAATTAATATTCATAACAAAATAGAGTATAATTCAAGAGATAACATAATATTCATCATATAAGAAAGGTAAATTGAGAAGTTGATGAAAATAATTTTTGTAAAATTATATACAATTAGGTATAATTTTCAGAAGATATTATAGTTGTGCTTCTTTGATATTTCACATTATCATTAAAAAAAGATAAATTTAGAATTACATTGAAACCAAATTTTTTAAAAGATAAAACTCATTGAAATGGAGTCATTGAGCGTAAACATCATCGCACAATAGAAATAGTTCCGACTCTTCTTCTTGCAGTCAACTTACCTCACAATCTTTGGGTTGAAATCTTCCTTATAGGTGTATATCTAATCAACCACTGCCCTCTCCTACAACAAATAAACTCTCGCCATGCCAAAATCTATACAATAAACCCCAAAAATAATCACACCGTCTAGTCTATCAGTGCATTACAAGAAAACATAAATTTCCTACCATATCTCCCTCTAACCCTCACCTTTTACACTTGTCCCATCATTTGGATCCCAATGCCCTTAGCATCTATCCGATCTTCCCATTCAACGCCTACAATACCTACAAAAGACATTTCTACCATGCTGCCCGCCATCACCCTACTACCATCATCTCCACCCATACTCTGCACACTACCTCAAAATCACCTCACATGCTCACCTTTGTTATGTTAGCAAAGTCACTGATACCATCCTCTCCCTCTCCAGCTCTCATTCAACATCCCATGATAACCCGTTTACAAGTCAGACATCTCAGCTCAAAGCAAATGTCTAACTTCAATGAGACCATTAGTTCCTCCCCTGATCCAACCTGTACGCTCAAGCCATCAAAGATGTCGAATGACAGCTAGCCATATCTACATAATTTCAAGTACTTAAATATGTGGCACCTAGTTTTTCACCTTTCCTCCCGATTATTATGTGTTGGGCTGCTAATGGGTTTAAAGAACCAAATTTAACTTGGATGGCACTATATCCTGACACAAGGTAAGACCAGGAACTCAAGGTTATAACCAGCAACACGTTATCAACTATACAGAGACGTCCAGACACCAAAATGACCACTATCAGAATTATCCTCACACTGCCTGTCAACACAACTGACCCATGACCAAACCCGACGTCTCCAATACCTTCATGGTAGACTCACTTAAATACAACGTCTACTTCATGTATGTCTCCTTCAAATGGCCTTGTATGATCTCAAACAATCCCCTTGTAATGGTTCTCTTTATTCCTCAGCCATCTACAACAGCTTGAATTTCATTTCAACATAGTCAATTCTTCCCTTTTCATGTAAAATCGTTGTATCACGGTCATGTACATACTCACCTATGTGGATTATATGCTCCTTACCTGCTATAATCTGGCGGCCACCTCTAATTCACTTCATTGCTTCCAACAAAACTTCTACATGCATAATCTTGGTTCCATATTATAGTTTTTGGCTGTTATGCACAACAAAAATCCACGGGAATCCACCTAAATCAATTTAAATATGCTCTAGACGTACTCCACTGAACTGGTATGCGGGATTGCAAATCACTTAAGAACCTCCTATATACAAAACAGCTTGACACTGAGCAATTGGATGCTCAATTTGCTAATTCAGAATTTTACAGATGTTTTATTGGCTCCCTACAATGCCTACTATTACCAGTTCAGACATGTCTTTCGTAGTCAATTAAGCTTGTCAACACATGCACAAACCAATCAACACCCACTTTCAGGGCCTCAAACAACTGTTCGGGTACATTCAAGGTAGGTATATCCAATTACAACCTTGTTATCTATCATGGACATCTCTGGCTATGGCTAACCATGATTTAAACTAGGTCAGTGACACCACAGATCAAATATTGACATTAGGTTGTTGTGCCTTCCTTGGTCGCACATTAATTTTCTCGTGTGTTAAGATGCAATCCATCGTAGCCTAATCATTTACAAAAGCTGAATTTCGAGCCCTAGCCACTGCCGCCACTAAAGTAATTTAGTTGTCATGTATTACAAGAATTTAACATTCCTCTTCCCCAACTAACACTTCCCTGTCTTTCATTCTCAAACAGAGCACATTGAAATAGGCTATTGCGTCATTCATGGTTGCGTTAAACCACAAGATTTATCTGTTCATTGTGCCGTCTCTCATGATCAACTCACCAAGATCTTCACCAAAGAGACAGATTTATCTGTTTATTGGGCCGCCTCTAATGATCAACTCGCCAAGATCTTCACCAAAGTTCTATCCCCCTCATGCGTCATCTGGCTACGTGACAAGTTAGCGATCTAACATGAACCTCAACTTGAGGGGAGGTGATAATTAGAGAGATGTCTACCGCACCTTACCACATGCTGCTCGCTCCACCATCACCAATACAATTGATCTCAACTACTCACATGAAATCATCAGCTCAATCTTTAACTTTTTTATATAACTATCCCTGTCACTGATAACAAACTGCAGTACAACCTCGTTGATAAAACTAGAGAACTATAACTTAAAGTATTGATGATAATAGTGAATACATCTTCTCTGACAATCTTCTTCTCTGTACTGTTGTATGCTCTTCTTCAACTATGCCTTCAGAGAATTACTTGGCTGATGCGTACTTCGCTTCAGGGCATATTGATTCTCAGACTATTGTTTCAGGTACCTGTAGCTCCCTTGCAGAGGCCTTGCGATGTCCCTCCAGTTTTCAGTCAATACTGGATGAATGATCCCTACGTTGCTTCAGACGCTCCCCGTGAAAAGGAAATTCCACTAATAATAACGTGGAACTATGGTGGAAACAGTGTTTTAGTGGAAGGATCATGGGATAACTGGTCTTCTAGGTACAAGCTTTTTAATGATTATAACTCTTAAGAAACTCTTATAGTTTCATTATCATTTATTTCAGTTGGATTTTATGCAACTATGCCTGTTTTCTAAGAACTTAAGATAATGTCAAAACATAACAGCATGGTGTATATGCAGGAAAACTCTCCAGAGGACAGGCAAGGATCATTCAATTTTGATAGTCCTCCCATCTGGAGTCTACCAATATAGGTTCATTGTAGATGGTCGCTGGCGATACGTTCCTGAGCTTCCTTCCGTTCCTAACGATATGGGCGATTCCAATAACATCATCGAGGTCAATGTAAGTTTCTCTTTAACATTTTACATTTTACCGATTCTGTACTGGCTTTAGTATTTTCGCAAACCAGCATGAAAAATGCAATGGTTTCTTGCTTTATATGGTTTAGAATTTTAAGGCATAAACACTCTTGAAGTGCGCCACCATGTTATTTTTGATAATTTGATTATTGGACATTTAATAATATTCATGGGACATTCAGCATACCATACTGATTGGTATATTACGTATATTTTTTTTTTGAATATTTGCATACATATCACATAATACTTATACATTTATATATTTAACACCCAAATTTAGATTTTTACTTGTCTAACACTATCCTATGCTTGAAAAGATGTATTTCATTTTAAAATGTGAGTGATGATGATATTTTTAATATGACATTGAAGATTGAGGTGTTATATATGTAAAAATTAAAAAATTTATGTTATGTGTAAGAATTGTGTGGTATGTATATAAATCCTTATTTTTAATCGGCACATTTTAAAAGCTCTTTGGTTACTATGTGGACAATTGTTGGACTCAATAATTGCCTATCTAAACCTATTATTTCTTAAATTGTTCTTATTTTAAACTCTCTCTCTCTCTCTCTCTCTCTCTCTCCTCTATCATCTTCTGGTATTACTGCCCTGCAAGTAGTTGTTATATGTTATGCTATAAAATGTGACTTTTCTTTAAGCTTTTACCACAACTTCTCAGTTTGTGTGTGTATATACATTGGTAGGGTGGTTTGAAATACTAGTGGATTTGGAAAGCCTATTTCTGAGAGCTGATAAATTTACAAAAAAAATTTATTTATTTCGTTGGATATAGCTTTGACAATGAATTTCAATCCCATTATTTTGTTGAATATATGTTTAATTCTTCTTTCTTTGTGATTTTTTAGCAATTCACCTCATCAATATCATTAATCTCTCTTTCTCACTTTTTTTGTTTTGGAAACCAAATTATTACGTTTGGCACATTCTTGAAGATTATACTTCATGTTTATTTGTCACCACTCACCTAAGGCAACTTTATCTTCTTTTTTAGCAAATTATATATGAATTTTAATGCTTTATAATGTGATCATACAACTTAATAGTTTTTTTAATAATACTAGTTCCTTTATCTCTGTAATCCAGTGACATAGTTATGAAAAATGGGATAAGAGGAAAAAAATATGATGTTGCTCAGATTGGTTTAAGATTTAGTTTTTCACTTAGTTGAGAATCTTATTTATTTTCTTCCATTTGTGGAACCAGGAGTATGTTCCCGACGATCTGCAGAGCGTTTCCGAATTCGAGTCCCCGCCCTCGCCGGACTCCAGCTACGCTCAAACGTATCCCGTCGACGAGGACTTCGCAAAGGAACCCCCATCTGTACCCCCTCACCTGCAGCTCACCGTCCTCGGAGCTCCGAAACCCGACGAAACCTTCGTCAAGCCCCAGCACGTCGTCCTGAATCACCTTTTCATCGAGAAAGGTTGGTCTTCTCAGTCCCTCCTTCCTCTCGGCTACACCCACAGGTTTCAATCCAAGTATGTCACTGTTGTCCTCTACAAGCCTGCAAAAAGATGATATGAACAGCCATCTCTCTCTCCCTCTCCCATGATTAACACTGCTTCAAGGCAAAATGATAATACTGGTCTTGAAACTGGATTTATTATATTCTCATCAGCCATACTTCTGCTGCTCTTAACAATCCATCATGAAGCAGATTTTTTGCTCTTGTGGCATCAGAGAAGCTCTGCTGATCTATTTTTGTTCAGTTAATGGCCGGTTTCAGAGAAGAGAAAGGCTGAGCAATCACCGGATGCTGCGTTGAGGTAATTGAAGGTGGCCATTCTCGTCACTCTTGCCTTTTAGTTGAATTAGATTTTGCAGCTCATCACGCACTGTTTCCATTCTTCTTATTTGTTTTTTTTTCCCTTCTGTCTTGAACTTATTTTGTTTTTTTTTATTCACGAGATCATAAAAGCACTCGAATATGCTAACTAGTGCATGGTTTTTTTTTTTTTTAAAAAAAATTATTTGGTTTGAAATATGTTTTATTTGAAGAAACTTTATCTATTGTTTCCATCTGTTGAAGTGTATGGTGATCTTTGCTTGGAAGAGCATGCGATGAACCTTAAACCCTAAATCATTCCTTGTGGCCTCTTATTCACGTCCGAGTGTCGTGTGTAGCAAAGACAACTTTGATAGGCTATGTTGGTTTCCTTTAATATGATTGGTAAGAATTTCGAAATATATTGTTAAGATCTTGATGTTAGGGTGCGTTTTGAGCGATTGTAACTTTTTGAAAAAATAGTGATGAAGTTGCTTCTATTACAGCAAAAGCAGCTGTGTGATTTCTGTAGCTGTTGTATGAAAAAGTTGTGGTGGATATAAATTTTTATTTTATTTTATAGAAGTTAAGTTGTAATTTTTTAGCCGTCATCACAAATAATCAGATCAGGTTGAAAAATATAATTTTTCCACCACAATTGTCAAATGGGGAGCGATTGGATGCGAGAAAGTCTTGTTGTCACACCGCTCCCTCAAACGCACTCTTAATGCTACATGTATCATAATAAAATTTCACCTTATAGTTTTGAGTGGGCCACAAAAAATAATGGTAAGATCTTTGTAATATGATCGACTTGTAGTGTTTGGTCATTTAAATTGCATGATTTTTGCATCGATCAGACCACAATGCAAGGGTTTTTATATCATTTTAAAAGAATTTGATAGATGATTTAATTATTTGAATAAATTTAGATTCATGCATTTTATTAAAATTTGATGGTCCCAACACTCTTCAAATTAAATTATTATTTAAATAAAATCAACTCTCCCATATTAAAACTCATGTTAAAATCAAATAACTATAACCACTCTCTTCACCCCCTATAAAATAAAATTAAATTAGAATATTACTCTAGTTAACATCAATTGGTTGCTTGTTGGAAGAGTACTATTTAGAAAATGGTTTCACCTTTCCTTAGTTGTCTTTTAATGAAGCAAACAAACACTTTAAAACTTCTTCGAAGCTTCAACTGAGCTCACCATATTGGATCTGTTATTTTGTTTTCAAAATTTAAAAGTTGTTACGATCCATAATCAATATATTATTATAGGATGAATATTGTTAATTCATCAGATATATTTTTAAAAGTTTTAAAGCAAAATAAAAAGAGATTATTTTTATATTTTCTATTATTTTTTTGCCTTTAAGATAACTTTTAAATAAATTTAATTTAAAAAATGAATTTAAAATTTTATTTTAAGATATATATTTATATATATCTTAAAATAAATTTAAAATATTAAGACTTAGTTTTATTAAAATTTCTATCAAAATAGTATAACTTAATTTTCCGATTCAAAAGAATCATTTATATTTTAATTAAAAATTATGTTATAATAAATTTTTAGTATTTTTAAAACATTAACTAAAAATATGCACCAAATTTATTATTTTAATATATATATCGTATCAAATTTATATATTTTTATATGTTATAAAAAATTAGATTAAAAAATATAAAAAATGATCATATTTTATTAAACTCTAAATAAGAATTTGATATTTAATAAGATAAGATGGAGAAAAGGGATTTATGTACCCGAGTAGCTGACTCCTTCGAGAAAGTCTTGTTATTATTTATATTTATTTTAAAATAAAATAAATTTAATAAATTTAATTTTTTTTATTATAAATTTGATCAAGATAAATTCAGATATATATATAATTTTTTATTCTAACGAATTTCTCTCGCAATTGAAAGTGGCTGTTCCCAACGATCTTCGCTGCAGGTTTCTTTCCCGTCTGATCTAAAACCAACGGCCATCATCTAAGGTTCAATCAGACACCGCCGCCTTACAACAACGGCTAGGAATTCAGTGATAAAATAAGCGTAAAGTGGAGGGTGTTTTCGTAAACGTTTCAATTAGGGGCTGTTTGATTGCCTGCATTTAGAATGCAGTGTAAAATGAAATACAGTGTAAAGTGAATACATTGAATACTTTACTTGTTTGGTTATGTAAAATAAATATATATAAACTATATTTTCATTTGGTTGAAAGCGTATGTAAGCCCAAAGTAAATATATATTGTAAATATTTGGTTGGATGAATGTAAAGTAAATATTTGTATTAACACCTTATTATATGAATTAATTATAAAATTTATTCACTAATTAAAGTATTCAATTAAAAATAAATATTATCAAATAAAATATAGATAAAATATAAATAAAATTTTTTTCTTGGCTAAAAAAAATAAATAAAATCAAATATAAATAAAATTTATTTGAATATTTAATTATTAATAATTAATTTATAAATTTTCTAAGATATTAAAATAAAATCAAATATAAATAAAATTTATTTCGAATATTTAATTATTAGTAATTAATTTACAAATTTTTTAAGATATTAATTATTAGTGTTATAAATAAATAAAATTTGAATATTATTATTTTATATTAATATAATGACCCAAATTTAATATATATATATATATATATATCTATATATAATTTTATTACTATATTAAATATTAATTAATTAATAGGAATTTTTATTAAATAAATTAATCATCAAAATTTAATATTTATTTATTAAATTACTTTTCTTTAATAAATAGTTTAATCATTAATTATTTTTGTACTAAATAAACTAAATTTTAATAAATATTTTAATTTTTTTTATTTATCGTAAACTATTTATCATTAATTTAAATAAATATAATTATATTTATTAAATCTTAATTAAGTTATAAAATATTTATTTTAATTAAAATTAGAATTAACTTTACGGATTCAGCAATTTCGAAAAAAAAATTAAAAGGAAAAAAAAAAATAATTCGTTTTCCCGCGTTCCGCTCCGCGCTCCGAAAAAGAAAAAAAAATTTCCTTTTTCCCGCTCCGCTCCGCGCTCCGCCTTCTGCGCTTCGTCTATTTGAAATACGTTCGTTTTCGAGTACACGAAAAAGAGTGTTGAAAAGGGAAATGAAATACTCCGAAATTTTAGGACTGAAAAGGGAAATGAAATATAATTACATTATCGCGTACCAAATACGAAAAAAAAATAAAAATGCGTGTATTTGGATTATTTTTTTATTTAAGCCTCCCTAGAGGCTCTATGCTGCTGCTGGCTTCTGATCCTTTCTATTTTTAAATTTTTGTTCCTGGGAGATTTACTAATCGGGTTTTGGTACGATTTTATATGGAGCTTTTCCCACTCATGAGTTTTGAAGGTTGCAGAACCTCTGGCCTGCTGTTCGCTCGCCTTGATGATATTTTTGTTGGTTTTTTTGCATATGAAGGCGGTTTTTGTGGTAATACAACAGGACAATGATGAGACAATGTTCCATATGGAATTTTTTCTTCTCCTTTTGCGGTTTTTGAGCTCCTCCATGGCTGTTAATTGGCTGCAACCTGAGGGTTCTGTTTTGATCCAGCTGTTGGTGTCTTTTGGTTTTTTCTTCCATTGTGGAGGTCTGGTTATTTGAGATGCCATTATCGCTGTGGCTTGCATAGTCTATTTTCTTCAGTTGCTGAATTCTTTCCTTCTGAATCATATGCTGCAGGTTTTTGCTGGCCTGCTGTTCGATCGGATATAAAATGGTCCCCCTCTCCCTCTTTCTTTGACGCGCGCGGTTTCTCTTTCTCCTACCCTCGGGCACCGATTCAGCCTACTGCGGACGAACTCTGCCGTCCGGACATGACCGAGGAGCTCACTGATGATCAGATCTCTGAGTTCAAGGAGGCTTTCAGCTTATTCGATAAGGATGGAGACGGTTAGATGATTCGCTTGGTCTTATGTGATTTTGCTCTGTTTTTTTTTTTATAAGTATTCCAGTTGTCTTTTCCGCTTTATATGTCGTTGACCGGATTCCAACTAGATATGGGTGTTTCCGATGGGCGCTAGGGTTTCTTTCTTTGCTGTTTCGTTTTATTTTTTGTTGTGTTGTTTATACCCTGATTAAGAGGAGTTCCGAATGGTGGGTAGAAGAAATGATGGAGAGGCCTTCTCTCAATTGTAGGTTTTGATAGATATAGATTCTTTTCTTCCCAAATAGAACGAAAAAAATCGTTATTAATATTTATATTAAAAATAATTTGTCTGAATGATTTAATTTGGAAATACTATTTGTTCTTTAATTCTATTTTTGTTCTTTGTGAAAGAACAAATTCATTTCCCTCTCACTCTCAGACATCTGATAACCTCTTTTATTTTCTGTACTATTGATTCCATTATTTTCTTCCCTTAACTCTCTATCAGACTGATACCGTTCTATTAACTGTGATGGATACTGACAAAGGTCAATGAATACTTCTGAAGATTCAACACATATGATGATTGTTTATTTAGGGCAAAATTTTTAGATTAGGCTTAATATTAATCGTAATTAGCAGTTTAGACACCCAAAAAAAAATTATCTTATCATATATAGCTCATCTTATTTATCTTATCATATATAGCTCATCTTATTTATCTTATCATATATAGCTCATCTTCCATCTCCATCAGCTTCAAGTGATGATTACAAATGGGAACCTTACAATTGCTGGAAATACACAATCTTTCATGATTCTGTTGTCTCTGATACTTGCTTTTGGCACCAATTGGCACCAACACGTTTGCCTTCATCAACATTAACATTCTCTGGTTTACTTCCAACAGCATCATGCTTACTACTGTCACCATTGTTCTTCTCAATGATATTATCATGTTTATGAAAGTTCTCTTATGTATTATAAGAGAGATTATCATCAAGGAATTGACACAATACTTGAACAATTATAAATTTTTTATATCCCTGGCTCGAATTGACACAATATCCATCAAAGTAAGTAGTATGGAGGCAAGTCATCAATGAAATTTTTATCATTTATTTGCAATTAGCTTTCATTAGATGTGAAATCTATCAAATTATTGTATAAGTTCAGAGCCCATAGTTGGAGTTAATAGCATTTGTTGACTAACATACTTGAGGATTAGAATTTGACCATCACCGGCATTTTCATGTAGTCAACTTTTAATTGTAATCGATCTTTTGATTAGTTATTTGCATTCATATAATTAACTGAGACAATGGTTGATTTAGAGATGTTGAATAGGAGGTCCTTACATTGAAGCAAAGTTAAAATTGAGGAGGAAGTAGAAAAAAAAAATGTAATACTTGTTACTCTTAAAGGAATTATGTTTTGCTAGGGAGGGAAGGAGTCCTTAGAGGGTGGCAATGTTTGGTTGGGAAGGATGGTGAGAAGGCTGTTAAAGTTTCCGCTTTCTTAGTTTAATGACTTTAAGATTTAGTTTCAATTTTTGTTTCGCTATCTTTTAAGTGCATGCATGCATGTGTATATAAGTGAGAAATTGTAGAAAAGCTTTGCGAGTTCTCAACAAGTTTAAAGCACTTTAATTCAAAATCTGTAAAATTCTGAAATGTCCAGTTTAGGTCTAAAATTTTGCTAGATCTCTCAAGCTCGACCTAAACTATAAATCTAAACAGATTTGATTGATTTCTCTGAAATTAATGCCAAAATCGGAATCAAACCGAATGAAAACCATAATTAAGATAGAAATGCAACTCTTGGAATGATGATTCGAGAAATTGTTGTCTTCGTGGATGTAAATTGATCATCAGCATCACAAAAAGTTGAGACGCGTTCTCGGCATCCATGAAGAACTACAAGACATGATTAATGAAGTAGATGCATGGCAACGACACCATTGATTTTCAATTCCACGAACCTCATGGCTCAAGATGAAGGACACCGACTCAGGAGGAGCTCGAGGAGCCTTCGGTCTTGATAAGGACGAATGGCTTCATCTCACGCGAGCTCCGCGTTATGACCAACCTCGGTGAAGCTCACCCGGCGAGGAGTCGACGAGATGATCCGTGAGGCCGATGTTGATGGCGATGGCGAGATCAACTATGAAGAGTTTGTCAAGGTCATGATGGCCAAGTGATACAAAGTATGTATCAAATATGTTAACCAATTCTATTTCTCTCAGTGTTTGATTTCAGCTTGAATATGTGTGTGCGACTTTTTTTTTTTATTTTTTAATTTTTTAATTTTCCAGACTTCAAATAATAATGGGTTCTCTATTTATACTCTGTTAATAGTCCTGAATTCTAATAATTTATGTAGTAATGTTGTATTCTATTTTGATTGCTAGTTTATTTGATATTTTTATATTTGTCTTTCATATTTATGATGCATTTGTTAGGTAGCTGATACATATTGCAGCCATACTATATTCGGTTATAGCAAACAAAAAAAGAAAAAAAAAATATTCTTGTTTTTTTTAGAATGAGTATCTACAACAACTCATCAATCTTGTGGGTGTAGATTTGTAGTAATCTCAGGCCTCATGTGGTTCTCACTTATTTTTCATCAAACACCTCTGCTCAGAGAGGAATCGAACGTGGCCCCTCGCTCTCCCTTGTCAACCAAGCTAAGATGCTGTCGGTAATCTTCTTGTTTTAATTTGATTATATAATGATAGTATTGAGTAGAGATGTAATGAGTCAAGTTATGATGAGCTAATGATCTAAGTAGAAAGGACTTATTAAGATAATGGAGTCTATGGTGTTTCATGAAGTCAAAAAAAAAAAAAAACTAGAAAAGTACTAAGTAGTTCTTTAATGGTCTTAATCAATTAAAGAATGATTAAATTATATATATATATATATATATATATATATTAGATAATTAATTTGTAAAATTTTTTTATAATTTTTATGATATAAATAAAAATTAGTTATTATGAATTTTTAATTATTAAAAATTTAAATTAGAGGATCCGAATCGACCTTAGCAAGCATAATCCTATCCATCGATCCTGGCCCACAACGGATCAACAAATTAAAACCGTCTCTCAATTACCGTCCGATCTATTATTACAATCCCGATCCATTGGCCTTACAAACGGTCAACAAATTAAAACACGTCTCTCAATTACCACCGTCTCAATCAAGACAAAGCTTCAGATCAAAACGGATTGCTCCAATAATATTCCACCACCTTTCCACCACCTTTCCACCTTATATATAAAGCGATTCCCCATTTCTCTCATCGGAAGTTCAAATTCTCTTTCTTCCCTCTCATTTTCTCTCTTAGATTTCATTTCCATAGCGCCGATGGCGAAGAAGCCAGCGGAGAAGAAACCCTGAGCGAGAAAACCGTGAGGAGAAGAAGCCGCCGAGAAAAGCGAAGGCGAGATGTGTTTAGAAATACTTTTTAAATTGAAGTATGCTTAAAAAGATTAAGGGAGATTTACATACATACCACACAATTCTTATGTTTAAATACATAAAATCTTAAAAATTTATGGAAGATTTACATAAATGCCACATAATTCTTATACATTTACATTATCTAACACTCAAAATTAGATATTCACTTACCTAACACTTTCTTATGCTTAAAAATATATATTTCACTCTTAAAAAGTGATGATAATAGTATATTTGACGTAATATTGAAGATTTGGATGTTAAATATGTAATACATAAGAATTGTGTGATATATATATATATATATATATATATATATATATATATATATATATATATATATATATATATATATATATATATATATATATATATATATATATATATATAAAATGAATGTATACATCATTACTGCATTGCATAAAAAACATATTAGTATACAATTCCTATGGAAACAAAAATCTCTTTTAAAAGCTACTGTCATGTACTTTGACCAATGGGTTGAGCCATAGGGGGGGAATAAAGCAGGACTGGTAAAATCCAAACATGAACACATCACACACGGCATTCATCATAAATCATATTAATAAATATAAAATAAATAAACATTTATCCTTTCCCTCTATGGCTGACCTGATGTCAAATAGTGTGCAAAAATAAAGCGCATCAAGATTAACTGTAACATGTTATAGTTCATATTAGTAGTAAATATAGTCGTGCAAAATGTAGTAAAATATAGTATATTGAGAAGTTACTAGCCAGCATTATAATTAAATACCTGATTATAGTTATCAGTACAATTGCTTCCCCCTATTTATGAAAAAAAAAACGTTATTATGAATTTTAAATATGAATAACCAGTGAACAAAACCAAAAACAAGCAATGACAACAGTTTTTCTTGTATTTTGGCTCAATAAAAATCAAAATAAGATAAGTTCAAGCAGTTTTGAGTCAAAATTGTTATTCAGTTTCACTAAAATTTCATAGTTAGGTTGACTAGGGGCCTATTTGGGATCCATTTTACTCTGTGTTTCTTGTTTTTATTTTTATATTATTTTTAAAATCGTGTTAGTTTAGTTTGTTTTTTTATGTATTTTTATTTTTTTTTGTTTTTAAAAATACTCAAAATAAGTTTTAGATATTTTGAATGTTTTTACCACCAAACACATTTTTTTAAAACAAAATGTAAACAAAAAAACATATAGAGAAAGCCAAAAAAAATATAATTAATTGTACCATAACAATGCATATAAATACTACAACCATATGACTCTTATCATATAAATATTTCTAAAAGAATGAAAAACAGCCCAAAACACTAGTCATATAATCAGTGGCTTGGATCCTATTCATGTTAAGCTTGACCCCATTGGCAGGATTTATGGATTTGACCTCTAGGAAAAACTTATGGTGGGTGAGTGGAACTGGGTGAAAACGTCACCAACCACCACAACATTTTGCCAATAGAGAAATGTTACACCTGCGAATTCGCTCCCATTGACCTTGTCAATTTAAAATTACTAAGATATCCTTGTGAGTATTGGCACTTGCTAAATTTGACAGAGGTAGCTTGTCAATTGCCAACAAGGTTTGCACATCAAAATGTGAATACGGATGACAGATGAAAGAAAGTTGTCACTCTTATAACCAAGGTTTGGAGAAGCTATTGATCCGACTTCCAAAATATCATAATAAACACAGACATTTGTGAGCTTCGAAAATATGCCACCAACCTCTCGACAATATTGAATTGATATTGAAGACAGTGATTTGATGTGTGTCGGTGTAATTTTCAGAAAGCAAATGGAATAGTAGATAAGACACTACCCAGAGATTTTGTCCTCATTTGGTGAGGACTTTAGATCTCAGCTCGGGTTTCTATTGCAAACAAGCCTTTATAGTTAATTACCTCCCAATAAGCGATAGAGAACTTTCGATTAAAATTGTCATTAGATCATTTGAATCGTGGCGTATAGTAGTAGCAATATGTGGAGTTTAAAATTTAGATTATGAAATTCAACATTTTAGCTTAAACCAGATGGTTGGGGGAATGGTGACATCCCGTCCGATCCATGGTTATCTCCAGTAGTAGTGGTTCTGGTACTTAGTCGGAGGAGGTAATTTGAGAGGAATCTTCATCAAACATGGGTTATGTCGTCAAGAAATTTTTTGACAGGGTGATGTTTGTCAGGAGACATGTTTAAGTCTATCTTAGACACTTCATCAGTATACCCTATGATTCACAACTCAAAGGCGGTATTGAAGAGTATCTGAGTCGTGATCGTAATATAATAATGGGTACAACCACCCGTCGAGAATTCTAATCGTAACTTCTTCTTATGAATCTTGGAGCCAGCGCGTCGGAGAACAGGTCCGCGTCATGCGTGAGATTGATTGAGAGTGAATATAGTAAAACACTTGATTTGACATTGACTCTTTTGTGAGCTATAATTTTCTTAATTTGTCACCCTCGACAAACAGTTGTGAAAGGTGGATGGATTGAGTTTGATTTAAATTTTTCAGTAATAGAGTTTCATTTAAACAGTTTCAGATTATTACTTAATTTGATTTGAAAAATTAATTAATTTGAATATGTTTAAAAGCTTTAGATCCTGTCAACTCTGTTTACCTGCTAACAGAAGATTAGATCTACTGTCACATGACAGAATTATTTTTTAAATATTTCACTGATTTAAAATCCTTATTATAGGTTTTTAGGTTTTGTTAACCCGGTCACAGATTAAACCGGGAAACCAGCTATCCCGAGATACTTGAATTTAAGCATTCAGCATAGTTTTAGAGCTCATGCGGGTGTATTTAAGAATTTAGGTAATTTTATTTCTGAGTTATGAGATTGATTTCAGATTTTTATTTGATTCCAATTTTAGTATGCGCGGCCTTTTCAGACATTAAAATTTGCCTTTGAAATCTCTATGTCCGAGAACATTCAAGTTTTTATAGCTTAGATAATTTCACCTAATTAATGATTTCGTTGATTTTGAAAATCATAATTAGAATGAAATTCCTTAATTTTTGATTAAAAGAAGCCCTATGATTTTTGTAAATTTTGATTTAGTATCGTCTTCTATCTGCTTATACAAAGAGTTGCATATCCGGCAGCAAATCAGACATTTTGATTTAGATTGCAATTTAAAACATTACTTGCTTTTAGTTTGCTTGTTGAGTTTTTGTAATTCTCCCAATTTGATTATGTTCAATCTACATACTTTTGATAAGTTATGCCAATTTCAGTGTTGATTGCTTTAGCCTTACTTTCGATAAGTTATGTTCAATCTCACAATCTTTGGGTAGAAATCTGCCTTATAGGTGTATATCTAATCAACCACTGCCCTCTCCTACAACAAATAAACTCTCGCCATGCCAAAATCTATACAATAAACCCCAAAAATAATCACACCGTCTAGTCTATCAGTGCATTACAAGAAAACATAAATTTCCTACCATATCTCCCTCTAACCCTCGCCTTTTACACTTGTCCCATCATTTGGATCCCAATGCCCTTAGCATCTATCCGATCTTCCCATTCAACGCCTACAATACCTACAAAAGACATTTCTACCATGCTAATGCCCGCCATCACCCTACTACCATCATCTCCACCCATACTCTGCACACTACCTCAAAATCACCTCACATGCTCACCTTTGTTATGTTAGCAAAGTCACCGATACCATCCTCTCCCTCTCCAGCTCTCATTCAACATCCCATGATAACTCGTTTACAAGTCAGACATCTCAGCTCAAAGCAAATGTCTAACTTCAATGAGACCATTAGTTCCTCCCCTGATCCAACCTGTACGCTCAAGCCATCAAAGATGTCGAATGACAGCTAGCCATATCTACATAATTTCAAGTACTTAAATATGTGGCACCTAGTTTTTCACCTTTCCTCCAGATTATTATGTGTTGGGCTGCTAATGGGTTTAAAGAACCAAATTTAACTTGGATGGCACTATATCCTGACACAAGGTAAGACCAGGAACTCAAGGTTATAACCAGCAACACGTTATCAACTATACAGAGACGTCCAGACACCAAAATGTCCACTATCAGAATTATCCTCACACTGCCTGTCAACACAACTGACCCATGACCAAACCGACGTCTCCAATACCTTCATGGTAGACTCACTTAAATACAACGTCTACTTCATGTATGTCTCCTTCAAATGGCCTTGTATGATCTCAAACAATCCCCTTGTAATGGTTCTCTTTATTCCTCAGCCATCTACAACAGCTTGAATTTCATTTCAACATAGTCAATTCTTCCCTTTTCATGTAAAATCGTTGTATCACGGTCATGTACATACTCACCTATGTGGATTATATGCTCCTTACCTGCTATAATCTGGCGGCCACCTCTAATTCACTTCATTGCTTCCAACAAAACTTCTACATGCATAATCTTGGTTCCATATTATAGTTTTGGCTGTTATGCACAACAAAATCCACGGAATCCACCTAAATCAATTTAAATATGCTCTAGACGTACTCCACTGAACTGGTATGCGGGATTGCAAATCACTTAAGAACCTCCTATATACAAAACAGCTTGACACTGAGCAATTGGATGCTCAATTTGCTAATTCAGAATTTTACAGATGTTTTTTATTGGCTCCTACAATGCCTACTATTACCAGTTCAGACATGTCTTTCGTAGTCAATTAAGCTTGTCAACACATGCACAAACCAATCAACACCCACTTTCAGGGCCTCAAACAACTGTTCGGGTACATTCAAGGTAGGTATGTCCAATTACAACCTTGTTATCTATCATGGACATCTCTGGCTATGGCTAACCATGATTTAAACTAGGTCAGTGACACCACAGATCAAAAATTGACATTAGGTTGTTGTGCCTTCCTTGGTCGCACATTAATTTTCTCGTGTGTTAAGATGCAATCCATCGTAGCCTAATCATTTACAAAAGCTGAATTTCGAGCCCTAGCCACTGCCGCCACTAAAGTAATTTAGTTGTCATGTATTACAAGAATTTAACATTCCTCTTCCCCAACTAACACTTCCCTGTCTTTCATTCTCAAACAGAGCACATTGAAATAGGCTATTGCGTCATTCATGGTTGCGTTAAACCACAAGATTTATCTGTTCATTGTGCCGTCTCTCATGATCAACTCACCAAGATCTTCACCAAAGAGACAGATTTATCTGTTTATTGGGCCGCCTCTAATGATCAACTCGCCAAGATCTTCACCAAAGTTCTATCCCCTCATGCGTCATCTGGCTACGTGACAAGTTAGCGATCTAACATGAACCTCAACTTGAGGGGAGGTGATAATTAGAGAGATGTCTACACCTTACCACATGCTGCATCATCCAATTGATCTCAACTACTCACATGAAATCATCAGCTCAATCTTTAACTTTTTTATATAACTATCCCTGTCACTGATAACAAACTGCAGTACAACCTCGTTGATAAAACTAGAGAACTATAACTTAAAGTATTGATGATAATAGTGAATACATCTTCTCTGACAATCTTCTTCTCTGTACTGTTGTATGCTCTTCTTCAACTATGCCTTCAGAGAATTACTTGGCTGATGCGTACTTCGCTTCAGGGCATATTGATTCTCAGACTATTGTTTCAGGTACCTGTAGCTCCCTTGCAGAGGCCTTGCGATGTCCCTCCAGTTTTCAGTCAATACTGGATGAATGATCCCTACGTTGCTTCAGACGCTCCCCGTGAAAAGGAAATTCCACTAATAATAACGTGGAACTATGGTGGAAACAGTGTTTTAGTGGAAGGATCATGGGATAACTGGTCTTCTAGGTACAAGCTTTTTAATGATTATAACTCTTAAGAAACTCTTATAGTTTCATTATCATTTATTTCAGTTGGATTTTATGCAACTATGCCTGTTTTTCTAAGAACTTAAGATAATGTCAAAACATAACAGCATGGTGTATATGCAGGAAAACTCTCCAGAGGACAGGCAAGGATCATTCAATTTTGATAGTCCTCCCATCTGGAGTCTACCAATATAGGTTCATTGTAGATGGTCGCTGGCGATACGTTCCTGAGCTTCCTTCCGTTCCTAACGATATGGGCGATTCCAATAACATCATCGAGGTCAATGTAAGTTTCTCTTTAACATTTTACATTTTACCGATTCTGTACTGGCTTTAGTATTTTCGCAAACCAGCATGAAAAATGCAATGGTTTCTTGCTTTATATGGTTTAGAATTTTAAGGCATAAACACTCTTGAAGTGCGCCACCATGTTATTTTGATAATTTGATTATTGGACATTTAATAATATTCATGGGACATTCAGCATACCATACTGATTGGTATATTACGTATATTTTTTTTTGAATATTTGCATACATATCACATAATACTTATACATTTATATATTTAACACCCAAATTTAGATTTTTACTTGTCTAACACTATCCTATGCTTGAAAAGATGTATTTCATTTTAAAATGTGAGTGATGATGATATTTTTAATATGACATTGAAGATTGAGGTGTTATATATGTAAAAATTAAAAAATTTATGTTATGTGTAAGAATTGTGTGGTATGTATATAAATCCTTATTTTAATCGGCACATTTTAAAAGCTCTTTGGTTACTATGTGGACAATTGTTGGACTCAATAATTGCCTATCTAAACCTATTATTTCTTAAATTGTTCTTATTTTAAACTCTCTCTCTCTCTCTCTCTCTCTCTCTCTTCCTCTATCATCTTCTGGTATTACTGCCCTGCAAGTAGTTGTTATATGTTATGCTATAAAATGTGACTTTTCTTTAAGCTTTTACCACAACTTCTCAGTTTGTGTGTGTATATACATTGGTAGGGTGGTTTGAAATACTAGTGGATTTGGAAAGCCTATTTCTGAGAGCTGATAAATTTACAAAAAAAATTTATTTATTTCGTTGGATATAGCTTTGACAATGAATTTCAATCCCATTATTTTGTTGAATATATGTTTAATTCTTCTTTCTTTGTGATTTTTTAGCAATTCACCTCATCAATATCATTAATCTCTCTTTCTCACTTTTTTGTTTTTGGAAACCAAATTATTACGTTTGGCACATTCTTGAAGATTATACTTCATGTTTATTTGTCACCACTCACCTAAGGCAACTTTATCTTCTTTTTTAGCAAATTATATATGAATTTTAATGCTTTATAATGTGATCATACAACTTAATAGTTTTTTTAATAATACTAGTTCCTTTATCTCTGTAATCCAGTGACATAGTTATGAAAAATGGGATAAGAGGAAAAAAATATGATGTTGCTCAGATTGGTTTAAGATTTAGTTTTTCACTTAGTTGAGAATCTTATTTATTTTCTTCCATTTGTGGAACCAGGAGTATGTTCCCGACGATCTGCAGAGCGTTTCCGAATTCGAGTCCCCGCCCCCGGACTCCAGCTACGCTCAAACGTATCCCGTCGACGAGGACTTCGCAAAGGAACCCCATCTGTACCCCTCACCTGCAGCTCACCGTCCTCAGCTCGAAACCCGACGAAACCTTCGTCAAGCCCCAGCACGTCGTCCTGAATCACCTTTTCATCGAGAAAGGTTGGTCTTCTCAGTCCCTCCTTCCTCTCGGCTACACCCACAGGTTTCAATCCAAGTATGTCACTGTTGTCCTCTACAAGCCTGCAAAAAGATGATATGAACAGCCATCTCTCTCTCCCTCTCCCATGATTAACACTGCTTCAAGGCAAAATGATAATACTGGTCTTGAAACTGGATTTATTATATTCTCATCAGCCATACTTCTGCTGCTCTTAACAATCCATCATGAAGCAGATTTTTTTGCTCTTGTGGCATCAGAGAAGCTCTGATCTATTTTTGTTCAGTTAATGGCCGGTTTCAGAGAAGAGAAAGGCTGAGCAATCACCGGATGCTGCGTTGAGGTAATTGAAGGTGGCCATTCTCGTCACTCTTGCCTTTTAGTTGAATTAGATTTTGCAGCTCATCACGCACTGTTTCCATTCTTCTTATTTGTTTTTTTTTCCCTTCTGTCTTGAACTTATTTTGTTTTTTTTTTATTCACGAGATCATAAAAAGCACTCGAATATGCTAACTAGTGCATGGTTTTTTTTTTTTTTTTAAAAAAAATTATTTGGTTTGAAATATGTTTTATTTGAAGAAACTTTATCTATTGTTTCCATCTGTTGAAGTGTATGGTGATCTTTGCTTGGAAGAGCATGCGATGAACCTTAAACCCTAAATCATTCCTTGTGGCCTCTTATTCACGTCCGAGTGTCGTGTGTAGCAAAGACAACTTTGATAGGCTATGTTGGTTTCCTTTAATATGATTGGTAAGAATTTCGAAATATATTGTTAAGATCTTGATGTTAGGGTGCGTTTTGATGTAACTTTTTGAAAAAAATAGTGATGAAGTTGCTTATTCAAAAGCAGCTGTGTGATTTACTGTTGTTGTATGAAAAGTTGTGGTGGATATAAATTTTATTTTATTTTATAGAAGTTAAGTTGTAATTTTTTAGCATAAATAATAATCGATCGGGTTGAAAAATATAATTTTTTTACAATTGTCAAATGGGGGCGATTGGATCGAGAAAGTCTTGTTGTCACACTCTCAAGACTCTTAATGCTACATGTATCATAATAAAATTTCACCTTATAGTTTTGAGTGGGCCACAAAAAATAATGGTAAGATCTTTGTAATATGATGATCGTAGTGTTTGGTCATTTAAATTGCATGATTTTGCATCGATCAGACCACAATGCAAGGGTTTTTATATCATTTTAAAAGAATTTGATAGATGATTTAATTATTTGAATAAATTTAGATTCATGCATTTTATTAAAATTTGATGGTCCCAACACTCTTCAAATTAAATTATTATTTAAATAAAATCAACTCTCCCATATTAAAACTCATGTTAAAATCAAATAACTATAACCACTCTCTTCACCCCCTATAAAATAAAATTAAATTAGAATATTACTCTAGTTAACATCAATTGGTTGCTTGTTGGAAGAGTACTATTTAGAAAATGGTTTCACCTTTCCTTAGTTGTCTTTTAATGAAGCAAACAAACACTTTAAAACTTCTTCGAAGCTTCAACTGAGCTCACCATATTGGATCTGTTATTTTGTTTTCAAAATTTAAAAAGTTGTTACGATCCATAATCAATATATTATTATAGGATGAATATTGTTAATTCATCAGATATATTTTTTAAAAGTTTTTAAAGCAAAATAAAAATGAGATTATTTTTATATTTTCTATTATTTTTTTTGCCTTTAAGATAACTTTTAAATAAATTTAATTTAAAAAATGAATTTAAAATTTTATTTTAAGATATATATTTATATATATCTTAAAATAAATTTAAAATATTAAGACTTAGTTTTATTAAAATTTCTATCAAAATAGTATAACTTAATTTTCCGATTCAAAAGAATCATTTATATTTTAATTAAAAATTATGTTATAATAAATTTTTAGTATTTTTTAAAACAGTAACTAAAAATATACACCAAATTTATTATTTTAATATATATATCGTATCAAATTTATATATTTTTATATGTTATAAAAAATTAGATTAAAAAATATAAAAAATGATCCTATTTTATTAAAACCTAAATAAGAATTTGATATTTAATAAGATAAAATAGTGAAAAGGGATTTATGTACCCGAGTAGCTGACTCCTTCGAGAAAGTCTTGTTATTATTTATATTTATTTTAAAATAAAATAAATTTAATAAATTTAATTTTTTTTATTATAAATTTGATCAAGATAAATTCAGATATATATATAATTTTTTATTCTAACGAATTTCTCTCGCAATTGAAAGTGGCTGTTCCCAACGATCTTCGCTGCAGGTTTCTTTCCCGTCTGATCTAAAACCAACGGCCATCATCTAAGGTTCAATCAGACACCGCCGCCTTACAACAACGGCTAGGAATTCAGTGATAAAATAAGCGTAAAGTGGAGGGTGTTTTCGTAAACGTTTCAATTAGGGGCTATTTGATTGCCTGCATTTAGAATGCAGTGTAAAATGAAATACAGTGTAAAGTGAATACAGTGAATTCTGAATACTTTACAGTTGTTTGGTTCTATGTAAAGTAAATACATGTAAACTATATTTTCTGTTTGGTTGAACATATGTAAACTAAAGTAAATACCTATATTGTAAATATTTGGTTGGATGAATGTAAAGTAAATATTTGTATTCTGAACATCTTATTATATGTAAATTAATTATAGAATTTATTCACTAATTAAAGTATTCAATTAAAAATAAATATTATCAAATAAAATATAGATAAAATATAAATAAAATTTTTTTTCTTGGCTAAAAAAATAAATAAAATCAAATACAAATAAAATTTATTTCGAATATTTAATTATTAATAATTAATTTATAAATTTTCTAAGATATTAAAATAAAATCAAATATAAATAAAATTTATTTCGAATATTTAATTATTAGTAATTAATTTACAAATTTTTTAAGATATTAATTATTAGTGTTATAAATAAATAAAATTTGAATATTATTATTTTATATTATTAATATAATGACCCAAATTTAATATATATATATATATATATATAATTTTATTACTATATTAAATATTAATTAATTAATAGGAATTTTTATTAAATAAATTAATCATCAAAATTTAATATTTATTTATTAAATTACTTTTATTTAATAAATAGTTTAATCATTAATTATTTTGTACTAAATAAACTAAATTTTAATAAATATTTTAATTTTTTTTATTTATCGTAAACTATTTATCATTAATTTGAATAAATATAATTATATTTATTAAATCTTAATTAAGCTATAAAATATTTATTTTAATTAAAATTAGAATTAACTTTACGGATTCAGCAATTTCGAAAAAAAAAATTAAAAGGAAAAAAAAAATAATTCGTTTTCCCGCGTTCCGCTCCGCGCTCCGAAAAAGAAAAAAAAAAAATCCTTTTTTACGCTCCGCGCTCCGCCTTCTGCGCTTCGTCTATTTGAAATACGTTCGTTTTCGAGTACACGAAAAAGAGTGTTGAAAAGGGAAATGAAATACTCCGAAATTTTAGGACTGAAAAGGGAAATGAAATACTCCGAAATTTTACACAGTAATTACATTATCGCGTACCAAATACGAAAAAAAAATAAAAATGCGTGTATTTGGATTATTTTTTTATTTAAGCCTCCCTAGAGGCTCTATGCTGCTGGCTTCTGATCCTTTCTATTTTTAAATTTTTTGTTCCTGGGAGATTTACTAATCGGGTTTTGGTACGATTTTATATCATAGTCTATTTTCTTCAGTTGCTGAATTCTTTCCTTCTGAATCATATGCTGTAGGTTTTTGCTGGCCTGCTGTTCGATCGGATATAAAATGGTCCCCCTCTCCCTCTTTCTCTGACGCGCGCGGTTTCTCTTTCTCCTACCCTCGGGCACCGATTCAGCCTACTGCGGACGAACTCTGCCGTCCGGACATGGCCAAGGAGCTCACTGACGATCAGATCTCTGAGTTCAAGGAGGCTTTCAGCTTATTCGATAAGGATGGAGACGGTTAGATGATTCGCTTGGTCTTATGTGATTTTGCTCTGTTTTTTTTTTATAAGTATTCCAGTTGTCTTTTCCGCTTTATATGTCGTTGACCGGATTCCTACTAGATATGGGTGTTTCCGATGGGCGCTAGGGTTTCTTTCTTTGCTGTTTCGTTTTATTTGTTGTTGTGTTGTTTATACCCTGATTAAGAGGAGTTCCGAATGGTGGGTAGAAGAAATGATTGAGAGGCCTTCTCTCAATTGTAGGTTTTGATAAATATGGATTCTTTTATTCCCAAATAGAACGAAAAAATCGTTATTAATATTTATATTAAAAATAATTTGTCTGAATGATTTAATTTGGAAATACTATTTGTTCTTTTAATTCTATTTTTGTTCTTTGTGAAAGAACAAATTCATTTCCCTCTCACTCTCAGACATCTGATAACCTCTTTTATTTTCTGTACTATTGATTCCATTATTTTCTTCCCTTAACTCTCTATCAGACTGATACTGTTTTATTAACTGTGATGGATACTGACAAAGGTCAATGAATACTTCTGAAGATTCAACACATATGATGATTGTTTATTTAGGGCAAAATTTTTAGATTAGGCTTAATATTAATCATAATTAGCAATTTAGGCACCCAAAAAAAAATTATCTTATCATATATAGCTCATCTTATTTATCTTATCATATATAGCTCATCTTATTTATCTTATTATATATAGCTCATCTTCCATCTCCATCAGCTTCAAGTGATGATTACAAATGGGAACCTTACAATTGCTGGAAATACACAATCTTTCATGATTTTGTTGTCTGTGATACTTGCTTTTGGCACCAATTGGCACCAACACGTTTGCCTTCATCAACATTAACATTCTCTGGTTTATTTCCAACAGCATCATGCTTACTACTGTCACCATTGTTCTTGTCAATGATATTATCATGTTTATGAAAGTTCTCTTATGTATTATAAGAGATTATCATCAAGGAATTGACATAATACTTGAACAATTATTTTTTTATATCCCTGGCTAATTGACACAATCCATCAAAGTAAGTAGTATGGAGGCAAGTCATCAATGAAATTTTTACCATTTATTTGCAATTAGCTTTCATTAGATGTGAAATCTATCAAATTATTGTATAAGTTCAGAGCCCATAGTTGGAGTTAATAGCATTTGTTGACTAACATACTTGAGGATTAGAATTTGACCATCACCGGCATTTTCATGTAGTCAACTTTTAATTGATACGATCTTTTGATTAGTTATTTGCATTCATATAATTAACTGAGACAATGGTTGATTTAGAGATGTTGAATAGGAGGTCCTTACATTGAAGCAAAGTTACAATTGAGGAGGAAGTAGAAAAAAAAATGTAATACTTGTTACTCTTAAAGGATTTATGTTTTGCTAGGGAGGGAAGGAGTCCTTAGAGGGTGGCAATGTTTGGTTGGGAAGGATGGTGAGAAGGCTGTTAAAGTTTCTGCTTTCTTAGTTTAATGACTTTAAGATTTAGTTTCAATTTTTGTTTCGCTATCTTTTAAGTGCATGCATGCATGTGTATATAAGTGAGAAATTGTAGAAAAGCTTTGCGAGTTCTCAACAAGTTTAAAACACTTTAATTCAAAATCTGTAAAATTCGGCTGAAATGTCCAGAGTTTCGTCTAAAATTTTGCTAGATCTCTCAAGCTCTGACCTAAACTATAAATCTAAACAGATTTCAGATTGATTTCTACTGAAATTAATGCCAAAATCACTGGAATCAAACCGAATGAAAACCATAATTAAGATAGAAATGCAACTTTCTGTGGAATGATTCAGTGAGAAATTGTTGTCTTCTGTGGATGTAAATTGATCATCAGGCTGCATCACAACTAAAGAGTTGGGCACTGTGATGCGTTCTCTCGGCCAGAATCCAACAGAAGCAGAACTACAGGACATGATTAATGAAGTAGATGAAGATGGCAAAGACACCATTGATTTTCCTGAATTCTTGAACCTCATGGCTCGCAAGATGAAAGACATCGACTCCGAGGAGGAGCTCAAGGAGGCCTTTCGGGTCTTCGATAAGGACCAGAATGGCTTCATCTCTGCCGCCGAGCTCCGCCACGTTATGACCAACCTCGGTGAGAAGCTCACCGACGAGGAGGTCGACGAGATGATGCGAGGCCGATGTTGATGGCGATGGCCAGATCAACTATGAAGAGTTTGTCAAGGTCATGATGGCCAAGTGATACAAAGTATGTATCAAATCTGTTAACCAATTCTATTTCTCTCAGTGTTTGATTTCAGCTTGAATATGTGTGTGCAGCTTTTTTTTATTATTTTAATTTTTTTAATTTTCCAGACTTCAAATAATAATGGGTTCTCTATTTATACTCTGTTAATAGTCTTGAATTCTAATAATTTATGTAGTAATGTTATATTCTATTTTGATTGCTAGTTTATTTGATGTTTTTATATTTGTCTTTCATATTTATGATGCATTTGTTAGGTAGCTGATACATATTGCAGCCATACTATTACTGCAACTGGTTGTAGCAAACAAAAAAAGAAAAAAAATAATATTCTTGTTTTTTTAGAATGAGTATCTACTCAACAACTCATCAATCTTGTGGGTGTAGATTTCGTAGTGACTAATCTCACGAGGGCCTAGAGCATCTCTGGTGGTTCTCACTTATTTTTCATCAAACATTTTCGAGAGAGTGGTCGACCTCTCTCCTTGTCAACCAAGATAGATCGTCGGTAATTTTCTTGTTTTTAATTTGATTATATAATGATAGTATTGAGTAGAGATGTCTATGAAGCTAATGATCTAAGTAGAAAGGACTTATTAAGATAATGGAGTCTATGGTGTCATGAAGTCAAAAGTAGTCTTTAATGAAATCTTAAAAAAGAATATATATATATATATATATATATATATATATATATATATATTAGATAATTAATTTGTAAAATTTTTTTATAATTTTATGATATAAATAAAATTAGTTATTATGAATTTTTAATTTTAAAATAATTAATTTTAAAATGATTACAGCATCAACAAATTAAAACCGTCTACGTCGATCTATTACTTCATTTATTCAACAAAAAGATCAACAAATTAAAACCGTCTTCACACGACCGTCCGATATTACAAATGACAGCCGATAATGATCGATAGCATTCGCTCCATAATATTACCACCTTTCCACCTTATATATAAAGCGATTCCCATTTCTCGGTTCAAATTCTCTTTCCCTCTCATTTTCTTAGATTTCATTTCCATGATGGCGAGAAGCTGGAGAAGAAATATCAGAAAGTGGCGAAAAAGAGAAGCGGAGAAGAAAGCCGAGATGTGTTTAGAAATACTTTTTTAAGGTATGCTTAAAAGATTAAGGAGATTTACATACATCAATTCTTATGTATTTACATAGATTATAGTATGTATGTAAATCTCCCAAAAATCAAATTCGTCTTATATTATAAATTGGATTATTATATGTTGAGTATTATATTTTTTCTTTTAATGTATCTTTGTTAACATCATATTTATCTTATCGTATATAGCTCATCTTTCATCTCCATCAGCAATTGTAAGGTTCCCATTTGTAATCATCACTTGAAGTTGATGGAGATGGAAGATGAGCTATATACGATAAGATAAATATGATGTTAACAAAGAAGATACATTGCAGCAAAACATGTAAATATAATACTCAACATATAATAATCCAATTTATAATATAAGACGAATTTGATTTTTGAGAGATTTACATACATACCATAATCTATGTAAATACATAAGAATTGTGTGGTATGTATGTAAATCTCCCTTAATCTTTTTAAGCATACTTCAATTTAAAAAGTATTTCTAAACACATCTCGGCCTTTAGTTTCTTCTCGGCCGGCTTCTTCTTCGCCTTTTTCTCGCTCGCTGCGAGGGTTTCTTCTCGCTGGCTTCTTCGCCATCACATGGAAATGAAATCTAAGAGAGAGAAATGAGAGGGAAGAAAGAGAATTTGAACTCAGAGATAAATGAATCGCTTTATATATAAGGTGGAAAGGTGGTGGAATATTATTGAGCGAATGCGTGTCGGATGATTTGGCAAAAGTGTCATTGATTGTAATAGATCGGACGTCGAATTATAGACGGTTTTAATTTATTGATGTTTGTACCAATGGATCGATGGATTGTAAGATCTACGATGTAATTGAGAGACGTGTTTTAATTGTTGATCGTTGTAAGGCCAGGATCATGGATAATTATGCTTGCTATGATCCTAATTTAAATTTTTAATAATAAAAATTCATAATAATTTTTTATTTATATCATAAAAAATTATAAAAAATTTTACAAATTAATTATCTATATATATATATATATATATATATATATATATATATATATATATATATATATATATAATTTAATCATTCTTTAATTGATTAAGACATTAGAACTACTTAGTACTTTCTAATTTTTTTTTTTTGACTTCATGAAACACCATGACTCCCATTTAATAAGTCCTTTCTACTTAGATCATTAGCTCATCATAGCTGATTACATCTCTACTCAATACTATCATTATATAATCAAATTAAAACAAGAAGATACCGAGCATCTTAGCTTGTTGATAAGGAGAGCGATGTTCATTCTCTCGAAATAAGTATGTGTCTATGTATCTATAACAAATGCATCATAAATATGAAGACAAATATAAAACATCAAATAAACTAGCAATCAAAATAGAATACAACATTACTACATAAATTATTAGAATTGGGACTATTAACGGTATAAATAGAGAACCCATTATTATTTGAAGTGCGGAAAATTAAAATAATAAAAAAAGCGCACACACATATTCAAGAAATCAAACAGAGAAATAGAATTGGTTCGTGATTTGATACATACTTTGTATCACTTGGCCATCATGACCTTGACAAACTCTTCATAGTTGATATGGCCATCGCCATCAACATAGCCATGGATCATCTCGTCGACCTCGTTGAGCTTTCACCGAGGTTGGTCATATAACGCGGAGCTCGGCGGAGATGAAGCCATTCGTCCTTATCAAGACCCGAAAGGCTCCTCAGCTCTGAGTCGGTCCTTCATCTTGCGAGCCATGAGGTTGGGAATAAAATCAATGTTGTGCCATCGCATCACTTCACCATTCATGTCGTAGTTCCGCTTGGATTACGGCCTAGAACGCATCAGCAACTCTTGGTTGATGCACCGATGATCAATTTACATCCACGTAAAAACAATTTCTCATCAATCATTCCAGAAAGTTGCATTTCTATCTTAATTATGGTTTTCATTTGATTCCTGATTTTGGCATTAATTTTAGAAATCAATCTAATCTGTTGTTTAGTTGAAGTTGAGCAATAGGCGAGAACTATTAGATTTAATTTTGATTAAAGTGCTTTAAACTCAGTTCTCAACAAGTTTAAGCACTTTAATTCAAAATCGTAAAATTTGAAATGTCAGAGTTTCTAAAAATTTAGATCTCTCAAGCTCTGACCTAAACTATAAATAACTAAATAAATTTATAAATATATATATATAATTACTTTATTTATAAAATATTTATATAATTTATTGGCTTTATATAATAAATAAATAAATATATATATAAATAACTAAATATTTTATAAATATATAAATATCTAAGTATTTATATAACTTAAATTTATTTATTTAACTAATTATATATTTTAAATAAATAAATATTTTTAAATAAATAAATAACTAATTAAATATATATATATATATATATATATATATAAAACTAATTATTTATTTATATAACTTAAAATATTTATATAATTTATAAAATATTTATATAAATTATTTATTTCTTTATTTATTTATTAAAAAGTATTAAAAAATTATATATTTTAAATAATTATATTAATTAACAAAAATTATTAAATAAATTTTTAAATTTATATATATAATTAAAAATATTTTTAAATTATATATATATATATATATATTTATATATATATATTTATATAAATTAATTAATTAATAACTAAATATATAAATATTTAGTTATTAAATATTTTATAAAAATAATTTTTAAATTATGTATTTTAAATATTTTAAATAATTATATTAATTAAAAAAATTAATAAAATCCCCCTCCCTCTCTCTCCCTCTCCTATCGAAAGCAAAAAAATAATAAAAATAAAAAAAATCCTGTAATGTCTCATTGCATCTACACATTAACTATTTTCATAAAAAAAAAATTTTGATGCTTAAATTACTAATTAAGATTAATAACGTGCCTATTTTAAAAATAATCCTAATTCCCATATGTCTTTTTCATTATAAACAACAGAAAAATAAACAGGACACAAATTCCTCTAATAATTTAAGATAATATTTCAAGTCTTCAACCATGTCTGGACAGTATTTAAGTCATCCTAATCAGCATCTTCTCCCTCAAACTCCTGTCAATGAGTCTAGGGTTTACAGGTTAGAGACACTACCTAGAAATTTCTTGGTCACTAACATAGAAGTTTTCACTCACTCTTACATAGATGATTTATATATGTGAAGCAACTTAGCTTTATTGCTTCCCTAATTACAGCACAATGGAGCGCTGAATAAATTCCCAGGTTTTGTACTGGAGGTAAGATCATTAGCTCAGTACCTTCTTAGTTTCCTCCCAAACAAAGTAGTCACAGCCTGCCCGCCTCGATGGCGTCCAGTTTCCGCAGCTAAACAACCATTTTCCCTGTGTAGGTCCAGGCTTCCTAACGACGCATTTACTGCTCTTTACCCCACAAAAGCAGTACATGGTTCTATCCTTAATGGGTTCAAAGGAGGGGCTGTGTACCTGGAGGTCTTGACCTGCAGTTTTATCTTTTGGCTTCAGGAGCTGAGCGGCGGCGGCAGCGGCAGCCGGATCGATCCGGCGATCAGGAGGTTCGATCGAATGCTGTGTCAGTGAGTTGGTGATGGAGAAGCGGAAGCCTCGATGCATGAGTAGGGAGAGGAGACGGGCGGTGTTTCGAGCATCGTCGAGGCCACAGTGAGCGCGGCCCTCCCATGCAAGGCCAGCGAGCTGAACTGCCTCCTTCAAATTGCAGCGGATGCCTCCAAAGACCTCATGAAATGGAACCTTTAAATTGATCCATCTGCTCATATGGTTAAAGAGCAAAAATATAATCATTCTGAAATAAATAAAATCAGCTCAAAACATGTTGATATGCACTACAGGACAGCTTCAGATTGGTAGGAATTAAATTGGAAAGGCTGGTCAATGAGAAAATGATGAGATATGAAGTCATTGAATAGTCTCTTAGAAAAAATATGCATCCTTACTCATTAAAATAGTGAGGTTTCCGAATCCCCTTAAATCTGCACTCAGATTCAAGCATCACACGACAATCCCAATTAGACCATGTCACCACAGCAAAGTTTTTATGTTTAATCCCTTTGTCTTCCAACCATTTGTCATGCAAAAGCAGAGCTTCGCTAAGAGAAACACCTCCATCAACCTAGAAAGGAATATATATAAACATCAAATAATAAATTATTATTAAACACCAAAAACATATAAAATCTTAAAAATTTATGGAAGATTTACATAAATGCCACATAATTCTTATACATTTACATTATCTAACACTCAAAATTAGATATTCACTTACCTAACACTTTCTTATGCTTAAAATATATATTTTCACTCTTAAAAGTGATGATAATAGTATTTTGACGTAATATTGAAGATTTGGATGAAATATGTAATACATAAGAATTGTGATACATATATATATATATATATATATATATATATATATATATATATATATAAATGAATGTATACATCATTACTGCATTGCATAAAAAACATATTAGTATACAATTCCTATGGAAACAAAAATCTCTTTTAAAAGCTACTGTCATGTACTTTGACCAATGGGTTGAGCCATAGGGGGGGAATAAAGCAGGACTGGTAAAATCCAAACATGAACACATCACACACGGCATTCATCACACACGGCATTCATCATAAATCATATTAATAAATATAAAATAAATAAACATTTATCCTTTCCCTCTATGGCTGACCTGATGTCAAATAGTGTGCAAAAATAAAGCGCATCAAGATTAACTGTAACATGTTATAGTTCATATTAGTAGTAAATATAGTCGTGCAAAATGTAGTAAAATATAGTATATTGAGAAGTTACTAGCCAGCATTATAATTAAATACCTGATTATAGTTATCAGTACAATTGCTTCCCTATTTATGAAAAAAAAACGTTATTATGAATTTTAAATATGAATAACCAGTGAACAAAACCAAAACAAGCAATGACAACAGTTTTTCTTGTATTTTGGCTCAATAAAAATCAAAATAAGATAAGTTCAAGCAGTTTTGAGTCAAAATTGTTATTCAGTTTCACTAAAATTTCATAGTTAGGTTGACTAGGGGCCTATTTGGGATCCATTTTACTTTGTGTTTCTTGTTTTATTTTTATATTATTTTAAAATCGTGTTAGTTTAGTTTTTTTTATGTATTTTTATTTTTTTTTGTTTTTAAAAACACTCAAAATAAGTTTTAGATATTTTGAATGTTTTACCACCAAACACATTTTTTTACAAAATGTAAACAAAAAAACATATAGAAAAGCCAAAAAAATATAATTAATTGTACCATAACAATGCATATAAACACTACAACCATATGACTCTTATCATATAAATATTTCTAAAAGAATGAAAACAGCCCAAAACACTAGTCATATAATCAGTGGCTTGGATCCTATTCATGTTAAGCTTGACTAAGTTATGGATATGACCTCTAGGAAAAAACTTATGGTGGTGAGTGAAAACGTCACCACCACAATATTTTGCCAATAGAGAAATGTTACACTTGCGGATTCGCTCCCATTGACCTTGTCAATTTAAAATTATTGAGATGTCCTTGTGAGTATTGGCACTTGCTGAATTTGACCAAGGTAGCTTGTCAATTGCCAACAAGGTTTGCACATCAAAATTTGACTCTTATAATATAAATATTTCTAAAATTACTAGGCCTCAATTTGCTGAAGTGCAAACTCGTCCTGCACGCCATGTGCAGCAATCTCTGAAAAGGCTCGCTAAAGTTGTGACCCCTACTACTGCAGGGTCACTTCAAAAGAAATCATCAGTCTTTGAGAGGCTTGGCCCCTCTAAGATAACAATCATGAAGAGGGTTGTTACTTGGACCGCCTCTTTAGTCCTCGTAATGCTAATCCAACCACCAACCATTCGCCCCGGGGAGGCATGATGCTGAAGCTTCTTCATCTGGAGGCAAGCTTAGCTGGAGGCAAAGAAGAAAAAGAAATCTTGAGCTGCGTGCTCAACACTTACTGCCCGTGCAGCCAACTGCACAACCAACAGTGGAACCAGCAGTGAGTGTTCCCACCCACAATCGGTTTGATAACCTTAAGTGGGTTAAACTAGTCTATGGTCAAGCGCCCTTTTGGACCCTACAACGTCAGGTTCCAGCTCCTCCTGTGAGGAAACCCGAAACTATATCTACACGAGTGCATCGGGTTCTCCAAGTGGCCAAGGAGAGAGGACTGATGAAAAGAAAATACCAAGGTCCTGTTATTAAGGATGCTAGGATAGCTCCTCCAAGAAGACCTCATCCGAACCCAATGCCGACGCCACCACCCATGTCCCACACGGTGAGCATCGGTGTGACACTTGGACCGGTGCCAGAATCCACCCAAAGGTCCCTGGAAAGGTAAGCGATATGGAGGCCCGTGCTTCAAAAAAGAAATTGCTAGAAAGGCATGGCGTGACATCGGTGTGAATTCCCAGAGATCCGCCAACTCAAATCTATCAGCGATGGGAGCCCAAAAAGAGGGCCCCCAATGATAAAGAATATGACGGTAACACCTTGGAGAATCCTCCAGGGGATCATCAATTAACTCCATCCCATCAAGAGGAGGTTAACTTCATCGAAGCCCTCTAGCGAAGAAATTGATTCCACACTTGGAATCAAAAGTTCATTGAAGACGCCGACCAAATTCGTCCAAGAGGACGAAGAAGAGGGAGGAGGCAACTGAAGTAGTGTATATGGTGCAACAAGTGGTGAGCCATCCTGTGCGCCAATATCCCTGGCATTAACAAGACCTCCCCTCAACCCAAGAACAACAAAATGTTCAAATAGAGGAAGCATCCTCTGAGTCTTCATGAGAGGAACAACAAGAAGAGGAAGAAGAAAGGGAAGAAAATCTCACCTTCACGATACTACTACTTGGCGAGGCGTAGACAAATTCGTGATCGATGAAAGCCAAAGATAAAGAAATCGCCGCTTGAATATGAAAATGATCGAAATGATGATGATGACGATGATGCGATTAATGCAGAAATATTGCAACAGGTCCAACACCTATCCCCCCAAATAATCATCAAGCCTCCAGCAACGCCCACGACAATCCTCCAATAAATTTGATTTCACATGCTTCAAGGGTCCAAATTGAGCTTGAAGCGAGGATTGAAATAAATGAGTCAGCTCGGCAACCTGCTTCTCAGAATATACAAGTTATATCTGAAGTCGTGACAACCTCTCAACTTGATATTATCTTGAATGAGAAGATTAAAAGTTTATAGCATGGGCAAAAGAAAATTTGAGCAAAGGTCGCCCATATCCCGCGAGTATGATCAAATTCCATATCCAAAGGGATATTCAATGCCAAAGTTCAATCTATTCGACGGAAATGGTAATCCCAAGCAGCATCTAGCCTAATTCAAAGCATCCTGTGGCAACACAGGGGGTAATGATGCGTTATTATTCCGCCGTTAGTAGTTTAACTTCGACCGCCAATGGTATCGAGTTATCAAATGACTCAATCAAGACTTTTGTCAAACTTTATGTTCGTTAAAGGTTCTACGAATCAAAAGACAACAATTGCTGATCTCGCTCTTGAGAAGAGGAAAAAAGACGAATCAGTGACCCGATATATCACACGTTGGCGAAATATGAGTATGAAATATGAACAACAATTAGAGGAATAACATGCAATTCAATTACTAATGGGCAACATTGATGATAAGATGACACATTATCTTTGCATGGCTTCAATTACCACATTTCAAGAGCTACTTGATAGGGTGGCTAAATTTGAGAAATTAAATTTGTCACGCTCCGATGGCCAGCAAGATAAATTCAAAAGAGCAAAAGCTCTAGACCCAAAGAAAGGTGAAACACATTTCACCTCATACAAGAAGGATATAGGTCAGCGGTTAGTTTATAACGTAGACAAAGGCTACTATTCATCAAGAAAACCAAGACCATTCAATCCTCGCACAACCCAAGCTCATACTTGGAGGTAATGATAGAGGTCGCAAATGAAGGTGAGCGACCAAAGCAAACAAAGGGAGCGAATGACTCAATGGCCCCGACCCTAAAAGAAAAGCTGAACAAAGAGTATTCTTTAAGAGGAAAGTATGGCCAAATTGTTTAAACATGCACTCAAAGTAGTCTCCAACTACTAGAGTGTAAAGACTGAAGAGGCTGGACAAGCGATAATCCTAACTATTGTCCATATCATCGTGCTCGCCATCTGTTGAAGATTATTACATTTTCAAAGATTGGCTGGAAAATATAGAAATGGAGAATTCACATTGTCTGATGTATTGGCGTCCAAGAAAGAATCCACCAAAGTAATCACCTCATCTCTGACTATCAAGCAACGATAAAGGCAAAGAGAAGTGGTCGATGATGATGAAAGCCGCAAAGATCTAAAAAAGATCAAAATGTTAAAGAATTGGGCATGCCTGTATTCGTGGAAATCACCACTTGAGCCCGTACTTGAGTTGAGACAAAACCTAAGTTATGGGAAGGCTAGTTCATCTCACGAAAGACAGCCTAGCCAAATACCGCAAGGGAAGGCTAAGAAACCTACCAAACGAAAAAATAAATTAAATAAAAAGAAGAAGATAGTAGCACAAAATGTTACTACTACTATTGATGGTCGCAACGTAATACGAAGGATCATCAATTATATGGAAGATTATGTACAATCAGCAAGGCGACCTATTACGCTTGCAGAATTCATTACAAATCTTTAGATCAATGAAGAAACAGGGGAAGAAGCTGAAGAACTTCCTACTGAGTCTTGCTTGATGATGCATGAAGTTGACAATGCCAGAAGAACTTTGTTTCCCAAATGAAGATGAATCGAATATCACGACATAAAAAAAAAAATATAAAACTGGCGAATTATGAATCTTAGTCTATCATTAGGGGCGTAAGATGTTGAAGAAACCGAGTCATCAAGATTGTGATGCAAATGAAGTAGCTCAAACAGAAGTGGTCGAAAGTGCTACCATCCCAACAGAGGAAAGAGCCAATGAATAAAGATAAAGGAAAAGAAATTGAAGTCAATGAAAGAGTTATCCCTAAGGATTCAAATAAGAAGCCTTCATCAAAAGGGATCGACTACAATATTCTATCCCATCTAAGGAAAATTCCAGCGCAGCTTAGTGTATACGAAGCACTTCTAATGTCAGAAGATCTCCGTAACACCTTAATTGAAGCTCTCAAAGAGCCGGGAAAGTTCGAAGCATATTTTGCTGAACGCTGTCTAACGGAGACCTTGCATGTTCAAGAGCCTCCAATCGTCACATTTTCAGAAGATGATCTAATGCTGGACCAGAGCACGATCGCCCTCTGTATGTTACAGCTGAAAGTGATGAAATTATAATACCGCGGATCTTAATTGATCTCGGTTCCTCCGTGAATCTTATGAATTTGAGAACTCTTAGATTATCTCTAGATGTACAACATCCGGGACGAGATAAAGTCATGGTTCGTGGATTCAATGAGAAGGGAGAAAACTATCGGGTCATTCGTCCCTCTTAAATTTGGAGACCTATACACGTAAGCTAAATTTCATGTGATCGATGCAGATACTTCATTCAGAGCCCTTTTGGGTCGACCATGGCTTCATAAGTATGGCATTGTCCCATCTACATTGCATCAATGTATGAAATATACAAAGGATGGAGAAGAATGTCAAATTATGGGAGACATGCAACCTTTTGCGGTACATGAAATGAAGATATATCAAGATGCCAGCTACTTCCTTCCGAAGAAATCAAAACTAACAAAACAACTAGCAAATACTGCATCTACTTCAAAACCATAAAAGAACAAGTTAAGAAGAAGGGAGAAGATAAAATGAATAAAGGAAAAGACGTTGTTCAAAATATTTTTAGGGATATAAAGAACAAAATCAATAACACTGTCCCTCATCTAGGCAGTGATATTGAAGAAGAAGATGAATGTGTTCCTTCTAAATCCAAAGGTCCGCATGACTCTTTGAGTAAAGCTCTGACTGAAGAAGAACATTTTGACTCGATTATGAGTTTGAATCTGCTTTTGAAGGTAAGGTGCAATGCACCTACTTTAAAATAATCATAGATCCATCAGAGACTACACTCGTAGTCACTCCTATCCCTCCTCAACATTTTAAAGAAATCACCCCTCAAGAAACTCACAAAGTCGAGGAACTGGTGACCTTCTATGTACCTCCTCTCCCTGGAAAACACGGGCCAGGAAGCCTATTTTATAAATCCGAGGGGTGTCAAGAAGAAGATCCTGATTGGGTAATGCAGTTATCTGAAGAAGAAGAAGCTATGCCCACAAGGATACCAAAATATTACTCTCCAAAGATGCAAAGCCTAATGCGCAAACATGGGGTCCAAGCTGGAGTGAGTAAGCAAAGGACTAAGCTCTTTGAAATGATGTGGTACCCAAAAGGTTCTCAAACCATTGGTAAGAGAAATAAACACACTACCAAAGGCCTTGGTTTTATCCAAGACAGCGGTCCACAAGGATATACCTCATACTGTAGAATTGAAGCTTGAGAGTAATGATGAAGGTGAGAATGTCATTCTTAATGTTAGTCTCACAAATAATGAAGAAGTAGAAGCCAGACCGGCACCTGAAGAGCTTGAAGATGGTGGGCATGCAGCTACTATGGATGAACTTAAAGAAATTAATTTGGGAACTGAGGAGGATCCTCGCCCACGCTCATCGCTCTACTTCAAGATAAAGTGGAAGAATTAAAACCTTGCTCGTGAATTCGTGGATTGCTTTTCCCGGACATATGCTGAAATGCCGTGCTTATCCCGATATAGCGATTCACAAATTAGCAATTAAGCCGATGTATCACACCAAGCAAGCCTCAGCGAATGAGATTGGAGGTTGAAGAACGTGTAATTGCGTAAACCAAGAAGCTCATTGAAGTTGGTTTTATTCGAGAAGAAAAATACTGGATATTAATATTATCCCGTGAAGAAGATTCGTGATTCAGATCGACTTCGGATTTAAACAAAGCATGTCCAAAGGATGACTTTTCGCTCTCGTAATCAAGTAGTGGATAACACTTCAAACCACGACATGTTCTCATTTATGGACGGATCTGTGTTACAATCAAATCAAGATGGCTAAAGATGAGAAGCATACCTCATTCAGGACGCCAATTGGTATATATTGCTACACAGTCATACCCTTCAGCTTGAAGAATGCTGGAGCTACATACCAAAGAGCTATGACACGAATCTTTGATGAGTTGATTCATCAAAAAGTAGAGTGCTATGTTGATAACCTCGTTGTCAAGAGTATAGATCACAAAGATCATCTCGATGATTTAAGGATCGTCTTTAAAAGAATCAGAAAATATGATCTCAAGATGAATCCTCTGGCGCTTTGAGTCTCTTCTGAAAGTTCCTTGGATATGTTGGCGCCGTGGAGGGATTGAAATCGATCCCAACAAAATCAAAGCGATTGTCGAAATGTCTCCTCCAAGGAGTCTTCAACTTCGCCCATACAGGACATCTTGCATTCATTAGAAGATTTATATCAAATCTGCGTGATGTCGACCCTTTGCAAAATTAATGAAGAAAGATACTCCTTTCAAGTGGGAAGAATGTCAAGAGGCCTTCGACAAGATCAAGAAATATTTGTTGAACCCGCACCCATTCTGAAATCCCAAGAAAGCCTCTCATCTTGTACACGAAGACTTGGAGGAATCTCTAGTGCTTTGTCGCAAAGATAATGAGGAAGGAAAGGAGAATGCTCTATACTACATTAGTCATTAATAGAGTGGAAGCTTATTCTCCAATTGAGAAGCATTGTTTGACGTTAGCAAAAGCTACGCCATTACATGCTATCTCATAAAATTACCCTTATCTCAAGGATCGATCCGTTGAAGTTCTTGATGACAGACCAACGCTGATGTGTCGCACACGATGGGTCATTCCTTCTATTACAATTTGATATTACATATGTTCCCGTAAAGCGGTGAAGGGGCAGATTTTCTTGCCGCCATCCATTACCTGACTCATTACTTAATGATGATCTTCCGATGAGCAAATCATGCACATATATGAAAAAGAAAATCAACAAATGTGGAATTATATTTTGATGGAGCATCATTGGATACACAACCCTCAAATCTCCAAAGGCTCAAGCCGGTATCGGTCTCATCGATCACACACAAGGTGGCATACCGAGACATTCTTATAAATTAACTCAACCAACCAACAACGGCGTAATATGAAGGGTGTGTTGAGGAAGTCATTTCCATGGGAGTCAGAATTTGTAAATTTATGGCGATTCTCAACTCACATCAATCAAGTGTTGGGCCTTTACAAAATCAACAAGCTTGAATTGGCCTACTATCACAAACGAAGTTCTCGAGCTTATGAAGCAAATTCCAAATGTCATTATGACTGAGTCTCCAGAGCTAATATAAAGCGATTGCTTAACTAAATTAGCTAAAGAAATGGCTAGTATGGATGACGATGATTACATACTAATTAGTGTTTGCACTCGTCGAGTCCTAGAGCCGATAAATTTAAAATCCCCGCTGGAAGAGGGGTCATCAAACGCAAATCAACAGGGTGCAACTCATGTTGCTCCTTACACTCCCTTACAAATTATTTCTCAAAGTCAACAAGACAAGCTTCAAACCATTCCAGATGAAAGACCTCAACCTGAGGAAGTGCTAAAACCACACAATGAAATCCTTATAAGAGAAGGAAGACCGGAGACAGCCCCTTCGTCGACTACTTCAAGGAAGGCAAATTGCCAAGTAATAAGTCGATAGCTGCACAACTTGAGAAAAGGCTTCGACTATATGCTTATGTTGGTAATACTCAGATCAGATCCTTCGAGCGATGTGGTCGATGTTTGGGAATAAGAAGCTAACAAAGTAATTGTTGAAATCCATCAAGGACTTTGTGGTGCACACCAATCGTCCTAAAATGGCTTTCAAAATTAAAAGAATTGATACTATCACCGCCTATGGTAAAAGATTGTATCAATCATGCCAAGAGATGCCATGAATGTCAGGTCCACGGTAACATAATTCATCAGCCTCCAAATCCGTTGCATCCAACGATAACATCTTGGTTGTTTGAATGCTGGGGGACAGATGTAATTGGACCAATTGATCCACCATCATCAGCAGGTCACCGCTTCATCTTAGCTGCCACTGATTATTTCTCCAAGTGGGCTGAAGCTGCACCATTTAAAGAAGTTACAGCTGAACAAGTGACCAACTTCTTTACCCACAATATTATTTATAGATTTGGTGTACCACTAATCATTTCGATATAATGACGCCCTTCAAAAGTACTAAAGTTTATAAATTATTTGATCGATAAGATTGATCATATTCAATTTATAATCCGAGAGCAAATGGTTTAGGGCATTTAATAAAACACTAGTCAAATTGCTTAGAAAAATTCTCACAAGAAATAAAAGGGAGTGGCATACCAAACTTGTGGAAGCGTTATGGGCTTACCGCACCACTTACAAGACTCCTACAAAGTCTACTCCCTATGCACTAGTGTTTGGGGCTGAAGCAGTTTTGCCACTTGAAGTTGAACTACCTTCGCTCCGAGTAGCCATTCAACAAAATCTCACCCAAGATGAGAATGCTCGTCTACGGATGGAAGAGCTCGACGGTCGCTCCAAGCTCAAGAAATCTAGAAGTCTATCGCAGGATGTCCGAGCATTCGATCATACAAGACCCTCGAGCTTTTCGTGAAGGGGAATTGGTCCCGGTGCCGAGAAGACCAATCATCCCTCATCGCAATCTACGGTAAATTTGAATCAATCAAAGGTGAAAGAAATAATCAACATGAAAATTACATGACAAATCGACAAAAAAATCTTATTGTCAACACTTATGAAAATTTTCATTGAAATTCTCTTGTAACACAAGAATGCATTTCAAAATAAAATAAAAATCCCTGTTAGACAGGGGGCATTTTTTTAAAATTTTATAGTAAAGTATCATGCCTCGTAGGGCCTTTTCTTTCTCTGACATCGTCAATGCGATCCCCACATGCATACTCAAAATTATGTATTCAAATTCTCAAATTTAAAAGTCTTATCGACCAAAGAAGAAAACTTTCAAGTCAGAACTTCAACAAACCAAGTTGGAAGGACATTTTCCATCCCACTTCAAATCTAAAGTTCGAAGTTGGTATAAGGTCGGACTCAACACGCCAAAAATACGCCCGACAGTCGCTTACTCAACACGCCACAAAGGTCGTAAAGAGATCCCCATCTCGTTAGTCCGAGGATAAAATCCTTCATCAATTGCTCAAGTCCACCAACTCAAGTAGTGTATAAGGCTGACTCAACACGCCAAAATACGGCCGAAGCCGCCACAGACTGCTTACTCAACACGCCACAAAGTGCCGTAGTAGGATCCTCCTACTGCTAGTTCAAAGACAAGAGCATCCAAATCCCCAAATCTCTCCAACTTGGTGAGTTTAAGTGACCCAGACTGGGAGATTATCCCTATTGGTCGTAAGGTCATTTCTCAAAATTCTACAACAAACAAAGATATCCTTACTCGAGGCAATAAATCGAGTTTGGAATCAAAGACAAATGTAAAATCTCAACTCCTTCAGTAAGTCTATCAAAGCAGAAAGCAAAGATTGAAGAAAATTCTTCTTCAGTCAGTCCAATCAAGCAAAAAGCAGAGAACCAAAGAAGCTATCCCAATGTTCGTATAAAACTAAATACCGAACTAAGAGAGTTTTTATCATCAAGATGCCCATTACATGTGCAAAGCACGGGATTGATGACTCTTTGCCATCGATCCAACACAAGCTGAGTCGTATGTATCCTTCCATAAGCCTACAAAAGCGTAAAGAAGGTAATTTCAGACGGACAAATCTAAGATAATTCGACTTTCCTCCATCATCAAGCATGAGCCGTGGTAAAAGAAAGATCTAGAGATGAAATCTTCAACAAGTCAGAGACTAATATTTTATCTCATCCATCAAGTCAAGGCACAAAGCCGACAGAGGAAAATGCAAATCCCAAAGTTTGAGATGGAATCTTCAACAAGTCCTGCAAAAGCACACCAAGATATTGTCATCTCACCACTTCAAGTCCGCGTACAAAGCGAGGAGGAAAATACAAATCCCAAATTTTGAGATAAAATCTTCAACAAGTCTGTCAAAGCACAAAGCACAAAGCACAGGACCGAAGACATTATCATCTCACCGACTCCATCAAGTCCGCCAAGGCACGAAGCCAGGACAGGAGGAAAATACAAATCCCAAAGTTCGAGATGAAATCTTCAACAAGTCCAAAAAGCACAAAGCAGGACAAGATGCTCATCTCACAAATCATCAACTCCATTAAGTTCACGCACAAAGCCAGAGAGAAAATAAATTTCGATGGAATCTTCAAGTTCACAAAGCAGCAAGCATAGCGAAGATGTTCTCATCTCAAGACAAAATGATCAATTCCATTAGTCCGCAGGCAAGCGACAGAGGAAAATACAAATTTTCAAACTCTCAAGAGAAAGTCTTTAATAAATATGTCAAAGCACAAAAGCCAAGGATCGAAGACATTTTAAATTCTCTTGACAAATTGATGATGACAAGTCAATGCATCTCCTTCATCTAGTCCATCAAGCACAAAGCATTGGACTAATGACAACAAATATCGGTTCAACGAGTTATTGCAGTCGAACTGATGACATGCAAATGCTTGCCCAACTTGAGAGTTATACTCACTTCCATCAAAGGGCAATAATCAGGTATTATCGAGAGTTGTAGAAACTACAACTTAAGCGACATCAAGCAAATCTCTGGAGATCCGGTCAACAAACACGTCGTTCCATGCACCATGTTTTGGGGCATTTGTTGACCTACGCGTCATTTAAATTAAATAAATGACATAGTTTAAAACCCTAATCGCGAAATCGATTAAATTCTCTTTGATTTGAAAATTCACTCATAATCCGAAAGCATCAAATTAAATAGAAAATATCAATCAATTAATTAATCAAAAAAATTAAAATTAATTTTTAATAAAATTATGCATATCAAAGTCGAGAAGCCTCGATGTCTAAACGACTCCGCGGAAATTGATCATGCTGCCAAACGCCGACCTATCAAACGACTTCCGAGACTCATTCGCAAAGTGTGCACGAATGTATCAATCAATGCGCGCCGCATAAACAAACCTAATGTCATGACGTCCGAATCCTCCATCATGAATTGATCGCCGTTTTCGCCAAAACAACTAAAATTGACACCCATATTGTAGGTTTAGTGCATAAATTAATATCACATAAAATAATATTAAATTATAATTGGGGACTATGGCCGCTAATCCCTTAAACCTTTAATCCTACCTAACCCGCCGTTCAACCAATCGAAGGCCTAAAGTAAAAAAAATGTTATCCCTCGTTGACTCTCATTTTGACTCTCCTCTCTTTTTCCTGCTTGGTCTCTCCGCTTCAAGCTCGGATTCCTCTCATCTCTTCGTTTCTCCTCTCTCACGCTGCTCACTGCTTTCTCCTCTCCCCTGATTTCTCCTCTTGCTCCTGGTGAAACTTAGCCGATTCTGACTCTCCTCCTCCTCGAACTCCCCACGACTCCTTCCTCTCTGAAGTTCACGGCATTTCCTCATGATCTCCTTTTCTCTTCTTTCCTCAAAGCTTCAAATCAAACTGAGGGTTGGAACTAGTTTAAACCTTCCTCCTTCCCTCTTAGCATTCAAACCTCCGTGTTGTTTCTCGACCTGCTTGTCATGCATTTGAGTTAGGGTTTTGCTAAATATGCTATATCTTATTGCAAGAGTTTCCTAGATTGGGATGATGTGACCCAAATCTCAATTCTATTGCCATTATTCATGATTTTGTGATGCTTCTTAAAAAATGATTTGGGATGATGTATGGCCCAAATATTGTGTTGATTGCTATTTTTCATGGATCCCTATGTGTTTCCTTTGCTGAAAAATTTCTGGATATGGTAAAAACGAAATTTATGCAAATATTTCTTATCCCTAAAGGCATGAAGCTTGCTGAAATTTATTTTATCTAAGGGGAAATGAATCATTTTTGCTGTAAACTTGTTGGAAATTATCTTCATCAAAGGAAAAGCTTTTGAAATTTGTTTCTGGGGAATCAATCATTTTGTTATTTGATGAGTATAAGGCTTGCTAAACTTTCTTATCTAAGGAGAAATCAATTAGCTTGTGATGAGATATGATTTGTTCTCCTGAATTTCATGATTCTACTTGCTTCAATTGATTTCTATGAAGTGAATTATATATATCATGTCTCTTTCATATGCAAGTTGAAATCTTTCATTTCATGCTAAAATAAATTAAATGAAGGATTTGGTTATACCACTTGCTATTATCTATGAGTTTCATTCTTGCATACTTATACGTGACATCTTATTCAGAAAATGCTATGCTATCAAAGTCACGGTCTCACGACACACTATGCTTTTTTGGCGTGCCTACTTCATAACCCCTACGGGAGAGGGAGGTCAGAAACTTTGATAAGCACCTGAGATAAGGATTGTAAAATTCATTATTATACTTTGCAATATTAATGCTATTATCAAAGTACCGTTCACGACATACCATGCACCTTTCTGGCGGGTGCTCTTCATGGCCCTGCGGAACGGAGGTTGTTGTAAACTTTGATAAGCAAGATAAGGATTCGTAAAATTCTATTCTGCAATATTAATAGAGAAATATCATAGTCGCTCACATTGTTCAATCGCGGGGAAACTTTGATATACTGCTCACGTTCCAACGGCGAAATATGTTTTATAAGATGCTCACATTGTTCCAATGCGCGGAAACTTGTAATAAACTGCTCACGCTTGTTCCAAGCGTGAGAAATATGCTTTATGGTACCGCTCACATTGTTCCAATGCGCGGAAACTTGTATTATACCATTATTCCAACGTGAGAAATATGATGCGAAGCACCTTCACATTGTTCCAACGCGACGGGAAACTGTGATAAGTGCTCACGCTTGTTCCAAAGTGGTGGAACATGATAAGATTGCTCACGCTGTTCAATGACAAGGAAATGCAATCTTTACGAACCCATGCACGCCTTTCTTGGCTGGGCAAATAAATTCGTATTGACGACACTACCATGCACGCCTTTCTTGGCATGGAAGCCTAGCTCGATCTGGGGACGACGGAGGCTAAATTTTCAATAAAAAAGGAGGAAATGTGTCATATAAATACTTATACTTTAATTTCATATACACGAATGCAAATTTATTGCTTTTATGCTATAAGTACTGCTCACATTGTTCCACGCGGCGGAAAACATAAGTACTCTCATGTTCCAACGCATGGAAATATGATGCTGTTCCAACGTGGCGAAATGTCAGGTTAACCCATGCAACGCCTTTCGCGTGGGCAAATAAATCTCGAGGTGTCTTATGACATCTACCATGCACGCCTTTCTTAGCGTGATGGGAAGGCCTACCTCGACCTTATGGGATGACCGGAGGTCACTTTTGATAAATAAAATGTGAAATGTCTAAGTATTTAAAAAAAAGAAGGTACATGCATATGATGATTATTCATGCTCATTCATCATATTATATGACAATTACAAGATGCTTACCTATGCTTAGTTCTTACAATCTTCAAGATATGACAATTACTCATTTAAAGTTCAAATTCATTTTACCTAAGTGGTGATTATGCCATATGAATGGGTGAGAAATGAAAATGTGACACTCAATGCATGGAAAGATACAAGTGCATGTCATATCATTTAAACAAAATGACAAGGGCTTCATGCTAAAATGCTTAAGTGAAATGATTCAGTGTGCATATTTAAAGTGTTATCTCATTCTATTCAGTTTGAATGTCTTTAATATGCAAGTTAAATGAAACCTATGACTTTATGAAGCAATGTTCTTTTTTTCTTAACAATTTGATTCATGCAAATACTTGAAAGAATCAATTTCATACTCTATAAAATGCATGCTTGATTTGTTAAAGAACAGACACATGCTTGATCTATGATAAGTGGTTTAAAGAACCAATCATATATCATTTATAAAATACAATCACTTAGTTTGCAATGTGCATTCACATTTTTATAAGAATAGGCTCTCACTTGATACATGCAAAATACAGAAATGATATTCATAGAATCTATACTGACTCATGACAAATATAGAGAAGTCAACTGTGTTAGTCTTATAGAATGATTTCTATTTGATCATGATAAACACTTGAAATGGTCAAATTCATATTCTGACAAAATGATCTACATAATCCCATTTCTGATCAGTTAACAAAACCTAAAAATCTAATGACGCTATTATGTATAAAAGTTATTAATTAAAATGACTAAAGATAAATCTATCATCATAATGTATTTTTTCAAGATCAAGAAGAAAGTCTCAAACATCCTCTAAGTAATCTGACAATTTAAAGAATGATGATCTTGAAATAATAATCTAGATCCATCCTCTGCAAGAAGATACGAGTGATGTCTATACATCCTTTGGTCTTGACCGTCAAGTTAACAAAACCCAAAATGTCATATCAAAACTTAAACTTGCAATCAACATACATTTCAATTATATGTTCACATACAACATTAACGTATATCAGATGAAGTGTTCAAACAATGACGTGCAAAATTAGTATAAAACAAAAGAACATGCTATACTTGGTCTTGACCGTCCGTTAACAAAACTCAAAATCAAAATTGACATATAAACTCCAACTTACATTCTAATGTCCATACAATTCAAAGAACGATATCCGTATGCATGTTGAAAATACTAAGTCAAATACAAAAGAACAGATGCTACATCTTCATTTGTCTTCGATCCCGTTAACAAAACCAAAAAAATTTGATATTATAAGAATTTCAAATTAATAATATCCGAAGCTAATTATATAATATAAGATATGAATCAACTCACATTTCTAAAATTCAAATTCTCAGAAGAAAAGTCCCAAACCCGATCCTCTATGTTCAAACTAGAGTTTTGAAGGATTATACTTCGAGATAATGAATTTAGACCGATCCTCAGAAAATCTATAGTAGACAAGGTCTATCAATCGATATTAACCCTGATCGAGAAGGTAATTATAATTAAAATTTCAATGATAAATGATCATATATTCAAATCTAAAATCAATCATAAAATGATCAAAATTCAAAGAAAATAAAAAAATATAAATAAAATGAAATGAATTATTTAAATTAAAAAAAAATAAAAATAAAAAAATAAAAAAATAAAAATAAAATCAATCCACCCTCCGCAATTGTTTGTCTTCTGGTGACAAATTAAGAAAACTTTCTCACAAAGAGCAATGTCAAATTAAATACATAACTACCTTCACACTCAAATATTCCTAAAGTCGTAGGACGCCCCTGTTGCTTGGCTATATGACCATATGAATAAAGTTCAGCTCGACCGTGGCCACATACCACTAAATTCTGGCCACGCAGCCAGAGCATGTTCTTAACGGCTTTTTCGAAATTGAAATGTAGAATGTATTTGGTTGGGCAAAAGCCCTGCTTTGACTTATATTTGTCCCCTTAGACAAACTCCACCGTGTCTGCGACACCTTGGACGACGAACCCATGTGTTGCCGACAAGGATCCTTCTGGTCGCTCGACTACCTCCTCGACTGTGGACCGCGACCACCGGATGACTAACCATGGATCTGAGGGCCGCCATCGCTCCCCACAAAAGTTTTAAGTTAAAATAATAAATTTCATAAGTTCTAAACTCCACTCATCAATTATATACTGCTCTTAACGATTCATTGATCTAGCCTTAATCGAAAGTGCTCTCAAGAGGGAGGGGTAATTAACTATGGCGCTATAGTGAAACCCGAACCATAGATATAAAAAAGTTCTCACCAAATGAGAACTAAATCTCTTAAGGTCTTATCTATTATTCATCCCTTCCAAATTATCCGACACTTAAACAACTCTTTTCTTTTCCCTTAGAAGAGGTCGGTGGCAATTTTGGATCCCAAGTGGCACTGCCCGTCGTGTCTCAGGCGGTTCGGCCTTCCACCTGGCGAGGTTGCATCGGTGATTCTCCTTTGTGCGAGTGGATGGTGAGGGAAAGCCGATGTGGGCCGGGTCGATTACCACCATATATTGTGGGTGGGAGAAGCGATTTAGTTGTGGTGGTAGACTCTTCCCGAGGTGTGCATTAATCGATACATGAGATGGTATCGATTTTGGGCTTCACTATATATACTGAAGGTACCTACAATACCCTCAGATACTTATTACCCCCGAGCTCCTAGAGATTGACTCATGGTAAGCCAGCATTTCTTAACTGTAATAATAAATTTTTTTTACTAATTCCATCATAGTTCGAGTTCTGTCAACGCAGCGTGAGCACATATTGAATACCGAGGACATATTCTGATGCTATTTTGGGAGGGAGGAGGACACAGAGGTTCAACAATCAATCAACGAGTATGAGGGGTTGTGCAGGGACTTGGAGCGCAGTATGTATATTTCCGCGATTGGACACTAGCATTCCGGTACTTCATCGGTGGATGGGTCGATGGATATTGGTATATCATCTCCACCAGTGGTCGGACCATCTACATATACATTCACGCGCCACCATAGTATTGTACCGGGGTATGTGGTCAGATGTATCCTTGGCAAAGCTTCTACATATGGGCTTCCCATTCCCATATGACACCCGTATGGGGTATCATGATTTCGCGACGGTCTTGATCGATGTACCTAGTCTTTACACATGGTTACTACAACCATTCGCGGTGAGAGGACCAACAGCTGGAGCATCATTTATGAGATCGGCCCGGCGACCCATTATACACCCGGTGATCGATCGCATCCAGCATCGTCGGAGAAAGTCGTCTGTACTATTATCGAATTTTGATCTTGATGAGTTCTATTGCTATCGAATTTTTTTTTGAGATGATTGTGATATAAGAGTTGATTGCAGCCACACCGAGAAGAAAGTGGTGGTGCAGGAGCAGCTTGTAAGACATCTGTAGTACATGCGATCGTTAGGGTTTCATTGCAACTTGTTATTGGGACTTGTACATGGTATTTAGGGTTTTGAGTGGCTGTCTTTATAAGAAATTGGGAGGAAAATCAACTAATCTCAAAGTTCATCTCATTATGAGTAGCACGCCTTGTGGCCTCTAATTATGTGGTCATGTAGTTATTAACATATATTTCAATTAGATCGAAGAGCATTCAAGGTTTGTTGTGTCACACAAATTTCATTAATTTGTATGTTGTTTATCTTAAAATGTTTCTCATGACAGAAGGAGTTGAACAATGTAAAATCTGCTCGAACTTTTATCCGCCATTTTAGCGTTTGCAAAATCTCTGCATCGAGCCGCAATCATAAATTTCAACCAACATAAAAGTTGTATAGAATTTCGTTACGATTCCAACGATACAAATTTCGCTCAATTCCGACATCGTATGAGTTTGATACGCGCAAAATACGATTGTTGTTCCGAACTTTCAGTTCTGCGCCGCAGTTTCCGCGCACATTTGCAAAATCTGCTGCGCATCGAGCCGCAATTATAAATTTCAACCAACATAAAAGTTGTAGAGAATTTCATTACGATTCCAACGATACAACTTTCGCTCAATTCCGACACTGTATGACTCCGATACACGTAAAATATGAGAACTGCTCCACATTTTAAAAAAATAAAAAATAAATTACAGCGACGAGCATTTGCCGCGTGGCATCCGTTGGTATCGTCCGTCTTCTGACCTATATTTTCCTAAATTTTTTTTGGGTGCTTAAATTGCTAATTACGATTAATATTAAGCCTAATCTAAATTTTTGCCTTTATTTAGTTCTATCTGCATAAATAAAGTTTTTCGTTGTAATTGAAGATATGACATCCCCTTATAGTCTTTTTAACTTTGAGAGCTGATCATAAAGGACATAAATACAATATCAGACTGAAAGAGTTTATATCAAAAGCAGCTTGATTCATATTTGACTGCAACAAGTAGAATCTTTCTTGCGTTGACACTGCGATGCTTGCTTGAAGAACTTGTGACTCCCATTTAGCCATAGGATTCACCATTCCTAAGTCAATCTTCTCACACATACCCTCTCACAAGAACACGAGTGGAAGGAAACTCAAAACTCTGAAGCTTGTTGGCTTCCTCCTATTTATTAGGATTTTTTTCGTAAGTTTACTTGAAATAATATTTGTTTATTTCTTTATGTTATTATTCATTTTTGTTGAATAATATATCTTCTTTGTTAACATCATATTTATCTTATCATATATAGCTCATCTTCCATCTCCATCAGCTTCAAGTGATGATTACAAATGGGAACCTTACAATTGCTGGAAATACACAAAATCTTTCATGATTCTGTTGTCTTTGATACTTGCTTTTGGCACCAATTGGCACCAACACGTTTGCCTTCATCAACATTAACATTCTCTGGTTTACTTCCAACAGCATCATGCTTACTACTGGCACCATTGTTCTTGTCAATGATATTATCATGTTTATGAAAGTTCTCTTATATATTATAAGAGAGATTATCATCAAGGAATCGACACAATACTTGAACAATTATAAATTTTTTATATCCCTGGCTCCAATTGACACAATATCCATCAAAGTAAGTAGTATGGAGGCAAGTCATCAATGAAATTTTTACCATTTATTTGCAATTAGCTTTCATTAGATGTGAAATCTATCAAATTATTGTATAAGTTCAGAGCCCATAGTTGGAGTTAATAGCATTTGTTGACTAACATAATTGAGGATTAGAATTTGACCATCACTGGCATTTTCATGTAGTCAACTTTTAATTGATACGATCTTTTGATTAGTTATTTGCATTCATATAATTAACTGAGACAATGGTTGATTTAGAGATGTTGAATAGGAGGTCCTTACATTGAAGCAAAGTTAAAATTGAGGAGGAAGTAGAAAAAAAAAATGTAATACTTGTTACTCTTAAAGGAATTATGTTTTGCTAGGGAGCGAAGGAGTCCTTAGAGGGTGGCAATGTTTGGTTGGGAAGGATGGTGAGAAGGCTGTTAAAGTTTCTGCTTTCATAATTTAATGACTTTGGGATTTCGTTTCAATTTTTGTTTCACTATCTTTTAAGTGCATGCATGCATGTGTATATAAGTGAGAAATTGTAGAAAAGCTTAGCGAGTTCTCAACAAGTTTAAAACACTTTAATTCAAAATCTGTAAAATTCAGCTGAAATGTCCAGAGTTTCGTCTAAAATTTCGCTAGATCTCTCAAGCTCTGACCTAAACTATAAATCTAAACAGATTTCAGATTGATTTCTACTGAACTTAATGCCAAAATCACTGGAATCAAACCGAATGAAAACCATAATTAAGATAGAAATGCAACTTTCTGTGGAATGATTCAGTGAGAAATTGTTGTCTTCTGTTGATGTAAATTGATCATCAGGCTGCATCACAACTAAAGAGTTGGGCGTGATCGTTCTCTCGAATCCAAGAACTACAGGACATGATTAATGAAGTAGATGCAGATGGCAACGGCACCATTGATTTTCCTGAATTCCTGAACCTCATGGCACGCAAGATGAAGGACAACGACTCCGAGGAGGAGCTCAAGGAGGCCTTTCGGGTCTTCGATAAGGACCAGAATGGCTTCATCTCCGCCGCCGAGCTCCATGACCAACCTCGGTGAAGCTCACGACGAGGAGGTCGAAGTGAGATGATCCTCGAGGCCGATGTTGATGGCGATGGGATCTATGAAGAAGAGTTTGTCAAGGTCAAGTGAGATATGTATCAAATCTGTTAACCAATTCTATTTCTCTCAGTGTTTGATTTCAACTTGAATATGTCTGTGCAACTTTGTTTTATTATTATTATTATTATTTTAATTTTCCAGACTTCAAATAATAAGGGGTGTCCTATTTATACTCTGTTAATAGTCCTGAATTCTAATAATTTATGTAGTAATGTTGTATTCTATATTTTGATTGCTAGTTTGTTTTGATGTTTTTATAGTGTCTTTCATATTTATGATGCATTTGTTAGGTAGCTGATACATATTGCAGCCATAGTATTACTGCCATTGGTTGTAGCAAACAAAAAAAAAATAATAATAATAATATTCTTGTTTATTTTAGAATGGGTATTCACTCAACATCTCATCAATCTTACGCTGGACGTCGATGACTAATCTCGTGAGGCCTAGAGCGTAGTCCTACTTACTTTCCATGAGAGAGGAATCGAACCCCTCGCCTCCCTTGTCAAACCAAGCTCAGACGGGCCGGTAATCTTCTTATTTTAATTTGATTATATAATGGTAGTATTGAGTAGAGATGTAATGAGTCAAGCTATGCTGAGCTAATGATCTAAGTAGAAAGGACTTATTAAGATAATGGAGTCTATGGTGTTTCATGAAGCCAAAAAAAAAAAAACTAGAAAAGTAACCAAGTAGTTCTTTAATGGTCTTAATCAATTAAAGAATGATTAAATTATATATATATATATATATATTAGATAATTAATTTGTAAATTTTTTTATAATTTTTATGATATAAATAAAAATTAGTTATTATGAATTTTTAATTATTTAAAATTTAAATTAGAGGATCTGAATCGATCTTAGCAAGCATAATCCTACTCATGGATCCCTGACCTTACAAACACATCAACAAATTAAAACACGTGTCTCAATTACGACCGTCCGATCTATTACAATCAACCGACAAGCTTTCGTCAAATCAGCGATCCGACCCACAGCATTCGCTCCAATAATATTCCACCACCTTTCCACCTTATATATGCGAAACGATTCCCCATTTCTCTCATCGGAAGTTCAAATTCTCTTTCTTCCCTCTCATTTTCTCTCTCTTAGATTTCATTTCCATGGCGCCGAAGGCCGAGAAGAAGCCCGCGGAGAAGAAACCCGCAGCAGAGAAGCCTGCGGCCGAAGAAAAACCGGCGGAGAAGAAGCCGGCGGAGAAGAAGCCGGCCGAGAAGAAACCGAAGGCCGAGAAGCGGTTGCCTGCAAAAGGTGGAGGCGACGACAAGAAGAAGAAGAAAAAGATCAAGAAGGGCTCGGAAACATATAAACTTTACATCTTCAAGGTCTTGAAGCAGGTTCATCCTGACATCGGGATCTCCAGCAAGGCGATGGGCATCATGAACTCTTTCATCAATGATATCTTCGAAAAGCTGGCTAACGAGTCATCTCGCCTCGCTCGATACAACAAGAAGCCGACGGTAACCTCTCGTGAGATTCAGACGTCTGTGCGGCTCGTGCTTCCCGGCGAGCTCGCGAAGCACGCTGTCTCCGAGGGCACCAAAGCTGTCACTAAATTCACGAGTTCTTAAGCGCCGGATGAGGATGAATTGTTGCTTGGGTGATCGATTTAGGGTTTCATAAAGGTAGATCGATTTCTTTTCCCCTGTGCTTGGCCGAAGAAAAATGGTATGATGATTTCGGGAGTTTATATGGAAATCCATTGATCGTTTATATATATATATATATATATATATATATATATATATATATATATATATATATATATTATGCTTATATTCTAACAGTTAAAATTTAATATTTATAAATATAACAGTTTTCATATGCTGTCCCACTTAAAAAAATATTTAAAATGTTAATTTTGTTATAATATTAAAGATTTGAATGTTAAACGTGTAAATATAATTCTTCTCATACATTTAAATCATAATCTAATTTATAAGAAGAATTTAATATTTTTAAACATATTTAAATTTAAAAAGTATTTTAAAAATTAAGAACAATCACATAAATATTATTTATATGTAATGCATTTCACTTTAAATTAATAATAGTATTATTTTTACATAATAATATTAGAATTTAGGAACTGTTTATTTTTCTGTTGTTTATAATGAAAAAGATATCTAGAATTCCTCTTCAGATTGAAGTTTTTTATTGTTTTATTATTTATTTTTTTGCATTTTATAACTTTCTATTCCTAACAATGATAATATTAATATAAAGTGTGCATTTAAAGTAAATTTTAATAGTTTTATTTTTTAAAGAATCTTATTTAAAAAATGTATTTTAAAAAAAAATATAATTATTTAAATATATATTGATTATCAAAAAATTATTATTAATTTTTTTAAAAAATATTTATAATATTTATAATACTTAAATAATTATTTTTCCCATCATGATTTTACCACCAATTATTTTATAAAAAAAAAAAATTACAACTAATGCAAATACATTTAAAATTGATATCGTTTGTGCTAATATTGACTATTGTAGTAATAACTATACTTTAATATATATTGCTTGTGTGAGAGTGAGCTGAGATAATTTTATGGTAATTATATAATACATAATTTTTATGTTTATATTCTAACAGTTAAAATTTAATATTTATAAATATAACACTTTTCATATACTATCCACTTGAAAAAATATTTAAAATATTAATTTTGATATAATATTAAAGATTTGAATGTTAAACGTGTAAATATGATTCTTCTCATATAATTAAATTATAATCCAATTTATAAGACGAATTTAATATTTTTAAATATATTTAAATTTAAAAAGTATTTTAAAAATTAAGAACAATCACATAAATATCGCTTATATGTAATGCATTCCACTTAAAATTAATAATGATATTATTTTTAATATATTATATGAAAAGTGTTATTTATAAATATTAAATTTTAACTGTTAGAATATAAGCATAAAAATTATGTATTATATAATTATCATAAAATTATCTCAGCTAACTCTCACACAAGCAATATATATTCAGGTATAGTTATTACTACAATAGTCAATATTAGCACAAATGATGTCAATTTTAGATGTATTTGCAGTAGTTGTAATTTTTTTTTATAAAATGATTGGTGGTAAAATCACGATGGGGAAAGTAATTATTTTAGTATTGTAAATATTATAAATATTTTTAAAAAAAATTAATAATAATTTTCTGATAATCAATATATCTTTAAATAATTGTGTTTTTTTAAATGCATTTTTTAAATAAGATTCTTTGATAAATAAAATTATTAAAATTTATTTTAAATGCACACTTTATATTAATATTATTATTGTTAGGAATAAAAAGTTAAAAAATGTAAAGAAATAAATAATAAAACAATAGAAAACTTCCATCTGAAGAGGAATTCTAGATGTCTTTTCCATTATAAACAACAGAAAAATAAACAGTTCCCAAATTCTAATGTTATTATGTAAAAATAATACCATTATTAATTTTAAGTGAAATGCATTACATATAAACAATATTTATGTGATTGTTCTTAATTTTTAAAATACTTTTTAAATTTAAATATGTTTAAAAATATTAAATTTTTTTTATAAATTGGATTATGATTTAACTGTATGAGAAGAATTATATTTATACGTTTAACATTCAAATCTTTAATATTATATCAAAATTAACATTTTAAATATTTTTTTAAGTAGGACAGCATATGAAAAGTGTTATATTTATAAATATTAAATTTTAATTGTTAAAATATAAACATAAAAATGATGTATTATATAATTATCATAAAATTATCTTAATTCACTCTCACACAAATAATATATATTGAGGTATATATTGCTGCAATAGTCGATATTAGCACAAATGATGTTAATTTTAGATGTATTTGCAGTTGTATTTTTTTTTTTATAAAATGATTGGTGGTAAAATCATGATTGAGAAAGTAATTATTTGAGTATTATAAATATTATAAATATTTTTTTTAAAATTAATAATAATTTTTTGATAGTCAATATATATTTAAATAATTGTTTTTTTTTAAAAAATACATTTTTTAAATAAGATTCTTTGAAAAATAAAATTGTTAAAATTTACTTTAAATGCACACTTTATATTAATATTATCATTGTTAGGAATAGAAAGTTAAAAAATGCAAAGAAATAAATAATAAAACAATAGAAAACTTCAGTCTGGAGAAGAATTCCCAGATGTCTTTTCCATTATAAACAACAGAAAAATAAACAGGACTCAAATTCTTCTAATAATTTAAGATAATATTTCAAGTCTTCAACCATGTCTGGACAGTATTTAAGTCATCCTAAGCAGCATCTTCTCCCTCAAACTCCTGTCAATGAGTCTAGGGTTTACAGGTTAGAGACACTACCTAGAAATTTCTTGGTCACTAACATAGAAGTTTTCACTCACTCTTACATAGATGATTTATATATGTGAAGCAACTTAGCTTTATTGCTTCCCCTAATTACAGCACAATGGAGCGCTGAATAAATTCCCAGGTTTTGTACTGGAGGTAAGATCATTAGCTCAGTAGCTTCTTAGTTTCCTCCCAAACAAAGTAGTCACAGCCTGCCCGCCTCGATGGCGTCCAGTTTCCGCAGCCAAAGAACCATTTTCCCTGTGTAGGTCCAGGCTTCCTAACGACGCATTTACTGCTCTTTACCCCACAAAAGCAGTACATGGTTCTATCCTTAATGGGTTCAAAGGAGGGGCTGTGTACCTGGAGGACTTGACCTGCTGTTTTATCTTTTGGCTTCAGGAGCTGCGGCGGCGGCAGCAGCTGGATCGATCCGGCGATCAGGAGGTTCGATCGAATGCTGTGTCAATGAGTTGGTGATGGTGAAGCGGAAGCCTCGATGCATGAGAAGGGAGAGGAGACGGGCGGTGTTTCGAGCATCGTCGAGGCCACAGTGAGCGCGACCCTCCCAAGCAAGGCCAGCGAGCTGAACTGCCTCCTTCAAATTGCAGCGGATGCCTCCAAAGACCTCATGAAATGGAACCTTTAAATTGATCCATCTGCTCATATGGTTAAAGAGCAAAAATATAATCATTCTGAAAAAAAAAAAAAATCAGCTCAAAACATGTTGATATCCACTACAGGACAGCTTCAGATTGGTAGGAATTAAATTGGAAAGGTTAGTCAATGAGAAAATAATGAGATATGAAGTCATCGACTAGTCTCTTTGAAAAAATATGCATCCTTACTCATTAAAATAGTGAGGTTTCCGAATCCCCTTAAATCTGCACTCAGATTCAAGCATCACACGACAATCCCAATTAGACCATGTCACCACAGCAAAGTTTTTATGTTTAATCCCTTTGTCTTCCAACCATTTGTCATGCAAAAGCAGAGCTTCACTAAGAGAAACACCTCCATCAACCTAGAAAGGAATTTACATAAACATCAAATAATAAATTATTATTAAACACCAAAAACATATACATTCTTAAAAATTCATGGAAGATTTACATAAATGCCACACAATTCTTATCCATTTACATTATCTAACACTCAAAATTAAATATTCACTTACCTAACACTTTCTTATGCTTAAAAATATATATTTCACTCTGAAAAAGTGAATGATAATAGTATATTTGACGTAATATTGAAGATTTGGATATTAGATATATAATACATAAGAATTGTGTGATATGTATATATATAAATGAATGTATACATCATTACTGCATTGCATAAAAACATATTATTATACAATTCTTATGGAAACAAAAATCTCTTTTAAAAGCTACTGTCATGTACTTTGACCAATGGGTCTCACATAGGGGGGGAATAAAGCAGGACTGGTAAAATCCAAACATGAACACATCACACACGGCATTCATTCATAAATCAGATTAATAAATATAAAATAAATAAACATTTATCCTTTCCCTCTATGGCTGACCTGATGTCAAATAGTGTGGAAAAATAAGGCGCATCAAGATTAACTGTAACATGTTATAGTTCATATTAGTAGTAAATATAATCGTGCAAAACATAGTAAAATATAGTATATCGAGAAGTTACTAGCCAGCAACAACAACAATAACAACAAGCCTTAATCCCACTAGGTGGGGTCGGCTACATGAATCCTTATGGTCCATTATGTGTCAAATTCTCATTTAATTCAAGATACTAAGATCATTTTTATACATCTTAACCAAGTCTTTTAAGTCTACCTCTACATTTTTAACATAAGGTAAATATAATGCATCTACTCTCCCAATCTCATGATGACACGCTTTATGTGGCCAAACCATCTAGCGATTCTCCCTAATCTTATCTACCAGAGCTACTCCAACTTTTTCTCAACATACTCATTTTGCATTCTATCTCTAAGAGTAAGCCACTCATCCACTGAAAGCATCTCTCAGTAACACTTAACTATTTTATGCTACTCTTTTCCAATATTCTGCACCATAAGTCATTCTGTCTTAATCTTATAAAATTTTTCCAAGTTTAAGTTAACTTTTCTATCACATAATAGATTATTCCTCCACTTCAACCATCCAACTTGAATTCTACTAATAACATCTCCATCTATTTCACCATCATTTTGAACAATAGCTAAATATTCAATCGCCGCCTTATTAATGACTTGATCATCTAAAGTCACAATACTATCACTAAAACTTCTACAACTAAAATTACACTCCATATATTTAATAACGTAAACGAAAACCTTTAGACTCTAAAGTTGACCTCCATAATTCAAGTTTCTGTTGGACTCCCTCTCTAGTCTTATCAACAAGAAGAATGTCATCAGCAAAAAGCATACACCAAGGTATATCTTCTTGTAAATGCCTCGTAAGAACATCCTATAATTAAATACATATACAGTTATTGCTTCCCCCTATTTATGAAAAAAAAACGTTATTATGAATTTTAAATATGAATAACCAGTGAACAAAACCAAAAACAAGTAAGGACAACAGTTATTGCTGTATTTTGGCTCAATAATACAATCAAAATAAAATAGGTTCAAGCAGTTTTGAGTCAAAATGCAAGAGAATAGAACATGGATGATAGGAGAAAGGTTGTATTAGGATATCATGGTAGATAATGTATCAAGATAAGAAGACATTTGGAATTAATTAATAGTTTTGAGTCAAAATTGTTATTCAGTTTCACTAAAATTTCATAGTTAGGTTGACTAGGGGCCTATTTGGGATCAATTTTCCTTTGTGTTTCTTGTTTTTATTTTTATATTATTTTTAAAATCGTGTTAGTTTAGTTTGTTTTCTTAAGTGTTTTTATTTTTTATTTTTAAAAACACTCAAAATAAGTTTTAGATATTTTGAATGTTTTTACCACCAAACACATTTTTTTAAAACAAAATGTAAACAAAACAAACTTAAAACATATACAGAAAGCCAAAAAATATAATTAATTGTACCATAACAATGCATATAAACACTACAACCATATGACTCTTATCATATAAATATTTCTAAAAGAATGAAAAACAGCCCAAAATACTAGTCATATAATCAGTGGCTTGGATCCTATTCATGTTAAGCTTGACCCCATTGGCAGGATTTATGGATATGACCTCTAGGAAAAACTTATGGTGGGTGAGTAGAACTGGGTGAAAACGTCACCACCACAACATTTTGCCAATAGAGAAATGTTACACTTGCGGATTCGCTCCCATTGACCTTGTCAATTTAAAATTACTGAGATGTCCTCGTGAGTATTGACACTTGCTGAATTTGACCGAGGTAGCTTGTCAATTGCCAACAAGGTTTGCACATCAAAATGTGAATACGGAAGACAGATGAAAGAAAGTCGTTACTCTTATAACCAAGGTTTGGAGAAGCTATTGATCCGAGACTTCCAAAATATCATAATAAACACCGACATTTGTGAGCTCCAAAATACGCCACCGTTATGATAATTGAAGAGAGTGATTTGATGTGTGGTGTAATTTTCGTAAGGCAAATGGAATAGTAGATAAGACACTACCCAGATTTCCCTCATTTGGTGAGGACTTTAGATCTGATTTCTTATAAAGCAAGCCTTATAGTTAATTACCTCCAATAGAGAGAACTGAAGACTTAGATCTGAATAACGATAAGAAGAATGTGGAGTTTAAAATTTAGATTATGAAATTCATCATTTTAGAGAGAGAACTTTTGATTAAAGCTAATCATTAGATTGTTGAATGCGTAACGTATAGTAGCAATATGTGGAGTTTAAAAATTAGATTATGAAATTCATCATTTTAGCTTAAACCAGATGGTTGAGGGAATGACGATGTCCCCAATCTAATTTCCTGGCCATCCCGATGTTCCTAATCTACTTAATGAGAGGTAGTGACCCAACCCAACAGGAATCTTCATCGAACACACGTTACGCCCAGAAATTCAGATTTGGGGTGATGTTTGTCAGGAGATGTTTAAGTCTACCTTAATGAGTTGTTTCTCTATCATACCCATGATGAACTCAAAGAGAGTTATTGGGAGATACAGCTACGTGATCGTAATATAATAGTGACCAAACCACTCGATCAGATAACTCTAATCGTAACTTCTTCATCTGTGAGCCTATCCGCCCACGCAGAACACGAACGTCTTTACCGACGTGAGATTGAGCGTAAAATACTTGACATTTATTTTGTGAGCTAATTTTCTTAATTTTACCCCGACAAAAAAAAGGTGGATGGATTGAGTTTGATTTAAGTTTTTAGTAATAGTTTCATTTAAGCTTTATATTACTTAATTTGATTTGAAAAATTAATTAATTTAAATATGTTTAAGAGTTTAGATCCTACAACTCGCTTTAACGCTAAGATTAGATCTACTTGTCACTTTAATCAATTTTTTAAATATTTCACTGATTTGAAATCCTTATTATAGATTTTTAGGTTTAACGCCCAAGACAAGACTAAAGCAACCCGTAGTATCATATCTGAATTTAAAGATAATGTACAAGAAATTTAGAATTTTATTTATAAGTTATGAGATTGATTTGATTTTCATTTAATTCCAACTTTAAGATGCACTTTTGAACATTAAATTTGTCGAAATCTTTATGTCAGAAACGCAAGTTTTATATTAGATAATTTCACTTAGTGATTTCGTTAATTTTGAAAATCATAATTAGAATGAAATTCCTTAATTTTGATTAAAGAAAGCATGATTTTGTAGATTTTGATTTAATATGCCTTCATATTACAAAAGAGTTGCAGATCCGTAATCGACATTTTGATTTAGATTATAATTTAAAACATTACTTGCTCTTAGTTTACTTGTTGAGTTTTTGTAATTCTCTAAATTTGATTATGTTTAATTTACATCACTTTTGATAAGTTATGCCGAGAAGATTGATTGCTTTTACTCATGCTTATTAGTGATAAGTAATCACCTCCATATTCGTATAAGAGTTATTAATCCCAATTTGGATTCATCCTTAGACTTTAAGTTTATTGCAAATTTGTTATAAGTTTGGTATTAGTCTCCCCAAATTTCAATTAAAGTTTGTTTAATTTTGAGTAATTTACTAGAAAAGAGAATTCACTTTATCACTTTAATTTAAATCATAGATAATCGCTATTAGAGTTTGTGAGTTTAATATTAGCCTCCCCAAATTTTACTTGCATTTTAAATGAGTGTTCCATTTTTTCTAAAATTTTCTTTAAAGGCTCCCCCTATTTCTCTTTGATTTAACATTTATCTTCATATTTATCATATGTTCTTTTGTTTAACTTAAATTTAGGTAATTTCCATTAGAATTTATTTAAATCAATTTTTTTTTTAAATTTCGATAACTCTCCGGCCATCCCCGTGTAGTCGACGTGTTTGCTTTGCAGCTCTTGAAGCGTAGCAAGCGGTGTTTTGCAACACCACAGCCGGGTTTTCATCTTGTCGCGCTCTCTTGAGTACGACGAGACCTTCAAACCTGAAAAAAGACAAATGCAATATATATTCATTCTGCCCCCCTATTTTTTTCTGTCTAGAAATTAGACAAAATTTTGGTAACATTTCATCTAGGGGTAGCAACATCTAACTGAGGATGTTACGCACACGCCTCTTGAGTGTAAGAGTATGTGACACTACGGATTTTTCATCTCGTCACGCCTCTTGAGCATGAGACCTTCAAACTGCAAAGAAACACAATATATATATATATATATATCCACATCCATGACTCATTTTGGTGTAATGCTCGATAAGGGAACAAGGTTGGTATGCCTAAAACCAAGAGAAGAACCCGCTTGACGGCTGTTCTTATGAGGTGAATTTGAGGAGGTAATGAAGAACGCCGATTCAAAAGAAGAATTGACTTCTTGTTTGTGAAGTAAAATAAAAAAGAGAGAAGTGCAGGAAACCGAGAAGAATCCATGTTCTTCACCGCGAGTAAAAACGGATCTGAAGAATATCGACGCTGAAGAACTCATCTTGATGTTCTTCCGGTTTGGGCGAAAATTGATGGGTTAGGCCGTTTGGAGGTCGCAGGAATGAGTTCTCAGGGTGAAGTGGAGGACAACCGGAGGCAGCGCAGAATTGAGGACGCGGCCACGACGAGGGGTCACGGCTTGACACGAGCACCTGAGTGGAGACGGCTGATTTTCAACAACGCGAGCGACGAGAGGCCTGAGTGGTCGCGAATGGGATCAGGAGTGCGGAACGACTGAGTGGTTCTCTGCCAGCAAGCCAGCGAGAGGTGTAGAAGCGGTCTGAGGGGATGCGAATGATGGGTCAGAAGCGAATGGTATGGCGTGCGCAAGCAATTGGCTGAGCTGACATGGGCCGAGGTCGACGCGCAAAGGGCAGCGGAACGGCGCGGGCTGTTCGTGGCAGGAAGGAAATGAGAGGGGAGGAGACCCGAGGGAGGTTGGAGCCGGAATGTGAGAATGGAGGGAGAGAGGAGGGGTGGTTTATTTTTTTTTTTTTCTTATTTTTTGAACCAGATAAACCGAAAATAGAAGGGAACAGTTGAGCATGGGGGAGAGTAATTTAGGGATTTTAAATAAATTTTAAATTGATTAAACGATTTTAATATGAATTTTGCGCCGGTAAACGCACATAATCAATATATATATCAATTTAAGATAATTCCGATGTTTAGAATCGACAAGCGCGAACGGAGTCGGGTCGTTGATCAAATCATCAATTTCATCTCAAAATGCGCCGCTGCCGCTTCGATTTTCGCGCGGACTCATTGAATTGAGCCTTACTTGATAGATTTCGATGTTTTAAAGCCAATGACGATCAATTTCGCGAACAGAGGTCGTTTGTCTTGCGGCACTCCGACTTCGATATGTTGCGACGACTTCGCGATCAATTGATCATTAAGCCGCAATATTTATATCGACCAAATTTCAACGCAACGCCGAAATTCATCAATAGGAGGTTGTTTCGATCATTTTCAAAGACATCCAGTGCATTTCATTTCGATTTTGCGCCATGATTATTCAACATTTGCGACTCGTCAATTAAGAATAGCCTCATTTGATAGTTTTCGATGTTTTGTAACGGCATGATCAATTTTATGAAAAGTTGTTTGGTCATCGCCGCACCGGCTCGATATGCGCTGCGACATCGATACGCTTGATTTAATCGTTAGATTTGACAATATTTATATTTTGACCATTTTTGATGTTTTGAACGTGAAGATGAAGTCCGTTCGTTGATCGGAGGTCGTTTCGATCATTTTCGATGGCCCGCAGATTTGAGCCTCAATTTGCGTCGCCACCGATCATTCGATTTGACGCACTCGCCCAATTTGAACAATCTCATTTGATAGTATTTTATGTTTCGGCTGCTGATCGACAACGAAGATTGATCATCGCCAGCCTTCACGACCGATATGCGCGTCGGCACACATAAAGCCGCTTAATCAATCGCTCATTAGATTTTGTAATATTTATATTCGATCAATTTCACGCTCAACGAATGAAGTCCGTCGTCGATCGAAGGTTTTTCGACCATTTTGAGTGCATTTGAGCGAACATGTCCTCAAGTGAATTTAACTTGTGGGCTTTTCTTGATTTATGACACATATGAGGAGGTCAATACCATTATAACAAAATGTAATAAATAAGCCCAATGGTAAGTCATTTAGTAACCCTTCACTTAAGTTAGATTTAATATTTTATAATTAAATTACTAAATATATAAATAAGAAGTAACCCATAGCAGAATAGAATAGACTAATCGAGCACCGTCGTGTGACATTTCTAATATCTAGTCATTTTGTTAGGGTCAAGCCAGGAACAACGTAATTGTCTTAGTTTTCACACATTAATGATAAAAATGGGCTTAAGTGGACAAGACATTATCATAATAAATTTATATCAACACAACAATAACAAATAATACTAATTTATCTCGGGTTCAATTCATCAAGGAAAAAAAATTATGAACTTACTAGCATGGCTAGGACTTATTTCATGCAGTTACCCAAGCTTAATCATCAAATGATGAAATAATATTTTTTTGTTAAATAGGCGCAAGTGGTGGCAAGAATGAGTAGCAACAAACGATCCAAAATCATGATGCAACAATTTAATTACTCATAGAATAGATTCCTTTGAGTTCCATACAACAACAACGGTGTAGCACCATCTATTCTTGCACTAGCATTGTCAAAATAAATATCCTATGGTGACAAATGGCTTAAAAGAGTTAAAAAATGTGATCCTGCATCAGGCATCCCTAGACACACGTAACTTGCATCATTTTGTTCTCATGTCATTTAAGAGGAAGTGACACTAGAGGCATATGCAAGAAGTAGCTAGAAAAGAAGATTTCATAAGGAGCTAGAGAAATGCAGAGGAAAGGGTCTTGCTTCATTGACAATAAGTATGGTTTCCATCTTCATAATCATCAGTCCTTCATTCCTCTTTAAGTTTAATATTCTTCTCCATCCTCTCCTCTCACGTCTATGCTGGGTTTCTCTTTAGTGTGACACTAATTTCTTTAAAGATCTTTTTTTGTTTACTTTTTCCATTATTTCTTTTGAAATTTTCTCTATTTGCTTCAACTTTTAATAAATTTTAACTCACTTGAATGGAATCTCATGTATTTCACCAAAAACTAAATCTTTAGTAGGCTAATGCTCATATATTCTTCTATGTTCTCCATGCTCTAATGGGCAAACCTTCAATCGTTCAAGTCTCCTCAAAATCAAACATAGGCATTTCTTTCATTTCAATAATTCTTCTAGTCCCTTTTTGACCATAGCATTAGCTATGCCGTGATAAGCACAAATAAGTGTGGGATTTAGAACAATATTGCTATGTTGGTTTGACCTGTTGACCTTTACTTCTCTGATTGTTGATGTGGTACTAAGTTTAGAACTAAAAAACGATCCAACTTTAAGAACTCTATTACCTCAGCTTTATTACCTTAATGCCAGCAACTTTCATAGCACTCCAATATCTTCCAAATGACTGATTCCTCTGAAAGCTTGAATTTTCAACTTAGATGGTATCTTAAAGTTAGCTCAACCCTCTGGACTAATTAGCTTCACACAACAGCTTCAATAGTCTGAATTATAAGCAAAATGAAGCAAGTAATAAAAGGCTCCAGGAAAAGGGAATTGGATGGATAACCCAAATTTACCCTTCTATTCGTAGATGTTTACCAATATAACTTTAATCAATTTGTCAAGCTAAGGCTTGTTAAGGCTTCAATGGCAGGGAATGAAGATACATCAAGCTTTTATACTTAATGATACCAGTGTAGAAAAAAATAAGATGCGATACAATTGAAAGACATGCCATGTCCTTGTTTACTGTGATACATCATGCTTTTATACAAATAAAAAACTTCAATGACTCCTGAGATGTCCTTGTTAGTGTGATACAATAGAAAGATATGCAGCGTACGACTTACTTGAATTTGTTCTATGCCTGTGAGCTCTTTGCAGAAATCAGTAAGGACTTGATGATGCACAGGCCGAACATATGTTTGGAAAGAAGCTTCTTGAAGTCCAGTTACACTATTAACAAGAACAGATGGAAATTCAATGATCTCCTGTGGATGTAGCTTATTATCCTTTTCACAAGTTGCTTCAAAGTCGATAACCACAAAATATTGAAAATCTTGATACTGAAATTCATGTGGGTAACCTTGAGGAAACATCTTGTATGGCATATAATGAATTTTATGCTCAGCAGGATAAAAACCTTCTCTGTTTATTGGAAAGAGATGATTGTCGAAGACATTCATATAGTGTTGTTGCTGCATCTGGATACCAGGATAGATGATTGGACACAAGAATTCTTGCTGATAAAATGGCATATTGTGGCTTTGGTGCATAGGTTTAGAACCTTCTTTGTTAACTGAGTGGCCTGAACCAACAAAAACAACTGGACGGGCACTAATATCTTCTTTAATCCAAGGAAAATCTTCTTTGGCATTCCCCCTTTCCTGGGACTTCAAGCGAGATGTCTTAGTCTTGAGGCATTCAAGGGATGCCTCGGTGTTTGTTTGCATAGTGACTGCATTTAGATAAATAAAATAAGTAAAACCTATGAAACTTCAGGCCAGACAAAGGCCACGAGCTTCAATTCAATAAGTTAAGAAGAAAGATAGCCATAAATTGACTCAAAGCATTCAAATATGCATGTTTAATACAGCAATATCGGTACAAAAAAGTGTTCATCCAAGATGATAATAAATAAATAAAAAGGCTTTTGGAAGGGACCTATATATTTTTGTTTGAAGCAATGAGGCTAGAAATAATAAAATGAAGCTTATTGAATGTGCAAGTTATATATACATGGTAAAATCATTAAATTTAATACTGCTGAGCTAGCATCCATGTATTTGCAAAGTAGCCACAGGAACCTAGGCAGATTATTGAGGCTCTAGATGGAGTCAAGTATGAAGTTTTTTTATGCTATCCTCATCCGTGAGATTTTGCATTTTTGCTTCTATTGCTCCTTTAGTATCGTTTGTGCCATACAACCAACATAAGTGAAGGTTCGACATAGAACTCGTAAGGCACTAGCATACACAGTCATGAGTTCCAAGCAAGTTATCTACATAGATGCTAGATAAACAACCACTTTTAAAATAAAATAGACCCGAAACATTGAGAGACTGGTGGAGGTTTTCATTCACTAGGTGAGAAATGAACAAAATATCAAGGCTTTGGTTTAGTTGTGCATGGTGGTGAAAGTTTTCAAACAAATTGACTAGACTCAAGCTCAAAAAGATCTAAATTTCAATTGATTTAACCCCAAATCAAATCATCCATCGAATAAACCTGCTATGATCAAAAGAAGCTAGATTCCGCGTTGCTCAAATTCATTTCAAGTTGACTTTAAAAATTAAAAATTGACAACATGCCTTGCTATAATAACATATAAATTATTTGGTTAAAAAACATATAATTACCCTAGTACATCTAATATATGAAGGAAAGCTAAGCACCTAAATAATTAAAACAAATCTCTTTTAACAATTAGGCCAACATACTAAGTGTGTGAACTTCTAAAGAAGCCTTGTGCTAAAGAAGGAAAGTACCACCTCAATGGGCAAAAGGCAATCCCCAATGCAAGAATCAATGAAAAGAAGATCAGAAATATATTTCAAAGATTTCCCTTGAATGGCAAAGAAGATATAGGTTTCCTATGAGCGCAAACCCTGATGATTACTTACAACATGTATATGACATTCAGAAACACATGATTAAGAATGTTTGAAACTTGTAGAACAAAAAATGCTTAGGCCACTAAAATGTATAGCATTAGCTCCTACACAAGTTCCAAACAAAGGAGTATGAAATCATGAGAGAAATGGTCAAAGACAAATAGTAAAAATAAAAAGGATAGAAATGTTATACGACATGATGCAGACAGGAACATATTAGGCTCCCAACTCTTTAAATGGAAGACATGTAGTGCCACTCTTTGGTACTTAAAGACCAAAAGGATAAAGAGATTTATAACTCCACAACTAAAGAAAAATGTCTATATTAGACTCACACTACCTTAGTGGTATATGCCTTAACAACTAAAATGACAATGGAGCTTGCGCTACAACAAGTAGAGGTGCTACCTAGATTGGACTACAAGGATTCAAGAAGAATCCACCTTGGACTCAGACCAAATCCTAGATTCTAAGTCCAAATAAGACATGTAAAGCTATTTTTTCATTCGATGGAAAGATGCCTACCATAGTACTTGTTCAAATAAACCCAAAAAGTTAAAAGGCCCAATGCTTGATTTTACATCCCTTCTAGAGTCAAGAATGCCTTCAAACTAACCTAGGCTTATTCTAAATAGAGATGTCCTTAGGTCTATATTATACTAAAGGGGAGCTGACGCAATAAAAAGACCCGACAGCTAAAATGCATATAAGAGATTTCATTGTAATAAATTTTATTTAATTATCTATTATAATATGAATCCTAAGTATAAGCAAGTTTATAAAGCTAATGCCATTATGTGGATCAACTGGGTCTTATCAATTAGTTGTTTTCTACATTTTTGATGACAAGTCGAATGCATAGACACCATATCTAGCCAACGGCCTTTGTCAAAATTCAAGTGCTCTAATGTCCATGTGGCCACTTATATTTTAAAAGATTGACCAAAAGAGTTGTCATATAATTTTTTTTATTTTAAATCTGGATCAATTTTAGTTGGGTAAATTTTAAATAAAAAACATAATCCTAAGAGCTTAATCATCATCACACAATCACTTGGGATTTAGAACTATCGTATATATAGAAAGCAATAAATTGTCAATTATTACTAAAAAAAAATAAAGTGATGGCATGTATTGGGGTTGAAGGGGGCAACATCAAAAATTACAAAAGCCTCACTTGCTTGGACTTCTAACCTATCACTCCAAAAGAGGCTTCACTCACAATATTGCACAACACATCACAAAAAATAATCATTACATACATCATGGAGAGGGTTGAAGGGGCATGGCTTCCCAAGAGAAGTCCCATAATCAAGTTCTCATGAAACCAATTGGAAAGGGCAGAAAGAGTAAACTAGGGTCTTGATAGACCTACAAAAGGTTAAATTTCCCTAAGAAAAGTGTAATGCCATAGTCTAGACTTAAGTTGATCAATTATGGTCAAACTAAGGCTTTGGACCATCTAGTTTCAGGCATGGGGAAAAGGGTTTGGTCCAAAGATGAATTTATAGACTCTTAAGAGCTGAGTTGACTAAGCCATGGACTTGAGACAAACACCAAGAGACTCTTAGCCCTACCAAGTGAGTCAGCTCAACCTTATATTGAAAGTCAAAAGTTCAAATCCTCAAAAGATCTCACAATGCCAAAAGAGGCCAATATAGTGTTGACATAAAAAAATGACATATAGATGTATTAAGAATTATGATAAGAAAAAAAGATTAATAAAAATACAACATCAACAAAATAAAAGCTCTTTAATCACTAGGCCAATATATAGTTAAAGTAGTCAGAGAGAATGATAAATAAATTCATTTAAAATTCAAGTCAACATCGATCAAAATTTAAGCCAATCGCATTAAACAAAATTAACTTAGAAATTTTTTTCTAAGTCAAGGTTAAGTTTGAAATACAATTTTAAATATCTTGAAACAATTTCAATCAAAGCAAAAATAAAGCTAGCGTCAAATGAGTTTTAAGTTTTGAGTAATATTGATATAGGTAGTTGCGCACTTTTAAGAAAAAATATAAGTTAAAAAATGCATACTAAGTAGCAAAAGCTTCCGATAAGAAGAAACTTTGTTATTTAAAAAAAAAAAAGCTTACCTAGTGAAGAAAATACCATCAACATAAACAACACCAAATAACAACATTATCCTAACTATTTGAGGTTATCCTTATGAATCCCCTATGCCTTCTATCATATCAAATGTTGCATGACATGTTAAATCCACTTTACCAAAATCTTGTTGCACCACTTAAAAATATTTCAATTTAAATAGGTTTATGTAATCATTTGGAAATAATGAATGATATTTGGTTCCCAAACCCAAGCCAGCACTCTACGTCTCTTGAGCTTGTCATGCATGTAATCTAAAAAAAGCACAAGTCCTCTCTCACCTCACCAACTCCCAATAAGGAAGTAATCTACTTCTCACAACAAGCCAAAATCAAAGTTAAAGAAGGTGGAAAAGTAGAGTTTTCAAGGAGGGGAAGTCATTAAAGGCTTTGGCCAAGCCTAGGAGAGCATGGAGATGAAACCCAAGGTGGTCAACATCATCATCATCATCAATTTGTTAATGTCTTTTCATATCCCCTTAGTAAATCATCGTAATCTTTTGTATCTACTAATCTCTGAAACACATTATTGACATCCAATCACTCACTTGACCAACCCCAATTGGCATCTAGATCAAATTGCTAGGAAACCCTTCAATGATCAACTTGAAACATTGAATCATCTAGAAAGTGATCGATGATTGGCATACACATTGCTTTTAAATAGTTAGATTTAAGAACTCAAATCCTCGAACCTAAACAGTATTTTAGGTGACACACCATTACACATTTAGATCCAAAGACTTTCTTCCCAAACTTTCAACATTTCCACTTAAAAGATGCAAACAACAACCTAAGGTGGTGGATTGGAATCATTTTATCTTAATTCAGGTGCCTAAACTATTAGATCACCAAAGCAATCAGGAAGACTTAAACAAACTACAGTGCACTCCCCAAAAATTGAAAAAAAAGCAAACCCAAAAACATCCTCCTCCCCAATTAACCTGAAAAACGATACTTATGATAGCAATTCTTCCATGCAACCAATCCAAACCGAATATCTCACATTGCCAAATGCCCATAACCCATTCAAATTAACCCAAACATCTGTCATCACTCCACAAGGATATCATCCTAATCATAGAACTGACAACACGAGTGATCTCCAAGATCAAAAACAAATCCACAATAACAACAGTAATAAAAAAAACTTTAAAAAAAGAAGAAGATCTGCAGCTTATAAATTGAAACGACAACCCTACCTCTGTCCTCCTCGTCAATCATGATCTTGGAGGTAGTCACGATCCTCAAACGCCCTAATCAGATTCCCATCGCTCGACCTAACCCCAAGATCAAAAGAAACACACCCAAATCAAATCCAAAACCAAATACCATCCAAAAACAGAAATCTCTTTCAAAATCGACAAAATATCTCCCCCTCCAAGCTTACATGTGCATGAAGAATCGCCGGAAGAGAAGAAACAGGTAAGAGCGGAAGGAGCGAGGCACGACTCGGCTTCGCTTCCCTTGCAGTATTAGGGGAGATCCAGGCCGTTACGATCACAACAGCAAACACCGAAGCAATGACAGGTGTCTTCACTCCATCGAAATGATTTTTTTAGAAGAGAAATAAATCTTAAAATTTTTACTCCATAGCCGATGTCATGAAAGTAATAACCTTAAATTTCATCAGAATATTATCATATTATATATATATATATATATATATATATATATATATATATATATATATATATATATATATATATATATAAGTATAATCTTATATCATTATTGAGTCACTAAGAGTCTCTCTAAGGCAATTATTATTTTTTGAAAAACGAATTATAAAATTATTATGAAAAAAATAACTTTTGAAAAACTGTTATATGTGCACTAGTTCTCAAAATAATTTTTTATCATAAAATTTTTTGAAAAATAATTAAAAAGTTTATAGCCAAGCAAAGCTGATTTATTTTCTGATTATTTTTTGAAAAAATAAAGCAGTCATAAATATATCCCAATTGAAACATAAGTTATCAAAAGTAATAAAAATATAGCTCAAGATATTCAATTATCTATTTGAGATTAATTTTATTTTCTATATTCTATTTTTATTCTTATATTAATTTAAAAAAATATTTATTTGATATCATATTTATTATAATTAATCCTAAATTTATTGGACTTGATTGATGTATATTTAAGAGCTTGTTGCCCAATTTGCAAAGATAGTTGGCTTAGGATTTTTAGTAAAGATTAATTTAAATGCTATCTATTTTTTTAAAAATATTTAAAATATAAAATTTAATTAATTTATTAGATTCAACATCTAATTTAATATAAATTTTAGATTCTGAATATCCACCTTGAATTAATTTTGGTTCTCCCTCATTTATCTCTATTAAATACAAAAGGTGCGGATGTTTGACAGATGGCAAAATGCAGAAATGTACGGTTCCGATCTATTCTAAAGAAATTGAGCGCGGCGTTGGAAGAGGCCGGACTTGAATTTCTTACGTTCATTGTTGCAGCAGATCCAACCATCAAATAATTTACGCATTCATATACGCGGGTCTTTTAAAACGCGTGGGAGTCGTGTTTCATACGCCAAAATATGCACGGCACCCAAACAGAAACCCGCCGAGTGGGAGCCGGGCGCACCGAATGTGTGGTCCTTATCCGATTTGACCACTGTATGAATCACCGATAACTAGTCTACACGGCAACTCAAGAGTATTTAATAGTCTACCAAATCAAATAGTTTTGAGGCATAATTAATTATTTATTATTATAATAATGCTACCCTCCTCTCCTACGGCACCCCACAAATATAATCTTTAAAATTTTAATAAAATTGTATGCAATAAATGCATAAATTAATTGAAAATTGACATTAAAGATTAAAAAAATATTAAATAGATGATGTTCATAATAATCAATGATAAATAAATAAGTAATTAATAAAAATTCGTAATAGTATTGCATGCTGTAATATTCACACAAGGATAAGGTCAAAGAATTTAAACTTAATTTGCACTAAAAAGATTCATAGGAGATATTAAAAATTTTTATGTGACAAACTAAAAAAAAAAATTGGGCATGAATAGTTAAAATGATTAATTATATAAGCAAGATATAGAAAACTTTGATGCATTTTGTTAACATTTTTATCTATATTATATCTTTATATAAAATGAAAGCATTAACCTTTTTCACTATATTGCTATGAATATTTTAGTATGTAATAATTTGATATTTATAAAAAAAATTAATTTACTATAATTAATTTTTTAATAATTGATAATAAATTCCTCAGCCGAGAATATCATCATCTAACTAATGAAGATCATCAAAAATTGATTTTAGAAGATAATGTGTAAGATGGGGGAGCATTGAGTTCAAATATTTTAACTCTTAGAGGAGGCTTCATAATAGAAATCACCTTCATAATTTGATGGAGCTTATTTGCTATAAAATTAATGAAAAATTAACTAATTAATTTAATGACATCTAGTGCCTCCTCACCATCATATCATAGTTCCTACACCATGATCACATTAAGAACTCCTTAACATTACTAATTCAACCCATCCTTCTTATATGCTTAGTTGAACTGCAATCTTTTGGTTACTTTTGGTGAACTCTAGCCAAACATTGCTTTATTGACAGTTTTTTGTGATGTCATAAGAAATAAATTTTGATACCTTATCAAAATATATAAACTTCATAATTTTTTTTAGCTTTACCTTCCCTCACTTCAACCAAAGATCAATGATGCAAGACCCCTCTAAATGAAAGTATCTCTCTCTCTCTCTCTCTCTCTCTCTCTCTCTCTCTCTCTCTCTCTCTCTCTTTATGTATATATATCACCTTCTAATGATGAAGGTGCCTTACCATTTCCCTTCTTAATTGTGGGCTCTGAAAATTCGCCACCGACCTCTCAATATTGAAAAGAGTGATTTGATGTGTCAGTGTAATTTTCAGAAGGCAGATGAAATAGCAGATAAGACACTACCTAAAGATTTCGTCCTCATTTTGTGAGGACTTTAGATCTGGTTCCAAGTTTCCTATAGGCGCAAGCACCTATAGTTAATTACCCTTCTCAATGTTTAGAGAGAACATTCGATTAAGGCTAGTGATTAGATCGTTAAATGCATAACATATAATAACAGCATGTGGTTAGAATTTAGAATTTATGAAATTCATCATTTTAACTTAAAGTAGATGGTTGAGGGAATGATAATGTACCCGATCTAGATCCCATGATTCCGCCATCCCGGGCAGTCATGGTCCATAGTCTACTTAGTCAGAGGAGGTAGTCGACCCAACCTGGCCGAAATATCCTTATCAGCAACACGTGGGTTACGTCATCCAAGAAATCCTTGTAAACCCGGGGTGGTGTTTGTCTAAGGAGACATGTTTTAGTCTATTTTGACTCACATATGGCTTTTTGCCCTATCAGGTGTACCCTATGACTCACAACTCAAAGGGCAGAGCCATTGGGAAGCATACGGGCTATAGTTGTGATCATAATATAATGGTTCTATTTGGCAACAACCACCCGATCAGAGAATTCTGGTCATAACTGCATCATATGTGGAGCTTACTGGTCAAACCACACAATCAGAGGACATGGGTTACATCTTTACTAGCATGAGATTGATTGAAAGTGAACATAGTAGAATACTTGATTTGATATTAGCTTCTTTGTGACCTAGAATTTTCTTAATTTGTCACCTTTAACAAATAATTGCGAAAGGTGGGTTGAATTTTAGCTTTAAATTTTTAGAGATTGAATTTCATTTAAGCATTTAATACTTAATGACATATTAGATTTTGTATCTAAATTGATACTTAATTTGAGTTAATTTGATTTAAAATTATAATCATATTTTGATGGAAGTATCCCCTCCGGTTGAACTCACCATTCAACACAGGCATCATCGGGGTGGATGTATTATTTGATCATTTAATTTATTATTTCAGATCTTATCGACTCTATTAGTTTAATAATAAAGGATCAGATCTACTATCATATAATAGAGTTAGCTTCTTAGATGCTTTAATAAGTTAAAATTCTTATAATAATTGAATTTTTAGGTTTTGTTAACCTAGTCCTAAGACCAAACCGGGAAGCAACTTGCGCAACCTCCTCAGACACTAAATTTAAGCATTCAGTATAGTGTCGAGTCCCAAGCAGATATTTAGTAATTTAGGTAGTTTTTATTTCTGAATTATTAGATTGATTTCAAACTTTCATTTAATTCCAACTTAGCCTGTAAAGCTTTTTCAGACATTAAAATTTATACTTCAAATCTTTATGTCAGAGCACATATAGGTAGCTATAGCTTAGATAATTTCATATAATTAATGAAATTATTGACTTTGAAAGTCATAATTAGAATGAAATTTCTTAATTTTGGATTGAAGAAAAGTTCTTTCATTCGTACAACATTTAATTTAGTGTCGTCTTCTGTCTACTTGTACTAAGAATTATAGATCTGGTAGCATTTTAGAGCATAACTAAGTTTCTAATTACAATTCAAAGTATTGCATATTTGCTTGACTTATTAATGAACATATAACCCTCCATTAGTCATCATATTCAATTTTTGTTCTCCCCAAGCAAGCTATTATATCTTCTTTAGGCAAGCTTATCCAAATTGAGGCTCTTTTCAAATATGAGTCAATTTATCACTAAGAAGTCTTGACCATACTTACTAATAAGTTATTTAGTTTCAGTGAGAATTTCTTATGAAGCTCATCTAATTTTTGCTTTAGCTTGAAAGTAGCACTCAACCAATCTCTTGTGCTTCAAACCTGACTTTAAGCGTAAGATCCAAATGATCCTTTTAAAGGCTACATTCATGAATGATCATGAGTTGTCCAATTGAATTTGTGCTTATGAGAAAGCTACCAAATTACTTATGTACCTTTGTTTTCAATTTGAAATTGGACATTTGGATTTACCACCAATTATTGGTCATTTGATATTCAATTGAAATCCTTACTTCATTTGACATCAAATGCAATCGTTCAAATGCTCAATTAATATTGTTCATATTGATTACTTGTTCATGAATTTAACACTTTGAATTTTCAAAGAGAAACTTTATTCACATAAGAAGAGTTCAAATCCGACATGAATTTATCCTTAACTCCACATCAAGTTCCATTTTTTTATTCAAAACTGGGTTTAAATTCATTATCAATCATTTGTTATTTCAAAAAATATTCAATTGAAATCTTTTGGTTTCACTTAACATTAAATGAGATTATTCAAATGTCAATTTAATTTTATTCCTATAGGTCATCTTTTCATATTTCATATGGGCACTCGTATTTATTTTATGCATTTATAACTTCACATTTTAGCTTGTTATAACCAAAGTTTTGATTTAAGTCTTTTATTTAATTCAATTTAAGCTCTTTGATTATTTATTTTTCTTTCTCTTTTTTATTTTTATTTTCTAAGACCCAAAAGTTTGACGAAATTCCAACAGCAATTTGGCAATATTTCGGCGTCATCCCCACATAAGGGGCCACATCGAAACTATTTTGGCCTACCGTCACACCCTAATCAGAGTGACGGTTGGTGTTTTGAAGCACCTCGGCCAACTTCCAATCCCATTACGCCCTAATGAGCATAATAAGACCTTCAATCATCTGCATAAAAATAAATATATATGCAAATATTCTTCTCTATTTTTTTAAAGTCCTAGATTTAGTCAAAATTTCGATAGCATTTCGGTATAGGGCGAACGACATCTAACAGTTTTGGCTTACTCGATATGCCCTAATGAGTGTAGCGAGCAGTATTTTGCGACACCATAGTCAATTTTTATCTCGTCACGCCCTAATGAGCATGACGAGGCATTCAAATCTGTATAAAGATAAGCATATGCATATATATATATATATATATATATATATATATATATATATATATATATATATATAATTTCCACATTTATAATCAGCAATAACGATAAACCCACATGAGAATGCAATTGGTTTACAACCTAAGAGCAATAATATATGTTTAAATCCAATCTTTCTTTCATCCTAAAGAGGTAGAATGGGAAGCTAGTTATAGGTTTGATTTGGATGAAATGTTGGAAGTGAGATCGAGCTAGGGAATTGTGGTGTTTATTTTCAAGGATGCGGGACACCACACAGATCTTAGGGGATACATATTGAAGTGATCAGATACGATATTAAGGAATGATGTACTATCTCAAAAGATAGAAATCACTATCTTATAATGGACCTAATCACCTAATAAGGACTCCTAAGACATGATGGGTCTTCGAATATACTAGAGATCGTTCCCCTACTTTACATTGAAAAGTAAAGTATGGTTTATTTTAAGCGGGGTTCATTAAGTTTTCTATGGAGGTAAGCCCCCATAGTTAATTACATCCTAAGTAATGGGATTCCTTAAGAACACTCTCAATTAAAGTAGACAATTATGATCTCCAAAGATTTCAACGCAAGACTATCAAAAGATTGGATATGTTGAAAAATCAAATGAGATAGATCAAAAGGAGAGACTTATTTTGGAAGCCAAAGAAGATGAGTAGGGAATGCTTATGATACTAAGAAGCCTAGTGAGCAATCCAATCTATCATATGATTGGGCTTTATATGTTTAAATTTGAACAGATTTATTTATTTGAGTTGAAATTTTATTAGAATACTAGGACTTATAATCCCACAATATAAGATTGTAGAAATGCCTAAGAGGTGAGGATTTATGCTTGTAGCCTGAAGAAAATAGTTACCTCAGATCCTAAGTTAGGGAGTTTTGGCGAGGGCCGAAGCATGACCTAAATCTAAGGTAAAAATGGGTATATGATTTACCTCCAAAAGAGAGAATAAATCACCCAACTGCTGGACTTATTATCACCTGGAGTGGCAGCTAACTAACTCCTCCTACACTTTAAATCCATATAGGCAAGTCTTATACTTTGCAAGATGGCTAAGCTTTTATTTATTTAGAAAGGAGACTAAGTCCTTAAACTCACTCCCTAAGAGACTGGAGCATGAGTAGTATGAATTCATGACTTAATCTAATGTAAACTTTATCAAATTTATTTGATTCTTTTGGACTCTTTATTTTAACATAGGCTATGAGATTTTGTATGCCTAAATGCATGAGAATTTTATTATGGGTCAAATCAAGAGAGAAAGAGGTGTTCTTCCATCAAAGGCTCTCATAGGTTAAGCCTTTATTCTCTGGCTCAGATGGAAGCCCCCTCTTAACAAGAGTGGAAGAATATGACATGCATGATGTTGTACATACAATCAGCCACATAAGAGGTTGTTAAATATTGTATTATCTTAATTTAATTCCTAGACTTTTATGTGAGGTTATGAATTATTTTAAAATTTTAATTATGAGTTATTAATTGGGGTAGAAAAATTAATTTTATCATAAGAGCCTACCGCATCCAGGCTACACATTCAAACATGAAACATGAAAAAAATTAAAAAAAGCATGCAATTCTAGTGCCCAATCTAAATATAATATCAAATAATTTTATAGACTACTGCAAAAGAATAAAAGGCCAGTGCGATCGGGCTCCGCCGTACACCCTAAAAAGAGAAATAAAAGATGGGTACCTGAGCTCTACCCTTATACAACCCAGATTATAAAAATAATACATGTTATGGGGGTATTCTTTTCTTCATTTTTTCCTTCTATTCCTTTTGATTTGATTTGCTCCAAGGGCATCACATGACACCCCAATGACTAAGCCTTCTGGCCACTGCTCATCCTAATCTCTCATTACACTAACCCTAATTCCTAATGTAAAATTACATTAAAAATAGGAAAGAGTAAATCTAGCTATACCTATAAAATAAATATTGGCTAAACACACCATACAACCTAAGCAGTTATATGCATAATTTGGACTTAGCACCCCACACATGGTTAACCAAGCCCACCTGTTCTAACATGGGTTATGCTTAGGGGCTAAGCAACCTGCACAACAAAAGCATTTATATTTTTATTATAGCGGCCCCTTAAGTACAAACCCCTACAAAAAATATGAGTAGGCTAATAACGACCTACTATCTAACCTATTAGACATACACCCTAACATCTAGTCTAAAATATTACATCATAAAATAAAATACAACATCATACATACAACACCCTAACTTAGCACTAGAAGTGGTGACTTAGCATTATAATGTGTGTGCTTAAGGCTTGTGTGATAAGACTTTACTAGGCTTCTTTAGTTTAAGTTTCAATTTTGAGTTTGAATTTGTTTAAATTTTACCTTTGGGTGATTTTAGTTTAAATGATTTAATAATTTATTATTTATTTTTATTTCATTTTTATTTGGTTAAAATGATGTTTAGGTTTTCAAGAATGAAGAGTAGAATGAATTCAATTTGTAGATAGAACTTACCCTATTCTACATCCTAACTCCTAAAGAGTCTAAGGTCCTTCAGTATCTTAATTAGCCCATTTGAGTTTATGCAATTGATTTGATTTGATTGATTTGATTTGATTTAGAATTTAGAATTTGAGTTTATTTAAGCATTTGATTGGTTGATTTTGGATTAGATATTTTGGTTTAATTAAATCTTAATAATTTAATATCTTTAATATCTAATGAAGTTTAAGTTTATTTAAATCCATGTGTTTTGGATTGATTAATTTTAGATTATATGTTTTGATTTAATTAAATCTTGATAATTAAATATCCTTAATATCTAATGAAGTTTAAGTTTATTTAAATCCATGAGTTTTTGATTGATTAATTTTAGATTAGATGTTTTGGTTTAATTAAATCTTGATAATTCAATAACCTTTTAAATTAATATTTAATTCTTTTCTTTGATTATGGTTATGTGATTTAATTTTATGTTTATCATGGTTCATTTATTTGTAGTTTGATTGGATTAGATTAATTGAGATTTTATTTTGGTTTTTAATTGAGTGACTCTTTGTAATTAGGGTTTTATTTTTAAGCTCATCCATTTGTCATGTTTATCAAAGTTTGGTTTGTATTTTGATTTCATACATTGGATAGTTAATTAGTTTATCTTATTTAAGTAGGTTGAATGAGATTTGATTTGATTACATATGAAATTGATGAGAGTCTTTCTTTATTTAATTTAATTTGATTTGATTAGCTTTATTGATCTATGGGTTTTCTTAGGTTCAATGTGATTATTAGTTTAATTAAGAAGTGTGTTTAGGTTAATTATAAAGATTTGTTTAATTTTCAATTTGATTTTATATTTGTTTAGATTAATGATATAATTAATGACTTAATAATTTAAGTTTAATTTATGTTTTGATTAATATTTAATTGCATTTTAATTATATTAAAATTTATGTTTGCTTAAGCTTAAGTTTAATATGATTGATTTGATTAACTTAATTAGCTTATTTAAGAGGTGTGAACAATTATTAAATTAAATAAAGATTTGTTTAATTTTTAATTTGATTTCATATTTATTTAGGTTAATGATGTAATTAATGACTTAATATTTTATGTTTAATTTAGGATTTGATTGGTATTTAATTGCATTTATGTTTGATTAAGTTTAAGTTTAATATGATTAATTTAATTGACTTAATTAGCTTACCTAAGATGTGTGATCAAATTAATCAGTAATGGGAGTAATTAAATAGACAATCCGAACTTCAAAATTTAATTTCTCCCAATGTGGAAGTCTTTTTTTACTCGAGATTTTTATTATTGGTGTGCTTTAACTTTAATTTCAATCACTGAAAATTTAAACTCAATCCGACTTATATTTTTAGAGTAATTAATAAAACTTTATTATTACTAAAACTTAAATTAAGCTCAAACAATCCAGTAAAATTTATGGATTTAGGGTTTGTTGAATTCCTCTCGAAAAGACAAATCCAATGAGCCCTTATTTTCAATTTTTGGTTAAGTATTTTATTTTCTATGAATTTTTGAAGTTTTAGGTGATTTAAGTAATTTTAAAATAAAAAAATCCGATTTTTTTTATTTAGCAGAGTCAGCACGGCCTGCGGCAATGATGTGGCAACATGGCACCAAGTGATTGGACATGTGGTGCCGCGTGGCATGTGGGCGCCACACGGCTTGGTGCGATTGGACCCAAGGTGCCGCATCGACATTTGAGCGGGAAGCTACGTCAGCGCACAGTGACCGCAATGTGCGGTTTGATCCGGGCCGCCCGATCGTAGGCGGACGGTAGATCGATCGCACGATCCGTAGGTTGATCGGATCGACAAACCCGATTGCGCGATCTGAGCCATTTGATCGCGCAAACCGCAGAATCGGATGATCCAAAATGCACCCATCGAGAAGGATCGCGTGATCATGAGCCCAGGATCCATGATCGCAGATGCATGAACACGGACCCATATGGCATAAACACTAAAAATCGAGGGTAGGGAAGAAAAATTGGGAAATTTTAAGTGAAAACTTATCTAAATGGACTCCATTTTGCGCCGATTCATACCAAAAAATTTCTAGTTTCTAATTAGGATGATATAAAGTAAAAATACTAGATTATCTATGATAAATTCCTAAAAGTTACGCAAAAAATATCACAAGTGAAGGCAAGAGAGGTGAAGTGGGTATTGGTTGCTTGGGAGGTCTTGAATGAATAGGAGGAAGAGGAATGAAGCTTCATTTCCCCCTCCTTTAATGGCGATAGAAAATTCACTTTTTTTGAATTTTTTGGCTTCAAAGCATTGTCATTTTTCTTGGAGTGGTTAGGATGAATGATGGATTGATTGAGAATTTTGGATTTTTTTTTCTCCAAAGTCCTCTCACGCCATATGATCACTCCATTGAATGCCATGGATTGGGGAGTTGAATGCATGTGCCATGAGAGATTTAATTAGATTGGGTTGATTTTGGGCTAATCCCAAATGAGTTTGGGTCAGGTTTGATCAGCCCCCAATGGGTCATTGCTTGGTTTCAAGGGATTTGGCTAAATTTGGGTCATTTGGGTCACATTGACCAATTGGTCAAATTGGGTCAAACCAAGGCTTAGATTAAGTTCAAATGATAATTTGAAGAGTTTTAGTATGATCAATTTGATTTAATTTAGCTTAGAATTGATTTTGGCTTATTTAGAATCAAATGGGTCAAATGGGTCAAGTTGACTTATTTGACCAAAATTGGCCAAATTGGCTTGGGTTATGGGTTGATTCATGTTCAATTGGCAAATTGAAGATGAATGTGGTCTTTAGTTTGAATCAATTTAGATTTTATTTGGATTTAAGCCAAATTGACCCTTTAGGCCAATTTGGGCTAAATGGCTCAATTGGGCTCGATTGATCAGATTAAGTTTAATTATGGCTTTGGTCAAGTTCAATAATAAATTTGGAATGAACTTGAGTCATTGGTTGGAATCAATTTGAGTTAGATCATGATTTGACCCACTTTGGTCCTTTAGGCCAATTTGGGTCAACTTGGATCGAATGGCCAATTGAGCTTAGTTTGGCTCAATTGATGGTTAAGTTATATTTAAATATTGATTTTAGGTTGATTCAAATCATTGGTTTCAATCAATTTGATGTAAGATGAGTTTTATCTATTTTGGTTCATTTAGACTAAGGGTTGACTTGTTCAAATGAGTAAGTTAACTTGGTTTGATCCAATTGATTGTAATTGATCATCCTAGGGTGATCAATAATCATGGTGGAAGATTTCAGTGAGCTTTGGTCAATACAATTTGGGTTGGATTGGAAGTTGGCCCAAATGGGTCCTTTAGGTCACTTTGGGTCAAGTGGATCTAAGTGGGTCAATTGGTTTGGTTTTGGTTTGATTCGAGTTTTGTTGAACTTATATATGAGTAGTCTTGGATTGAAATATAAATTCAACGACATTCAATTTGGAGTCTAAAGGATTTTGGCTCATTTAAAATTTTCAAGTCAAAAGGGCTAGGTTGGGTTTGACTTGGGTTTGCTTCGATATGATTTGATGATTGTTGATTTTATTTATATTTGGGTAGGTAATTGAATGAATGATTGATTTGAGAGAAAATCTATTGATTTTGACTTGATTGGAATAGAATTTGGCTAAGTCCAAAGAATTGGCTTAAATGGCTTAGATTAGATTTTGATTTGATTTTGGATATAGTTTTGGTCACTTGAATTTGGATTTCATTTATATTTGTGAATATAAATGAAGGATAATTGATTTATAAAGAAATTAATTGAATTTGATTTGATCTAAAAAGAGTTTTGGCTAAGCTTATGAATGTGGGTCATATGGCTTAGGAAGGGTCTTGGGATTTGAACTTGATTTTGGGTTTTAATTATTTAGAGTCAAATTTGGTATATGGATTTGAAATTTGGATTTGAATTTGAGGATTGATTTGAGATTTAAATCTGGGTTTGATTTGAGAAAGTGTATCTAGATTTGGTTTAGGCTATTGGATAAGTAGTTTCCTTAAGTCTTAAGGGATGACCTAATCCTATGATTAACCCTTCTAAGTCTCTAGGCTTAGGTTAAGTGTTCACCTAATCACTAGAAGCATCTTATGACTAAGGAGTTCTAAGTATCTATAAAAGTCTTAAGTCTAAGAAGGGGACGTTAAGAGCTGACTCCAAAAGTGAGGTCAAAGGACCTCGTGTAATAACCAAGGCACACCACACGTATCAAGGACCAAAATAATCAACAACATCAAGAAGATTATAAACAATAATGAAAATGATCTATACCTATACCCGAGAGGTAGATAGAATCATGAGCTTAGTACAATGCAACTCTATTTATGCCAAGGGCATAAGAGAGCAAGAAAGAATCTGCTAGGGATTGAGTACATGAACCTTCTTCTAGGGAAACAAGTTCAAGCTATCCGCTGGGGATATAGATCTGAGTTTGATTATGAGTATGATTTATTTGGGTGTGTATTCGTTGGGGGATAAGAATCTATAATCTGATGGGGATCAAGATCGAATTGATTTTAATTTGTTTTTATTTTAATTGATGTGGAGGCATATCAGCTAGGGATATGTGCTCAAATCTGCTAGGAATTGGGTATGTGAACCTTCCAATAGGGAAGCAGGTTCGGGCTATCCGTTGGGGATAATAATTTGATTAGATTTCTTTGATTTATTTGATTAGACTCCACTAGAGAGGTTGGTTTAATTTCTTATGGCTCTACTAGGGAGAAGGGTTCTAGATTGAGGGCATATTCATTGGGGATGTACACTCGATTAAATTTATTTGATTTAGATCTAGGTTCCACTGAGGAGGCTATTTTGATTTGCGCCTCACTGGGGAGAAATTTGGTTTGTTCGATATGTTTAATTTGATTCCACCAGAGAGGTTGGTTTTGAATTTATTTTGTTGGACCTATCTACACTACATACAGGACTAGAGAGCCTTAAATATCTTAGATTTATAAGTCAAAAAAAGTAGTATACCTGCCATAAGGTAGGACTATCCAACCTAAGGGGTTTCCTTTTGGCATGCAAAAACAATGCTAGGTAGAAAGCGTAGCAGACTTATATCTTCCAAAGGAGGGAAAAGCCGCTGGGGTAATCTGTTGATGACACAACAAATCAATCCCGACTTAGAGTGACTACTGAGTGAGTGTCATTGGGGATCTTACCTCAACTCAAGAGTAGTCCTAATAATTAATTTGATTTATATTGATTTGATCTGATTTATTTTAATTTAATTTGGTGTGTTTATTGTGGACCCTATTGGTGTGTGATGGACCCAAGAAGGGCTATGCCTACTGATCATCTCGATTTACAAATCCAAAGGGGTAGTCTACCAACCACAAGGTAGGACTATCCGGCTTAAGGGTTGCCTTTTGGTGTGCAACGACTGTACTAGAAAGAAAGTGTAGCAAACTTACATCTTTTAAAGTAGGGATCAACTATTGGGTGATGATTGACGTAAATCAATCCCATAGATGACTATTTGATGAATACCGTGGACTCATATCAAGACTAATAGTTTATTAATTTTAGATGGACCGTTAGATGGATCACTAGAATGAGCTAATATCACCAGACATCTTAAGTTTACATCCAAAGGGAAGGTACTAGAACTAACCAACCCAAGAAAGGTTCGATTTTCAATGGTCAAGTTGAGACTATTTCAAAACAGTGGAACCATCACAGATTAGTTGCTTGAGCAACAAATTGGGCCCCACAAGGTCCTACCTGCTTGCAACGATCGTGATGGAAAGAATGCATAATAGACTTATATCTTTCAAAGTAAAGATGATTGTCAGGGTAACTCATTGGTGGCACAACAAGTTGAACCCTACCTAAGGATGGCTACTAAGAGAGTGCTAACCTGGGGACTTATCTAAACTCAAAGTAGTCAGACAATTTCTATAAGGAGTTTTGTTGACACTGCCCTAAAGATAGGATGCCTACTTAGGAAAGGGGTCACTGAGGGCTTGAATTCCTAATTCACAAGAAAATATATATTTTGTTTATTTTAAGTTTGCATGGACCCTATTGATTTACGAGGAACCACACTGAGAAGGAGCTTATATCAGTCCAGTCCTATCTCAGACTTACTAGACCAAGGGAGAATGTGCACATCTGCTGAACAAATTCTCCAACCATAGGCTACTCAGGAAAGGGGACTCCAATGCAAAAGTAACCTAGTGTCTAAATGGGTCGCCATGACGGATCTAAATAGGCCATAGGGGAGGTGTCTAGGGGCTTTATCCAAAACCTAAAATAAAGCATGTAGGTATTCGGCCAACTCAAGGAGAAAGCGCCAGCACTCACATCAAAGTGGTGTATCCACCGGTAGGTCCGTCGATACATAACCACCAATCTAAGGTGCTCGTTAGTTTGCAAAAATTAGTCTAGAAAGAAGGTGTGTATGCTTACTTCTCTCAAAAGTGGAACTGATTGCCGGGATAGTCTATCTTTGGCCCAACAGGGGCTATCCAACCTAGGATGACACTTCGCGGGACCAAACCAGTTTGTGAAGTGGAAAGGAGCCTGGGGACTTATCTTAAATCTCAAATATACTCGACCTAGTCAATGCATATTGGCTAGTCCAAGAAGAAAGCGTGAAGGCTTACATCCTCTTCAACAAAGTCAACATAGGGTAACTTACCGACTGTGCAGTAAGGCCTACCAAACTGACAAGGCGCTTGTTGGTTTACAATGGTCAAGTTAAGAAGAAAGCGTTGAGACTCACATCCGCTAGACAAATGATCACTGGGGTTACACACTAGCAAGGTAGCATGTCAGCCCAACCTAGAGCAGCTAATGAGTGAGTGCCACGGGGGGCTTGCTCCCACATCAAAATAGCCCGAGATAAAAGATATGCATTTTTTATGTTGTGAAAGAGGGAATAGAATGCCGCTTGGGTTCTCTTACACCTATCCTAAACACATCGAAGAATGAATGAAATGGTGCCATAGGGGCAATTGTGACTCCACCAAGAAAGGATGCCGCTTGGGTTCTCTTATACCTAACTTAGATGTACTAGTCGAAATAGGATGCCTCTTGGGTTCTTTTACACCTATCCTAATTGCACTGGAGGATCGTTTGCAGTTTGTGTTTGTGTTGTGGAGGGATAGGATGCCTCTTGGGCTCTCTTATACCTACCCTAAATACGTCATGGTAGATTCACAAGCGAAAGATAATTCTAACACATAAGATATGCAATTTGATATGAAAATAAGTTTTATTAATAATTAGTTTGAAATATAATTTATGGATAATATTTCTTTAGGTAGAGCCCGTTGATTGGAAGCATTGGGCGCTTTCCCTTATAATTTATGAGTTGATAAGATCTTCCTTGGTAGGCCTTCTCTATGGCATAAGGGCCTTCCCAAGTCCTCCCACCTTTCGATGGGCAATAATTGGTCTTCTTAGAACTAAAACAAGCTCTCCTACTTGAAAATCTCTAGAACGGACCAACTTATTATGAGCTTGAATCATCTTGGCTCTATATAACTCGATGTTATTGCATGCCCGTAAGTGTCTCTCCTCCAAACCTTCGAGCTCTTCTAACTGCAACTTGGCTTCTGTTCTATCATGATCTTATTGCCCACAACTATCCTTAGTGATGGGAGTTGGACCTCTAATGGTAGAATGGCTTCGGACCCATGCACTAAGGAGAAAGGGGCAGATTGAGTTGGAGTTATGTATGTGGTATGGTAGGCCCACAAGGCTTCAACTAACTATTCATGCCATTGTTATTTATTATCATCTAGTGTCTTCTTCAGTATTTGAATGAGAGTTTTGTTGAAGGCTTAACCCATTTAGTAGATGGTAGAGTACCTCAATCTATGTTAGCAAAGCTTGATTTTAGTGCTCTTGAATGCAGTACCATTATCAAATATAATTTATCGAGACACCCTGAACTGATATACGATATGGTTTCTGAAAAATTAGAGCACATGCTGAGTTGTGACCTCTCTAAGTGGGATTGCCTCCGTCCACTTGGAAAAGTAGTCAATAGCAGCTAGGATGAATTGATGACCTTTGGAAGAAGGAGGATCGATCGAACCCATAATGTCAGTACCCCAACAGTAGAATGACCATGATGCTAATGTCAGATGGAGAATGTTATGTGGTTGGTGTAGAACCACGCCCTGTACTTGACACTGATGGAAATGTTTGGATACATCCATGTAATCTATAATCATCATAAGCTAGTAGTATCCTAGTCTCTTGATTTTGGATTTCATCTTCGGATTGGATTGATAGTCTCTGCATAAACTTGAGTGTACCTCAGTCTTGATTCTACAGGCTTCATGTTTGTCCAGACAATGTAACTACATATGATCGAAGGATTGCCAATATAAGGTGTCGCCTACGAGAGCATAGGAAAGGGTTATTTACTTCACTTGCTATGCTAGTGATTTCTCTTGAGGTAGTTTGCCTATATTTAAATAATCCATGAATAGTTGCCTCCAATCTGACTCATCGTCCTTTTTGGCAATGGAAACCTCCCCTTCAAGAGAGAATCTCTCGATGAGTTCAACATTAATATGGGATAAGACTTATTTATTTTGAACCCTTATTAGAATGGACTCATCTTCTAGATAAGCTAACTCTTTGGCAAGCTTGGCTAATGCATCTGCTACTATGTTTTCTCCTCCAAGAATCTTATAAATGGTAACCTCTGGGATTTGGGCCAACAACTCCATATTGTACTTATGGTAATGATGGAGCTGAAGCTTTAGAAGTTTGTATGACCTAACAGTTTGGTTGATAATTGACTAAGAATCCCCAAAGATGTTGATACTCTAAATGCATAGTGTAATGACTAACTCAAGATCGACAATCAGAGCCTCATATTCGGCTTCACTGTTGGTGCATGGATTGCACAAATGATATGAGAATATCATCACATAACAGTCTGGAGCTAGGAGAACTATTCCTACCCTGCCTTCCTAGGGATAATAAATTTTGGTTCTTCTTCTCTTTGAGAGGAAGCTACACCATCAAAATACATCTCCCAGTGGTGAATGCTAGTATCCCCTAAGTTAATGATCTATTCATCGGGGAGGTCATCACTAAGTAGAGAATCAGCAGGAAGTGGGTATGATGCTAAGAAATTTGCTAGTGCTTGTCCTTTCACCGCACAGAGGGGTATGAATGTGATGTCAAACTGTGACAAAATCATGGAAAACTGTGCCAATCGTCTAGATAGCATCGGCCGTGTCATGAGATATTATAGTCGATTGATTCTAGAGATTAGATTTACCTTATGAGAAAGTATATAGTGCCATAGCTATTGGGATGCAAAGATTAAAGCTAGGAAGTGCTTTTCAATAGGTGGGTAGTTTGCCTCAATAAGGATTAGATGATGACTAAGGTAGTAGAGAGCATTTTCTTTCCCTTCGTTATTGACTTGGGCCAACAAAGCACCAATAGAGTCATATAATGCGGTAGAGGATTAAGCAAATTTCGGGCTACTAGAACAGCCATCAACTTGATGTCTTTGAAGCATGCTGACACTTATCATCCCACTTGAACTTGGCATCCTTTTTCATAAGTACTGAGAATGGTTGACATCTTCCTGATAGGTTGGATATGAAGCATCTTAGATATGCCAACTGCCCTTAGAATGACCTGAGTTATGTTAGGCTTTTAGGGGGCGGCATTTCTAATATCTCTTTGATCTTTTCCATATAGATTTCAATTCCCCACTGTCGGACAACAAACCCAATGAATTTTTCTGAAGCTACTCCGAATACACACTTTAGGGGGTTCATTTTGAGATTGTATTATCTTAACTATTCAAAAACTACTCTCAAGTCAAAGAGATGGTCTTCCTTTTCTTTGCTCTTAATAATAAGATCATCAACATAACATTCAACTTGATGATGAATAAGTTCATTGAAGATTCAAGTAATGGCCCACTGGTATGTGGCACCAATATTTTTAAGGCCAAAAGGCATGACCTTATAATAATATATTCTGATCGGGGCTCAAAAAGTAGTGTTTCTTTCACCCTCGGGGGTTATCTTGACTTGGTTATAGTCAGATGACCCATCCATGGAGAAGACAACAGAGCATTCACCAAATGGTATAGAAGTGGAAATTCATCCTCAGAACATGCCTTATTTAGATCCCTAAAATAAATGCATATGCGAATTTGGCCATTCTTTTTCTTAATTAGGATGACACTAGCTAACCAGGTGGGATATTTTTCTATAAAACCAAAGATCGATCAATTTATTTCAAAAGTGACTTGTGTTTAATCGATGCGCCTAGGATCTTGATAGGGTTAGATTAGGTTCTATTACTAGTTTAGGAATGTTAGAGACCGGGCATCTCTTCATAACTCCATGCAAAATAGTCCTTAAACTCAGTCAATAGCTTTAATAAATCATTAGTTTCTTTTTCATTTAATAGAGAAATGATGTATGTTGGGCGTAGATCTTCTTCAACTTCTAGGTTGATTTTCTTGAGCTCATCGATGGTCGATATGATCTCCTCTTCGAACTCTAGCGGTGCATCCTTGACTTCAAACTCATTTGGATCATCTAAAATTTCTAAACACACCTCCTCATATGAGTTAACATGATTTGAAAAGAACCTATCAGACTTTAAATGATTGGTGATGAGTAAGTCAATCGCCATCATTAATGGACCCATGTATCAATCCTAGTCAGCCTTGATTGTGAATGCGCATTTATTGTCCATATCCTTTCAAAGTAATCGACTGTTTAGAAAAATTAATCCTTTCTTTGCTAAATTAAGAACATAATATGAGTACTAATCAAAAGATAATTCTATTAAATCTTTGTATGAATAATCCTCAAGTTTTACATCAGCTTCTTGACTTGAGGATGATGCTCCAAGAAAGAACTTCTACATCTTTACATTTATGGAAGACTTAAGGGCTTCCTTAACTACCAAACCCTTAACTTTTTGTGAGGAACTTGGGGTTAGAGCTTAAGTTCCCAACTAATGCCTGGCTATTTCACATATAGACTTGGATACACTTATGCTTTGCTTATTTTCATCCCGTCAACTATCACTTGCATGGGATCTGTCTAAATACTATGACATACTTATTATATATGACTCATCATAACAAGATTAAGTCTATATGATAGTTAAGTAGGGGACATAACTCCTATTGGGTGGCCAATAAAAAGGTTTTTCGTCCCTAGGCATGTCTCTAGTTCTGCCTCTTCCTCTACCTGGTGGATGTGGAGAATAAATTCCTATAGGGGAGTCAGCTTTCAAATCTGTGGGGAGAAATGAAAGAGGTGACCTATAAAAATTCATCTTTTTAGGATGCCACACAGATTCACAAATGTACTTATTCAGGTGATCGAGTACATCATCAAGAAAATAGTGTACTATCTCAAAAGACAGAAGTCATTACCCTTCAATGTACCTAATCACCTCAATAAGGACTCCTAAGGATGATGAGTCTGCATATGTACTAGAGTTTCTTATCCTACTTTACATGAAAAAGTTAATAAGAGTTTATTTTAAACCAGGTTCGTTAAGTTCTCTTCAGGGGCAGCCCCCATAATTAATTACATCCTAAGGAATGGAGATTCTTTAAAAAAACTCTCGATTAAAGTAAATGATTGTTGTCTTTGAAGATTTCAATAGGAAATGACTATCAATCGATTGGTTTTATTTTTGAAGATCAAATGGGATTGATCAAAGAGGGGGAGTTATTATTGAAGCCAAAATGGAAGATAAGTAGGAGATTCCCCTGATGCTAGAAACCTAGCGAACATCTCAAACTTTCCTGCAGTTGGGCAATATATTTTTGAAATTGATTTAGTTTGTTTGAGTTGTACTTTTATTAGAAATTTAGGACTTATGATTCCTTAACACAAGATTAAGGAAATGCCTAAGAGGTGAGGATTTAAGCTTATGGCCCACAAAGGGGAGAAGCAATCTTAACCTAAATCTAGGGAGCTCATGAGGGCCTAAGCACACTAAATCTAAGGCAAAATGAGTATTTGGTTTGCCTCCACATGAGAGGACAAATCACCCAACAATTTGGACTTACAACTTCCTGGGGGTGGCCGCCAACTAACTCATCCTATAATTTTAAATACATGTAGGCAAGCCTTTATGCTTATGCAAGATATCTAGGGTTGTTATTTATTTAGAAAGAGACTAAGTCCTTAAACTAACTCTCTAAAGAGACTAGATCATGTAAATGGACATGCTTCAAAAGACCTAAATCTAATACAATTCAAATTTCATTTTTTATTTTTATTTTAGACAATTATTTTGACTCAGGCTAATATGATTCATTTGACTAATGCATGAGAAGCAAAGTTATTGGCCAAAATCAGCGAGTAGGGAGGAGGTGAGTTTCCACCATGGCTCTCAAAGGTTAAGCCAAGTTTCTCTGGAAAAGGTGGAAGCCCTCCAATCAAGAGTGAAATAAGATGCATTTGTGCATGATATTACAAAACAAATACTCATCCAACTAAGGGATTATTAATTCTTTTATCTTGATTTTAAACCTAAGCTTTAGGTGAAGTTATGAGTTTTTTAATTTTTTATTTTGAGTTATTAGGTTTGGTAAAAGATGTATTTATTTTTCTAATGAGCCTAATCCACATCCAAGCCATACATAAAGAAAGGAAGAAACTAAGAAAATCATACCACTTAATGCAAAAGCTAAACAAATCATCAACCAATTTATAAAGCTAATCGCAAAAAGAATAAAATGCCGTTGTGGTCGGGCACCACCGTACAAACACAAAATATCAAATGTGGGTAGCCAAGCTCTACCCTTATACAACCCAGATTACAAATAAACTAAATTATAATTAAGCAAGGAATTCATTGTTATGGGGGTCTTCAAGCTTCATTTATTCATTCTTCTTTTCTTCTTTCTTCTTCTTTTCTTATTTATTTTTTGGTTCCTTCTTTAGTTGGTTGGAAGGTAGATGCTCCAAGGCTTCACATGGTGCATAAGATGGGATATTATGACCAATGCTAATCCTAATCCCCATAACAATCATTCCAAAATCCTAATTGCATAAATTTACATGAAAAGGAAAAGTGGAAATCTAACTAACACAAAAAGGTTAGCTAAAAAACAAACCACACAAATCCTAAGCATATATATTGGACTTATCACCCCACACATGGGTGACTAAATCCACCTAGCATATTGAATTATGCTTAGGGGTATAAAGCACCTGCAAGAAAAAACATTTATTTATTTTATTTATGATAGCCCCCCTTAAGCACAATCCCCTGTAGAAAAGAATAGTTAGACTAAGAGCGTCCTACCATTCATTCTACAAGCATACACCCCAACATCCAGTCTAAAATATATATCACAAAACAAAATAGAATATCAAACCATGCACCCACCTACCCTAAGGCTAGAAGTGGTGACTTAGGCTAATGTTTGTGCTTTGAAGGCTTGTGTGGTATGCTTAACTATGATTTTAGGTTCAAATTTTCTAAGTGTGAAGAATATGTTCAACTTAGAGGAGGGTTTCATTTTAGTTGTTTCATTATTTTGAGTTGATTTTATTTCATGTTTTTATTTGGTTTAAGTGGATCTTATAATTAATTACTAAGTTATGAAGAGAAGAGAACTTCTCTTTCCTTCCCTAACCTAAGTAATTTCTAAAGTAGATTCATATTTTAGTTTTGTTTAGGTGAATGTTTTGATTAAATTTTTTAATTAATCCTAAGTTTAGATGAACTCTAAATAAACCTATTCAAAAAGAAATGCATTTTAAGATTAAATAAAATGAATCAAAATTCACATAACACACATTACTTAATTTCTTTCTCAACATATATAACATACATATGGATGGACCCTAAGCATATCTATGCATACAAATGAGAGTATTTAACATACTTTATGACGCTTGCTAAGTAATCCATTTAAGGAAATTTAGAAGTTGAATATGCATGATTTTTCTTAAGTAGAAAGGGGTTTCCTTATCCAAATTTTCACATACACACATGAAAATAAGAAAGGCATAAGTGAGTACAATGCCATTGTTAACCAGAGTTATAAGGTACAAGACCTACTTATGGCTACTTAAAGCCTCGCAATCTCGGGGTTGTCCAGACTAATATACCACTTTTCTTAAATACAAATATGTGTATGAAAGAAATGAAAATGGAAAGGAAGAATGTAAAAGTTGTATTAATGGATTCATTTTATTTATGCAATTTATGTATGCAAGTATAGGTATCCCTTCTTAGGTGGTAGCATATAGATGAATAGGATATGAAATTAGGTGAGCATTAGGTTCTTTTCAAATGAACCATATATCTCACCAAATTCCTATTCAAAACTATATCAACATAAGAAAGAAGGAAGCCTATACTAAGCATACCTTTATAATCTTTCACATGCAAACTCATAATTAAAATATAAGTAGCATACTTTCAGATTTGGTATTTGATTTATATGTTTTAAAAATAATATGGATTTAGTAGTGATAATAGCCATTCATATTTCTACTTTAGCCAACACATGCAAATTTAACATAAAGTAAACAATTTCATTTTAAACTTGAATTTGAAAAATAAGAATGCATAAAACCACATGACATACAAATTTAATATGTTGGGAAAGACTTAAAGCAATGAAAGCATGTAAACAAACTCACTTCACTTAAATCCTAAAGACATTCTTATATAATAAGAAAGTTTAAAATAAATCAAAGTGAATTCAATGTGATTTTTGTTTAGTTTAGGGTTTGATTTAATTTTGAAAAGGTGAGTTGAATTTGTTGTTTCTAACCCATTCTCACATGTGTTTGAGATTTTTGTTTAATTTTTAGATAATTTGATCCATTTTTATGCATTAATTAGGTTAAGGTATGAATTAAGTAACTTAATTAACCCTTACCTACACCACCTTAGAATAATTAACCAAATAATTATGAGCCAATGAGATGACATAAAAACTCACAAGAAATTTAAATTTGTAATGCACCTAATAAGAAAATGGCCTAATGCAATTTGGCTCACAATTAAAGGTTAGTAAATCTAAGGGATTTAGCTTAAGTAATTTCAAAACACCCTTTCACACATATGAATTGGGTTTTAATTTCCTTAATTGAACTTAGGCTATTAAACACCTAAGCATCTACCTAAAGTAGATTAATTAAGTTTTGGAATTTTTTAGAATTTTTAGAAATTAATTAAGGGGATAATTAATGAATTAACCCTTAATTAAGAGGATATTAAGGACAGAAAAAGGTGTTTAGGGAATAGCTTAGAGGAAATGCTCCAAAATTATTCCATAAACCTCTTATTTACTGGATCTGACCTTAGTTAACCCAATCATGGATTAAAATTCACTAATTACATATTAATTATCCTTATAATTAAGAAATCCATATGCAATCTTCTAATTAAGCCCTCAATAAATCTCAAGAAAATTAGAGGAGGTAGAAGTCATCCCCTAAAATACACTCAAGAAGTTTGGGATTAATCAGAGGATTAATTAAAAGGTAATTAGCAAAATAAAGTTTCTAATAAAAACCCAAAATCAGAGAAAATCATAATTGAAAACCTATTGAATTTAATTTTAAAATATTTTAGGCTAAATTATCTTTCCATAGGATTTTATTTTATATCTGTTTGAATTTTCCAGTGAGAGTTATGAATTTTAGAAGATCCCTAGATTAACTAAAATTAATTAAGGAATTTTAACTAACCCTATTGCTCACAGTGCGACGCGTGGTGGCGGTGGTCAGCATGCTTTACATGTGTCGCACTGTGAGGGATTCACTTAAATGTCAAATCCAAAATGGCGCTGTGACGCGATTTTCCGTCTATCAAAGATCGATAGAGATCTCCCCGCAGTTTTAAAATGGATACAAGATATCTAAACATGGGGAATTATCTCAATCGTCCATCCAGAATGTGCGGATGGATGGTTGAGATCTCCCAAGTTCTTCCCCATTGATCAATAGAGACCATCCATGTTCTAGGAGAAGATCCGAGCTTGATTGAGCTCAGATTCAAACAAAACTCAACCTACACCATCTAAAGCAAAAGAGCGGCACATCCAACGGTCAAAACCCCATGGGATTAAAATTTCTTTCACAAAGCTCCATTCCACATTGAGTTTAATGCTCGAAAAATCTCATACCTCACCGGAGGTGATCACCGACGCTCGAGTCCCTTAGAGGAGCTTCGTCTGATTGAGACAAAGCTATGTTGGAAGAATGAGCTCTTGAGGTAAGTGGTGTATGGAACTCCCCTTGCTTTGGCTTTGATCCAATTCAACCTCCTTGCTATGGGAACTCTAATGGAAGCTTGGGTGCATCGACTTTGGGAATGCAAAAAATAATTGGGAAATTGAGGAGAAAGTTAGTTCTTCAATTTTCCTCCCTATTTTCACTATTGAAAATGAGATGGAAAATGGCTAAAGCTTGGGCTGCTAGAATCACTCTCGATGGCTCCTACTTTCTAGTACTCAATTGAATTGAGGAATTATCCATTTAAATTGAATTAGGGGGAGTATATCTCCCCCTTGAAGGGTCAGATGGCCGCAAGCCATTATGCTATTTTGATCCAATTAATCATAATGGGAAGGTTGTTTGAGCTATTAGGAGTGTACATATGGTCAGTTTGAGACCTTGAGTGGATTGCCAACCACCCATGTGCTTGAATTTGAGTGGGAGAGGGAGTTTGAATTTGGAGTTTTGACCCATGGGGTCAGGTTTGGTCTAGGGGCCAATTGGGCTGACCCAAACCCATTGGGTTGGGTGCACCACTCTTCATTAGGTCCCCTTGAGCTTTTAGGAAAGCCTCAAGTGAATATGATAAGGGTATGACCAAATTTTCCATAGATTAACCCACAATTTGTTCAATGGCCTAGGGGTAGGATGGTCATTTTGCTGATTTTCAACTTTGGATATGTTGGGTATGTGGAGAAACTAGGTTTGGCCAAGTTTCATGAGATTTGGAATTCATTTGATAAAGTTTGGCTCATGTTGACCCATTTAGGTCAAAATGGGTCAACTTGGGTCAAGTTGACCAATTGGTCAAATTGGGTCAAACCAAGGTCATATGACCATTTGAAATGTTTTGGTGGCTTTGGTTTGATTCAATTTGGTATAGTTTTGATTTGGCTCATATGACTTCATTTAGGTCAAATGGGTCAAGTTGACCTATTTGACCCATTTGACCTATTTGAGGTAGGTCAAGGGTAGGTTTAGGTTAGGTTAATCATATGGAGTGGATTGATATCTTTGTTTCCAATCAATTTGGTTAAGTTCAATTTTGGCTCAACATGACCCCTTTGGTCAAGTTTCTAAGGTCAATTGGGCTAAGTTGGGTCTAGTTGGCCAATGAGGCTTTGTCAAGTTCAACAAGTGATTTGGAATGAACTTGGCCCATTGGTTTGAATCATTTTGGCTTAGATCAAGTTTTGACACATTTTGACCCTTTAGGTAAAAATGGGTCAACTTGGGTCAAGTGGCCAATTGGCTAGGTTAGGCTCAAATGTTGGCTCAAGTTCAAACATAGTCATGAATGAACTTAGATCAATGATTTCAATAAATTTATCTTATGGTGGATTTTGGTTATGTTAGGTTTCATTTGAGGCTGTGTTAACTTGGTCAACCCTTATGTTTGACTTGGTTTTACCTAATTTGATTGATAGATCATCCCATGATGATTGTTGATCTTGATGAGAGGGATAGATGAGTTTGGTTCAATCCAATTTGGTTAGGATTAAAATTTGGCTCATAAGGGTACTTTAGGTCACTTTGGGTCAAGTGAGCCTAAGTGGGTCAAATGGCTTGGTCAAAGCTTGATTTGAGCTTGATTGATCTTGTATATGGACTTATGATTGAAATATAAATCCATTTATAGTGGTTTGAAGTCAAATGGGTTTTGATCCATTTGACAATTTCATATTCAAAGGAAGAATATGAAAGGGTTTGGTTTGATTTTGAACTAGTTTTGATTGTTTGATTGAAGTTTGATTTATATATATGGGCTCATGATTGTAGGCTTGATTGAATCATGAGAGAAAATCAAGAGTTTGGCTTGATTTGAAATTGATTTGGCTAAGTTCAAGATTTTGACTTGAAAAGCTTAGATTGGATTTTGAGTGGATTTGAGTTTGATTTTTGGAATTGGTTTTGATTGTTTGAATTTATATTTCATTTATATATGTGAATATAAATGAGAATATAAATTGATCATGAGAAAATTTCAAGGATTTGAAGTGGTTTAATCATGATTTAGGCTAAGTCCATTAAGAAGGATTTAAAGGACTTAGGAAAAAATTTGGAGTTTGAAGTTTGAATTTTTGAATTTGATTTGATTGATTTATATTTATATTTTATTTATATATGTGAACATAAATGGGGATATAAATGAATTATGAGAAAATCCCATGAATTTGAAGTGATTTAATCAAGGTTGAGCTAAGTCCATTAATGGAGAATTAATGACTTAAGAAAGATTTTAGATTTGAAATTTAATTTGATGATTTGATTTGATTGATTTATATTTATATTTCATTTATATATGTGAATATAAATGAGTTTTGAGAAAATCCCATGAGTTTCAGTTAGTTTGATCAAGATTTAGGCAAAGTCCATTAGTGGGAAATTAAGGGACTTAGGAAAATTTCATGAACTGATTTGAAATTTTTAGTTTAGTTTGATTGATTTGAAATCATATTTCATTTATATATGTGAATATAAATGGAAATATAAATGAATTATTAGAAAATTTCAAGGATTTGAATAGGTTCGATCAAGATTTTGGTTAAGTCCATTAGTGGAAAATTAAGGGACTTAGGAAAATTTCATGAACTCGTTTAGAATTTTGGGTTTAGTTTGATTGATTTGAATTTACATTTCATTTATATATGTGAATATAAATGGAAATATAAATGAATTATGAGAAAATTTCAAGGATTTGAATAGGTTTGATCAAGATTTTGGTTAAGTCCTTGAGGGAGGCTTAAGGACTTAGGAAAATTTGAGCTTAGGAATTTTGATGGATTTTGATCATGGGTTTCAATCATAGATTTCAATCATGGATTTCAATTATGGAATTGATTTAAGTTTTGGAGAAACTCACATAGAATTTATTTGGAGTTTGACTTGAAAGAAGGAAAGTGGGGAATGGTTTAAGCTAAGGGTAGGAAATTTTCTAATACCCCTAAGGCATGACTTATTCCTGTGGCTAACCCTTCTAAGTCTCTAGAGCTAGGTTGAGTGTCCACCTAATCACTAGATGTATATTAAGACTAAAAAACTCTTAATTTCTAAAAGAAGTCCTATGTCTAAGATGGAGGGGTTGAGAGCTCATTCTAAAAATGAGGTCAACAAAAGGCAATAGGTGTGTGACAAGGAACACATACGTGGTGTTGACCGATCAAAGAGATTACAAGAACTAACAGAGAGAATCTATCATTAGCCCAAGGTGTAGAAAGAATCCAGAGCTTAGTGCAGCGTGGATCTTCTTATGTCCAAGACATAAGAGGGAGGGAAGAATCCACTAAGGGATAGCCTTCCACTAGGGAAGCAGGTTCAAGTCATCCACAAGGCGATGAAATTGATTTGATTTGAATCTCACTGAGGAGAAAATGATTTGTTCAAGTTCCACTAAGGAAGAGGGTTGAATTTATTTTAATTTTGTTAGGTTTTGAATTTTTGAGATGAATCCTATTGGTTTGCAATGGGTTGCACTAGGTAGGAGCCATGGAGGCTAAGACATAACTCAGATTTACCAATCCAAAGGGGTAGTCTACTAAACACATAGTAGGACTAGCCAACAAAAGGGTTACCTTTTGGTATGCAGTAGCTGTACTAGGAAGAAAGCGCGGGGACTCACATCCTCTAAAGTAGAGAATAATTACTGGGGTAATCTATTGGCAAGACAATAAATTGAACTTAACCTAGGACTGACTATTGAGTGAATGCCACTAGGGGACTTAGATAAGCTCAAAGATAGTCAAGATTAATTTTATTTTTAGATTTGTTTATTTTGATGGATTCCATTAGTTTGCGATGGATTACATTGAGAAGGAGCTCATATCGACTAGACTATCTAATTTCTTGAACCAAAGGGAGAGATTGGGATGGGAGAACTATCCAACCAAAGGAGTGCCTTTTGGTTTGCAATGATCAATTGAAGGGAAGAAAGCTTGAGGCCTCATATCTTCCACTACAAAAGACCACTTGGGTGATTGGTTGCTTTGGGAAACAAATCAAACCTGACCTAAGGCCGGTCATCGATTTACGATAATCATGCTAGAAAGAATACGTCATAGTCATCTTCCAAAGTGGAATGACTGCCAAGGTGACCTACTAATGGCAAAACAGATTGAACCTGATCTAAAGGTGACTATGTAGTGAGTGCTGATCTAGGGACTTATCTTAACTCAGGTAGTCAAGAAATTCCTATACGGAGTTCTGTTGACACTGCCCTAAAGATATGATGCCTGCATGGGAAAAGGGATCCTTTGGAGGCTTGAATTTCTAATCCATAAGCGAATTAATTAATTTGTTTTATTTAGTTTGTTTATCATAGACCCTGTTAGTTTGTGCTGAAAAGATGCATTTGCATTGATAATAAAAAAAACTGATTACAATGTAGAAAAAACTGCTAAAGAAAACAAAAAACCTACTGACATATTTCCTATCCTCCTCCAAAAGAGCAAAAAGCGTGGAGGAATAGTGTGATTATCTAGACTATGCCATACAAAATCAAAGCTAGTAGCTATATCACAAAAGTCTGCAAGAGTGTTGTTAGATCTATTTGTGTATACAAAAATAACGTGGAAGTTCTTAAAGGCGATGTCGGAGCATCCAAGTCGGTTACGCCATATTTCATTGTTAAGAAAGAAAGTTTGAGGTGATCCACCACACCTTTATTATCTCCTTCAATGATAATGCCCTTGTATTGATCATCCGGTTCAATAATTTTGCTAGTGTAGAGCATAGCCTCCGGTTCAATGTCTTTGTCCCAATCGAAAACAATGACCCATGGCTTTGAGGAAGTTGCCATTTGCATAGCACCAGCAATACCCACCCCATTGGGAAGGTGAGCCATCCACGTTAGCCTTGATCCGCCGGGAGGGGAGGACACCACAAATTTAGTTTGATCACCCATAAAATGGGTGATGTCCCATTGCTTACGGATAGGATAAGAGGAAGAATGTGTGATAAAGCTTAGAATCGAGGCAATAGTCTTGAACCATGGCTCTGACCGTGAGTCTTGGCGATTGACTTATCCACACGTACACAATTGCACAATACATTCTAGCCCAACATAAGTTGTCACTGCGTACCTTAGTGAGAGCTTAGAGTAAATCTTGCAAATTGCTTTGGGATTGAAACATGTTGCCAAAATGGATAATGTTGTTGGTGGCGAAGCATTGGACAGCAATGTGTTCAGTGTCTCATCTTGATTACACCCCAAGGGCAAGGGTGGTGTGAGTTAAACCCCGAGCAAGCCGGTGTTGTTTGGCAAGGAGTGGATTGATGAGCCACCGGAAACGACTTTTCGGGTGGGAGTTTCAAATTCTGCATGGTGTAGGGCCAATCTAAAATTTCAGCAAAGCAGATTTTGTATAAAATGGATGTGAGAGTTGTCCCCATAGGTGCCTTGATGAGCTCTAGGATGTCATGTTGATGTTCCTCTTCAATAGAAATGTTGGAGATGAGTTCAACAAGCTCCATTCCAAAAAGGATGTGCAGATTTTCAGTTTTCCAGGTTCTATTTTCAGCAATCAGCTCTTCCACCTTCCATTCCTCCATGCACTCCATGTTGAGAAATGTCGGCCATTTGGACGGCGGTAGGTGGGATATCCAAATGGAGTTTAGAAAGTCCACCTCTTTGCCATTGCAAATTCTCCATTTTAAATTCGGTTCAAGGTGGAAGCACCATTACGAATAATTTTCCAGCAATTGGAGTCTCCCGCTTGGGTTCCCTATGCCATGGGTCCAACCCATACTTCTCGATCAAACACTTGTGGAGCTTGGTGGGTTTAGAGAGGAATTCCCAAGCCATTCTAGCCCTTAAGGGTCCATTCCGACTTTCGACCATGTGTAGTCCAAGGCCTCCTTTGTTGGTTGGCATGCAGATTTTGTTCCAAAACAACATAGTGTATGCAATGATGGTTGTTGTTTCACTTGCCAAAGGAAGTTCTAACAAGCACCTCCTCGTAATTCCCTTGGGTCTGATTGTTGTTTTACATAGAGATGCACAACCACATTGGTTTGTGAGGGATCAAGGAACTAGGAACGAACCTATCTGCAGTTCTTGAACTAAGGGAGAATTTATCTCAAATTCTCCAACCACAGGGGTGGCTACTAGGAAAGGAGGGATGCCCAATCCAAAAGTAACCCGGGTAGTGTCTAAATGGACTCGCAAAGGACATGATCCAAATAGAGTGCCCACAGGGGATGGGGCCGGTAAGGGCTTAATCTAACACCCTAGAGAAGATGACATAGTATATCCAATAGGTATTTGTCCAATTCAAGGAGAAAGTGGGACTCATATCGCCAAGAGTGGTGTACTCACCGTGAGTCACCGTGAGCATAACAAACTAAGGTGTCCGGTTTAACAATCCTAGAAGAAAGCTCGGGAACTCACATCCTCCTATAGTGGAACTGACTGCTGGGATAGTCTATCTTTGGATCGATGGGTGCTATCCGACCTAGGGAGACTACTGAGTGAATGTTACTGGGGGACTTATATTAACTCAAAAGTAGTCAAGAGAAAAGGAGCCTCTGGGGGGCTTATCATAAACCTCAAATATGCTTGACCTAGTTAGATCATGATGGCTAGTTCAAGAAGAAAGCACGAGGACTCACATCTTCTTAAACAAAGTCAACATGAGGTAGCTTACTAGTTGGGCAGTGAAGACTACCATATTAACAAGGCGCTCATTGGTTTACAATGGTTAAGTTAGGAAGAAAGCATGGGGATTCACATTCTCCAACAAATGACCACTGGGGTGACATACTAGCGAGGTAGCATGTAGACCCAACCTGAAGAAGCTAATGAGTGAGTGCCACAGGGGACTTGCTCCCATATCAAAATAGCTTGAGAAAAAAGATTTGTGTTTATTGTTGTGCATGTGTTAAAGGAATAGGATGCCTCTGGGGGACACTTACACCTACCTTAAACATGCTAGAGGGTTGATGAAATGGTGCCACGGATGGCAAAAAGGATTCCCATTAAGAAAGGATGCTGCTTGGGTTCTCCACACCTATCTTAATTACGCTAATCAAAATAGGATGCCTCTTGGGTTCTCTTACACCTAATCTAAGAGTGTCGAGAGATTATATCTATGTTGTGGAAGAGGGGTAGGATGCCACTGGGGGATTCGCAAGACAAACAAATAACACTTCGAAAGAAGAGAATATTTGATGAATGGAATCAAATTTTTATTCTTATTAATGATTATTTTCAAAAATGATTTATTTCAGGGGTAATATTTCTTTAAATAGAGCCCATTAATTAGAAGCATCAGGTGTTCCCCATTACAATCAATAAGCTGATAAGATCCTCCTTGGTAGGCCTTCTCTATGCAACAGGGGCCTTCCCAAGTGGTTTCAAACTTGCCTCCCATTTGGTCTCCTTATGACTATTATAAGTTCTCCTACTTGGAAAGACCTAGGGCAAACCAGCTTGTTGTGAGCTTGAATCATTTTGGCTTTGTACAACTCAAGGTTCTGGCACGCCCGTAGGTGACTTTCCTCCAAACATTCGAGCTCTTCTAACCACAACTTTGCATTATGCTCTGTAGTGATCTTGTTACCCAATGCTATCCTTAGTGATGGGAGTTGAATTTCTAAAGGAAGAATGACTTCAGACCCATACACTAAGAAAAATAGGGTAGACTGAGTTGGAGTTCGGTATGTGGTGCGGTAGGCCCACAAGGCTTCAACCAACTACTCATTCCACTATCGTTTGTTGTCATCAAGAGTCTTGTTCAGTATCTAGGTGAGAGTTTTGTCGAATGCTTTCACTAAGCCATTTGCTCTAGGGTAGTAGATAGTGGAGTATCTCTAATCTATACCATGTCTTCTAGTGAAGTTGTTGATCTTTGTGCTTATGAATGCAGTACCATTATCAGATAAAATTCATCGAGGCACCCCGAACCTATATATGATATGGTTCCTAAAAAATTGAAGCACATCGTAAGTTGTGACCTCTTTGAGTGAGATGGCTTCTGCCCACTTGGAAAAGTAGTCGATGGCAGTTAAGATGAATCGATGCCCCTTGGAAGAAAGAGGATCGATTGGAACCATAATGTCGGTACCCCAACACTCAAATGGCCATGAAGCAAAGGTAGGGTGTAGAATGTTGGGTGGTTGGTGGAGGACCACACTGTGTACCTGACATTGATGGAATCTTCTAGCTACATCCATGTAATCTATAATCATCGATGACTAGTAGTATCCAAGTTTTTTGATCTTCATCTTCATCTTCGGACCGGATTGATGTGCTCCACATAGACCTGAGTGTACCTCAGTTACAATGCCACGGGCTTCATGTTTGTATAAACAACGTAACCACATTGCCTCCAATCCAGCTCCTTGTCCATTTTGGCAACCGCAACCTCCCCTTCAAGAGAAAGTCTTTCAATGAGTTCAGAATCAATAAGGGATAGGACTTGTCTATTTTGGACACTTATTGAAATAAAATCATCTTCCGGATATGCCAATTGTTTGGAAAGTTTGGCTAAGGCATCTGCTGCTGTGTTCTCTGCTTGAGGAACCTTGTAGATGGTAACTTCGAGAATCTGGGCCAACAACTTCATGGTATACTCATAGTAATGATGAAGCTTGTGTTTTAGACTAGGATCCAATAACTTGATGACCAACTGAGAATCCCAAAGATGTTGATGCTCGACACCTAACTCCATAATCAAAGCCTCATACTCAGCTTCATTGTTGGTGCAAGGGTTGGAAAGATAGTATGAAAATCTCATCACATCATAGTTTGGAGTTAAAAGAACTTTTCCCACCCCTGCTTTTCTTGGAAGAATAGATTATGATGCTTCACCTTTAAGAAAAGAAGCAGCACCATCAAAATACATCTCCCATTGGCGGTTGCCAGCCTCCCCTAAGTTCATGATTTGTTCATCGGGGAGATTGTCACTAAGCAGATAATTAGCAAGAAGTGGGTGTGCTGCTAAGAAATTTGCTTGTGCCTGTCCTTTTACCACATAGAGGGGTACAAATGTAATATAAAATTGTGAGAGTATCATGAACCACCGTGCCAAATGTCCAGAAAGTGTTGGCCATGTCTTGAAATACTGCAGTGGATTGGTCCTAGAGATCAAGTTCACCTTATGAGAAAGCATATAGTTTCATAGCTTCTGAGATGCAAAGATCAAAGCTAGGCAATGCTTCTCATTAGGTGGATAGTTCGCTTCAGCAGGGATCAGACAATGTCTAAGGTAGTAGAGAGTGCTTTCCTTCTCTTTATCATTGGCTTGGGCCAACAGAGCACCAAGAGAGTCATCCAATGTAGCAGTGTAAAGGATGAGTGGCCTGCCCGAGATAGGGGCTGCTAGAACTGACAGCTTCACCATGTACTCCTTGATGTCTTCAAAAGCATGCTGACACTTGTCATCCCACTTGAACTTGGCATCCTTTTTAACAAGTGCTGAAAATGGCTTGCATCGCCCTAATAGGTTAGAGATAAAGCATCTTAGATACGCCAACCATCCTTGGAAGGATCTGAGTTGATTTAAACTCTTAGAACGTGGCATTTCTAAGATAGCTTTGATCTTTTTAGGATCTATTTCTATTCCTTGGTATTGAACAATAAACCTAAGGAATTTCCTTGAAGCTACTCCGAATGCACACTTCAGGGTATTCATTTTGAGGTTATATTGTCTTAACCGTTCAAAAATTACTCTCAAGTCAAAGATGTGGTCTTCCTTTTCTAAACTCTTGACTATTAGATCATCAACGTAGCACTCAACATGATGGTGGATAAGTTCATTGATCTGAGTCATGGCCCATTTGTATGTAGCACCAGCATTTTTAAAGTCAAAAATCTTGACCCTATAATAAGATTCTGATCGGGGTTCAGAAAGCAGTGTTTCTTTCATCTTTAGGAGACATCTTGATTTGGTTATAGCCAGATGATCCATCCATGAAAGAGAATACTACATGAGATGAGGCAATGTCCATCATTAATTCTGGTATAGTAAGAGGAAACTCATCTTTAGGACATGCCTTGTTAAATCCCTAAAATTGATGCAAATGCGAATTTGGCCATTTTTCTTCTTAACTGGGATGGCACTAGCTAACCAGGTAAGATATTTTTCTTTCCTGATGAAACCATTATCGATCAGTTTCTTGACTTTAGAAATGACCTGTTGTTCAATTTCTAATCGCATGGGTCTAGGAGCTTGCTTAATAGGGGTAACATTATCATTACTGGACCGCTACATCGTGAGATAACGGGCATCTATTCATAACTCCATGTGAAGTAGTATTTAAAATTAGTCAATAGCCTATCTAAGTCATTGGTTTCTTCTTCATTCAGCAACAAACTGATGTATGTCGGACACAGATTGTCTTCTATCCTGAGGTTGATTTTTTTAAACTTGTCTATTATTGAATGAATCTCCTCTTTAAATTCTAGTGGTGCCACTTTGACTTGGAGATCATCTAAATCATCTAAGATTTCTAAACACACATCCTCATAAGGGTTGGAGATGTGTGAGAAGACCCTATTAGATTTTAAATGATTGGTAACAACTAGGCAATAATCTTCATCATCGATCAGACCCACTGTACTGAATCCTAGTCTTGCTCTTGATTGTGCTTCCCTACCTGTATTGTTTCATAGATTTTCAAAATATTCTGACTTATGCATGGACCATGTGAGAAACTAAACCTTTATGTATAAGATTTTGAACACAAGGTGAGTAAAAGTCAAAAGGTAATTCCATTAATTCTTTAAAAGTATATTTCTCAAGCTCAACATCAACTTTAGGGTTTGAGGATGATGATCCTAAAAAAACTTCTTCTACTTCATCTCATTGGAAGACTTAGGGACTTCCTTAACTACTAAACCTTTAACTTTCTAAGATGTAAGTTAGGTAAGAGCTAAGGTTCCCAACTGATGCCTAATAGTTTCACGTAAACCAGATTCGAATAGTTTGCTTTGCTTGGAGGCCTAATCTTCATATCTATCAAGATCGAAAGTCAACTCTAATGGAACCCGCTAAGAGGGGTTGGCTGGTATACTAACCACATTAGACTCATCCTCTGAGTTGGATTCCAAGTCTATGTGAATAATAAGGGTACTCTTATGAAGTGGAACACGACCTCTGTTGGCTGAAGGCCAATTAGGGGGTCTCCCACCTTTGAAATTGCCTCTCTTTCTGCCTCTGCCTCTGCCTAGTGGAGGTTGAGCCATCCTACCGACATGTCCACATGATGGAATGAACTGTGGGTGGAATGTGATATGCAACTCTATTTCTTCTTCAATTTCCCTTTCTTGTTCACTTGGACTTTTATTTTTCTTTTCATTTTCTTTTATATTTTCTTTTGCTTTTGTATTTTCATTTGAAATTTATCCAAGTTCACGAGAAAGGGTATTTTGAGGAAGATAGTAGGTTGCATCCTCATAAATCTAACTAAAATAGCTTTTCATCTCTGTTGACACGATATTTTATCTCATCTTTTCTGAACTTGATGCATTGATGTAGGGAGGATGGAATAATTTTGTTCTAATGTATTCAAGGCCTACCAAGCAAAGCGGTGAATGAAGTATTCAAATCAATGATGTATAACTTGGCTTCAGTCTTCTATTCACCTATCTCCAAAGTTAACACTATGGAACCTAAAGCTCAGTTACCTTGATAATTGAATCCTCTCAACATCATCCTATCTCCTCAGAGTGTGGAGATGTCGATCTTCAAGTAAGCAAAAGTCTTTAGACTCATAATGTTCACAGATGCACTTCAATCCACGAGAACCCCAGTGAGTCTGAACCTGTCCATGTTGACTGTGATGTAGAGGGGACAGTTGTGCTCCAAGTCCCCAAGAAGAAGGTCTTCATCCGTGAAGGTGATCCCTTGGGCTTCTTTTACATAATGTACTTCTTCACCTATAGTAGCCAACTGAGCTAAGCATATTTTAGGATCAAGAAGAGCCTTGATTAGTGATTCCCTCATCTCTTTGGATAAGACAAAGGCATCATATATGCTTAGCTTAGATGACAACTTTCTTAGATGAGAAAGGACGTTGTAATCCACCTTGGGCTGATCGTTCACAAGCATATCCAAGGGTGGAGCATCCTGTGAAAGGGCTTCTCATTCTTCAGTGCCAATGACTTGATTTCCTCTATCTAGAGGTGTTACCCTAGGAGGTAGAACCTTACCACTATGGAGGTTGACTTCAGTGATCTCTTGAGGCAAGGTGATGGAAGGTTCTACCGCACTGTGCTCACCTACAGCCTTCTCCTATGGGACCCTCAATCGATGATTCCAAGTCTATCTCAAGAGGTGAACCCGTAGTATTCAGAGTTAGAAAGTCCAACTCTGAATTAGAAAGAAGAAGATCAAAATTATTATAGTTATTTAGACTTGAAGAGTTATCGTTAGGAATAGAAGAAGATAAGCCATCAGAAGTGACACAGATGTAATTCAAACTAGCTTTGTTCTTCAATTTCTTGGAATTATTTGGAGGTACAAAGTAGAAGTAAAGTAAAGTGAGTTGAGCAAGGGATTTGATGCCCTTATCCGCTAATACAAGAGTTCTACTAGTAGAAGAAACATAAGAGCTAGCTGAAATGGAAGAAGTTGCCAGTGTGGATGCTGAAGACTAGAGGATACGGCTGGGTCGCTACACATCGCTAATGCTTTTGCTGCTATTGAGCTCCCACTTTCTTAGAGTTGGCATTGGCAACTTGCAAACCTTCCTTGGTGTTGGAGGTTTGAGCTGACTCAGGCACTTACAAGGAAAGCTTCTTATTCTTTTAAATAATTTTCTTAGAGGTTTTGGATAAATAAATGTCTCAATCTTCTTAAATTTTGGTAGGATCATATGTTTCCCCAAGGATTACCCTAATGGAACTGGATGGTTATTCCACAAGGTATTCCTTTGGGATAATTGCAGCATTGATTTTGAAATTGTGTTCAAGCTAGTCCTTGAATGTGAAGTAATCCTCTAAAATGTGGCCTGGCATATGATGGTAAGGGCAAAAGTTTGGATCATGACTTTTTCTTACTTCCTTTGGTCTCCTAAGCTCAGGTAGCTGAAAATCAGGCTTCTTTAAGAGATTCTTAAAGATCTTCCTGATTACCTCTCTCTTAAAAGAATAAGGTTTATTTAACTTATTTAAAAGAGTAGGAATTAGGTTTGTTTAACTTTTTTATAAGGTTTGTCCTGAATCCATCAGTTATCGGTGGATTGCTCGAGCTGTGCCCTTAGTGAGAGCGGGTCACCGTGTGCGGGCTGGGGGACAGATTGGGAATGCCCCCCTCCCTCCCTTCCACTGGGGCCTTCCCCGGGCATCGAACAACCGACTCAGAATTATTACAGTCAAGGGGAATTCGACTGTTTAATTAAAATAAAGCATTGCGATGGTCCCAACGGAGTCGCTAGAAAAATCTATGGTGAAAAATTTGTATTATGGGTCACCTTCAAATCTATGGAGAGAAAGAAAGGCAAGACCTATAGAAACTCATCTTTCTAGGACATCATGCAGATCTGTAGATGTACTTATTCAGGTGATCGAGTATGTCATCAAGAAAATAGTGTACTATCTCGAAAGATAGAAGTCACTACCCTTTAATGGACTTAATCACCTCAATAAGGACTCCTAAGGATGATGGGTCTGCATATATGCTAGAGATTCTTCCCCTACTTTATATGAAAAAGTAAAGCAGGGTTTATTTTAAACCGAGTTTGTTAAGTTCCCTACAGGGGCAAGCCCCCATAGTTAATTACATCATAAGGGGCGGGATCCCATAAGAAAACTCTCAATTAAGGAAATGATCATTGTCTTTGAAGATTTCAATAGGAAGAACTATCAATCGATTAGTTTATTTTGCATGTCAAAAAGGATTGATCAAAAGAGGGAGTTATTATCGAAGCCAAAATGGAAGATAAGTAGGAGATGCCCACGATACTAGGAAACTTAGCGAGCATCTCAAACTATCTTATGGTTGGGCTTTACATTTTAGAAATTGATTTAATTTGTTTGAGTTGAATTTTTAATTAGAGATATAAGGCTTATGATTTCTTAACATAAGATTAAAGAAATATCTAAGAAGTGAGGAATTATGCTTATGGCCAATAAAGAGTGAAGCAACCTTAGAACCTAAATCTAGGGAGCTTTAGCAAGGGCCGAAAGTCACCACCCTTTAAAGCTATCTTAAAAATGCCACCTTCTAAGAGTTTAAGTCAACTCAGATCCTTTCAAGGATAGCTGGTATATCTAAGATGCTTTATCTCAAACCTATCAGGTAGATGCAAACCATTCTCAACACTTATCAAAAAGGACACCAAGTTCAACTGGGATGACAAATGTAAGCATGCTTTCGAAGACATCAAAGAGTACTTGGTGAAGCCGCCAGTTCTAGCAGCCCCTATCCTGGCAAGGCCACTCATCCTATACACTGCTGCATTGGATGACTCTCTCGGTGCTCTATTGGCCCAAGCTAATGGTGAAGGAAAGGAGAGTGCACTCTACTACCTTAGCCGTCTTCTGATCCCTACTAAAGCAAACTATCCACCTATTAGGAAATATTGCCTTGCTTTGATCTTTGCATCTCAGAAGCTATAACACTATATGCTTTCTCATAAGGTGAACTTGATCTCTCGAACCAATCCACTGTAGTATCTCATGACACGACCAATTCTTTTCAGATGTTTAGCTCATTGGTCTAGAATTCTCTTACAGTTTGATATCACATTTGTACCCCTTAGTGCGGTAAAAGGATAGGCACTAACGGATTTCTTAGCAGCACATCTACTTTCTATTGATTCTTCGCTTAGCGATGATCTCCTTAATGAATAAATTATGAACTTAGGGGAGGCCGACAATCGCTAATGAGAGATGTATTTTGATGGTGCTGCTTCTTTTCTTAAAGGTGAAGCACCACGATCTATTCTCCCAGGAAAGGCAGGGGTAAGAATAGTTCTTCTAACTCCAAATTACGATGTGATGAGATTCTTATACTATCTTTCCAACCCTTGCACCAACAATGAAGCTAAGTATAAGGCTTTGATTGTTGATTTGGATTTAGCCATCACCATCAGTGTCAAGAGTATCAACATCTTTGGGGATTCTTAGTTAGTCATCAACCAGATTATCGGGTCCTACCAGGTTCTCAAACCCAAGCTTTATCATTACTATGAGTATACCATGAAGCTGTTAGCCCAGATCCCTAAGTCACCATCTACAAGGTTCCTCAAGCAGAGAATGCATTAGCAGATGCTTTAGTCAAACTTGCCAAAGAGTTGGCATGTCCGGAAGATGAGTCCATTTCAATAAGGGTCCAAAATAAACAAGTTTTATTCCTTATTGATGCTGAACTCATCGAGAGACTATATCTTGAAGGGGAAGTTACCATTGCCAAAATGGACAAAGAGATGTATTGGAGGCAACCATTCATAGATTACTTGAACACCGGCAAACTACCTCAAGAAAGGATGCAAGTCCATTAGGTGAAATAGAGAGCTCTCTCCTATGCTCTTGTTGATGGTACCCAGTACCTACGGTCCTTTGACCAAATGTAGTTATGTTGTTTAGACAAACATGAAGCCTGTAGCATTATAATCGAGGTACATTTAGGTCTATGCAAAGTGCATCAATCCAATCCAAAGATGAATACGAAGATCAAGAGATTATGATACTACTGGTCTTTGATGATCATAAATTGTATGGATGTAGCTAGGAGATGTCATCAATGTCAGGTGCACGTTGTGGTCCTCTACTAACCACCCAACATTCTACACCCTACATTAGCCTCGTGGCCATTTGAGTGTTGGGGTACCGACATTGTAGGTCCAATCGATCCTCCTTCTTCCAAGGGGCATCAATTCATTTTAGCTACCAACGACTACTTTTCCAAGTGGGCAGACGCCATCCTACTCAGAGAGGTCACAACTCACCATGTGCTTCAGTTTTTGAGGAACCATATTGTATATAGGTTTAGGGTACCTCAATAAATTATATTTGATAATGGTACTGTATTCAAAAGCACGAAGATCAACAGCTTTGCTAGAAGATATGGTATAGATTGGAGATACTCCACCATCTACTACCTTAGAGAAAATAGCTTGGTAGAAGCATTCAACAAAATTCTTATCCATATACTAAAGAAAACTCTTGATGACAACAAATGATAGTGGAACGAGCAGTTGGTTGAAGCCTTGTGGGCCTACCGCACCACATACCATACTCCAACTAAGTCTAGCCCATTTTTCTTAGTGTATAGGTCCAAAGGCGTTCTTCCTTTAGTGTACCAAAAGGCATTTCCCTTTTGGTCAGATAGTCCTACCTTGTGGTAGGAAGACTACTCCCTTTGAATCAGTAAATATGAGTTAGGTCTAGGCTTTTGTCACCCCTACTCAATATAGTTCATCGTAAACCTATGGGATTCATCGTAATGAAAATAAACAAGACTAAAAAAAATTAATCTTGACTATCTTTGAGTTGATCTAAGTCCCCCATTGGCATTCACTCAATAGTCAGCCTTAGGTTGGGTTCAATATGTTGTCTTGTCAATAGATTACCACAGCAAGTAGTCTCTACTTTGGAGGAGGTGAGTCCCCGCACTTTCTTCCTAGTACAGCTATTGCACATCGAAAGACATCCCTTTGGTTGGCTAGTCCTACTATGTGCTTAGTAGACTACCCATTTGGATTGGGAAATTGAGTTAAGTCTTAGCCTTTATGGCTCCTACTTATTGTAGTCTATTGTAAACCAATAAGATTCCTAAAAATTTAAACCTAAAAAAAAAAAAAAAAAAAAACCTAACACTTAACCCAAAATGAAACCTAACATAGCCAAATTCCACCATAGGCCAAATTGATTGAAACCTTTGATCTAAGTTCACTCATGACTTATGTTTGAACTTGACCAAGCCAATATTTGAGCCTAACCTAGCCCAATTGGCCCACTTGACCAAAGTTGACCCATTTTGACCTAAAGGGCCAAAATGTGTCAAAACTTGATCTAAGACAAATTGATTGAAACCAATGGGTCAAGTCCATCCCAAATCACTTACTTGTAGGTGCTTATACCCCTTTGCATAATCCATAGGTTAGGTGGACTTAATCACCCATGTGCGGGGTGATAAGTCCAATATACATGCTTGGGATTTGTGTGGTGTGATTTAACTAACCTTTGTTTTGTAGATGTTAGTTAGATTTATGCTTTCCCATTTCATGTAAAAATTTGCATAATTAGGATTTTGGAATGATTTATTATAGGGATTAGGATGAACATTGGTCATAAGATCCCATCTTATGCACCATGTGAAGCCTTGGAGCATCCACCTTCCAACCATCCAAAAGAAGGAACCAAAAGAAAGAAAGAAGAAATAAGAAAGAAAGAAGAATAAAGCTTGAAGACCCTCCATAACAATGAATTACTTTGCTTAAATTGTAATTTAATTAATTTGTAATCTGAATTGTATAAGGGTAGAGCTCGGCTACCCACATTTAATATTTTTGGGTTTGTGCGGTGGTTCCCGACCATAAATGACCATTTATTCTTTTTGCGATTAACTTTATAAATTGATTGATGATTTGTTTAATTTTTGCATTAAGTGGCATGCTTTTCCTAGTTTCTTTCTTGCTTTATATATGACCTAGATGTAGATTAGTCTCTTTAGGGAAAAATAAATCTTTTACCTAATTTAATAACTCAAATTAAAATTAAACAACTCATAACCTCTCCTAAAGCTTAGGATTAAATTCAAGATAAAAGAATTAGCAACCCCTTAGTTGGATGAGAATTTCTTTATAATATCATGCACAAATACATCTTATTTTACTCTTGATTGGAGGGCTTCCACCTTTGCCAAAGAACCCGGCTTGACCTTTGAGGGCCGTGGTGGAAAATCACCTCCTAAACTTCTCGTTGATTTTAGCCAATAATCTGATTTCTCATGCATTGGTCATAAAATTAGCGAGAGTCAAAAATAATTGTCCAAAAATGAAAATAAAATGAAATTTGAAATGTATTTGATTTAGGTCATTTGAATCATGTCCCTTTACATGATCTAGTCTCTTTAGGGAGTGAGTTTAAGGGCTTAGTCACTTTCTAAATAAAAATAGCCTAATTATCTTGCATAAGCATAAAGACTTGCCTACAGGTATTTAAAATTGTAAGAGGAGTTAGTTGGAGGCCACCCCTAGGCAGTTGTAAGTTCAAGTTATCGGGTGGTTTGTCCTCTCTTATGGAGGAAACAATTACTCATTTTTGCCTTAGATTTAGGTTGTGCTTCCGGCCCATGCCGAAGCTCCTTAGATTTAGGTTTTGAGATTTCTTTTCCTCTTTGTGGGCCATAAGCATAATTCCTCACCTCTTGGGCATTTCTTTAACCTTGTGTTAAGAAATCTTAAGTCTTAAATTTATAATAAAAAATACAACTCAAACAAACTAAATCAATTTCTAAAATGTAAAGCCCAATTTTAGGATAGTTTGAGATGCTCGCTAGGTTTCCTAGCATAGTGAACATCTCCTACTAATTTCCCATTTTAGCTTTGATAATAACTCCCTCTTTTGATTAATCCCATTTGATCTTCAAACATGAACCAATCGATTGATAATCCTTCCTATTTAAAACTTCAGAGATAATAATTATTTACATTAATCGAGAGTTTTTCTAAGGAATCTCATCCCTTAGGATGTAATTAACTATGGGGGCTTGCCCATGTAGGGAACTTAACGAATCTAATTTAAAATAAACCCTGCTTTACTTTTCCATGTAAAGTAGGGGAAGAATCTCTGGTACATATGTAGACCCATCATCCTTAGAGTCCTTATTGAGGTGATTGATTCCATTAAAGGGCAGTGACTTCTATCTTTCAAGATAGTACACTATTCCTTGATGACATACCTGATCACCTGAATAAGTACATCTTTGGATCTACGTGACATCTTACCAAGATGAATTTCTACACATATAATGTTACCTTCTCCTTCTCACCAATAGATTTGAAGGCGACTCTATATGTGTGTGGGAATTTTTCTCCATAATAAGTTAAACAAATCTTATTCTTTTAAGAGGGAGGTAATCAGGAAGATCTTTAAGAATCTCTTAAAGAAATCTAATTTTCAGCTACCCGAGCTTTGGATATCGAAGGAAGTAGGCAAAAGTCATGATCCAAACTTTTTCCCTTACCGCCATATGCTAGGCCACATTTTGGAGGATTTCTTCACATTCAAGGACTCGCTTGAACACAGTTTCAAGACTGGTGCTGTAGTTATCCCAAAGGAATACCTTGCGGAACAACCTTTCAGTTCCATTAAGGTAATCCTTGAGGATACAAATGATCCTACCAAAACCAAAGAAGTTTCAAACATTTATTTGTCTAAATCCTCTAAGAAAATAATTCAGAAGATTAAGAAGCTTTCCTTCCAGGTGCCTGAGTCAGCTCAAACCTCCAACACCAAGGAAGGTTTGCAAGTTGCCAATGTTAGCTCTAAAAAGTGGGAGCTTAGCAACAGCAACAGCAGCAACATGTGTCGGCCTAGGATAGCCCTTTAGCACAGCCACCGATCGTGTCCAGCCTCCAGCCTTCAGTTATAACTTCCACACCGGTGACTTCTTCCATTTCAGTTAGCTCTTCTATTTTTTCTACTAATATAACTCTTGTATCAGCCGATAAGGGCATCAAATCCTTTACTCCACTCACTCTACTTAACTTCTACTTTGTACCTCCGAATAATTCTAAGAAATTGAAGAATAAAGCTAGTTTTAATTACATCTGTCTCACTTCTGATGGGTTGTCTTCTTCTATTCCTAATGATAACTCTTCTAGTCTAAATAACTATATTAATTTTGATCTTCATCTTTCTAATTCAGAGTTGAACTTTCCAACTCTGAATATTACAGGTTCACCTCTTGAGATAGACTTAAAATCATCTGATTCTTAGAGTCCCATAGGAGAAGTCGTAGTGAGCCTGAAGTGCAGGTAGAACCTTCCACCACCTTTCCTCAAGAGATCACCAAAGTCAACCTCCATAGTGGCAAGGTTCTACCTCCTAGTGAAGCATCTCAATATAGAGGGAAACAAGTCATTGGTATTGAATATCAAGAAGCCCCTCCACAAGATGCTCCACCCTTGGATATGCCTGTGGAAGACTAGCCGAAGATGGACTACAACTTCCTTTCTCATATAAGAAAATTGTCATCTAAGCTAAGCATATATAATGCCCTTGTCTTATCCAAAGAGATGAGGGAATCACTAATCAAGGGCCTCTTTGATCCTAAAATATGCTTAGCTCAGCTGACCGCTATAACTGGGGAAGATAATTATGCAAAAGAAGCCCAAGTGATCACCTTCATAGATGAAGACCTTCTTCAAGGGGACTTGGAGCACAACCGCCCCTACATCATGACATGTTTGACGCGGTTCTTGTAGATTGTGTGTATCGCTGTGAACATTATGAGTCTAAAGACCCTTACCTATTTGAATATCAACATCTCTACACTCTGAGGAGATAGGATGATGTAGAGAGGATTCAATGAATAAGGTGAGCGGGCTTTAGGTTCTATAGTATTATCTTTGGAGATAGGTGACTGGAAGACTGAAGCTAAGTTCTATATCATTAATTTGAATACTTCATTCACTGCTTTGCTTGACAGGCCTTGGATACATTAGAACAAGATTAATCCATCCTCCCTTCATCAGTGTATCAAGTTTAGAAAAGATGGGATTGAATATCATGTCAACGGAGATGAAAGCCATTTTCAGTTAGAGAGGTTGAGATCTATGAGGATGTGACCTACTATCTTCCTCAAAACACCCTTTCTCATGAACTTGGACAAAATTCAAATGCAAAACCAAAAGAAAAAGAAAATGAAGCAAAAGAAAAGATAAAAGAAAATGAAAAGAAAAATAAAAGTCCAAGTACACAAGAAAGGGGAATTGAAAAAGAAATAGATCTGCATATCACACTCCACCCATAGTTCATTCCATTATATGGACATGTGGGTAGGATGGCTCAACCTCCACCATGCAGAAATAGAGGCAGAAATAGAGGCAGTTCCAGAGGTGGGAGACCCCATAGTTGGCCTTCAGCCAATAGAGGTCGTGTTCTAGTTCATAGGAGTACCCCTAATATTTGCATAGACTTGGAATCCAGCTCAGAGGATGAGTCTAATGTGATTAATATACCAGCCAACCCCTCTAAGCAGGTTCCATTGGAGGTGACTTTTGATCCAGATAGAGACGAAGACCAAGCCTCCAAGAAAAGCAAAGTATTCAAATCTAATTTATGTGAAACTATTAGGCATCAGTTGGGAACCTTAGCTCTAACCTCACTTACATCTCAAAAAAATTGAAGATTTAGTAGTTAAGGAAGTCCCTAAGTCTTCCAGTGACATGAAGTAGAAGAAGTTCTTTTTATGATCATCCTCCTCAAGCCCTGAAGTTGATGTAGAGCTTGAGGAAGATATTTTTAAAGAATTAATGGAATTATCTTTTGACTTTTACTCGCCTTGTGTTCAAAATCTTATACAAAAAGGTTTAGTTCCTCACACATGGACCAAGCACAAGTCAGAATACTTCGAAAAGCTATGGAACAATACAGCTAAGGAAGCACAATCAAGAGCAGGACTAGGATTCAGTACAGTGGGTCCGATCGATGATGAAGATTATTGCCTAGTTGTTACCAATCATTTGGAGTCTGATAGTTTCTTCTCACACATCCCCAACTCTTATGAGAATGTGTGATTCGAAACTTCAGATGATCCAGATGATCTCTAAGTCAAAGAGGCACCACTAGAATTTGAAGAAGAGATTCATTCAATAATTGACAAACTTAAAGAAATTAACCTCGGGACAGAAGAAAATCCTCACCCGACATACATCAGCTCATTACTGAATTAAGAAGAAACCAATGACTTAGTTAGGCTATTGACTGAGTTTAAAAATTGCTTCACATGGAGTTATGAAAAAATGCCCAAATTATCTCCTGACATAGTAGTCCACAAGCTAGCAATAGACCCTAAAGTTACCCCTATTAAGCAAGCTCCTAGACACATGCGATTAGAAATTGAACAACAGGTTATTTTTGAGGTCAAGAAACTGAACGATGATGGTTCATCAGGGAAGAAAAATATTCTACGTGGTTAACTAGTGTCGTCCCAATTAAGAAGAAGAATGGCTAAATTTGCATTTGCATCGATTTTAGGTACTTAAACAAGGCATGTCCTGAGGATGAGTTTCCTCTTCCTATACCAGAATTAATGGTGGATATTGCCTCATCTCATGCAGTATTCTCTTTCATGGATGGGTCATCTGGCTATAACCAAATCAAGATGTCTCTTGAAGATAAAGAAACACTACTTTTTGAATCCCGATTCTTTTATAGGGTCATGTCTTTCTGCTTTAAAAATGCTGGTGCTACATACCAACGAGCCATGACTCAGTTCTTCAATGAACTCATCCATCATCAAGTTGAGTGCTACATTGATAATCTAGTAGTCAAAAGCTTAAAAAAGGAAGACCACCTGTTTAACTTGAGAGTAGTTTTCAAATGGTTAAGATAATATAACCTCAAAATGAATCCCCCTGAAGTGTGCATTCAGAGTAGCTTCAGAAAAATTCCTAGGGTTTGTTGTTTGACACCGGGGAATAGAAATAGATCCTGAAAGATTAAAGCTATCTTAGAAATGCCACCTCCTAGGAGTTTAAACTTATCTCAGATCCTTTCAAGGATGGCTGGCATATCTAGATGCTTTATCTCAAACCTACCAGGAATATGCAAGCCATTCTCAGCACTTATCAAAAAGGACACCAAGTTCAAGTGGGATGACAAATGTCAGCATGCTTTCGACATCAAAGAGTACTTGGTGTAGCCGCCAGTTCTAGTAACCCCTATCCGGGGTAGGCTACTCATCCTATACAATGCTGCATTGGATGACTCTCTCGGTGCACTATTGGCCCAAGACAATGAAAAAAGAGTGCATTCCATCCCCGGCCGAAGCAAACTATCCACCTATTGAGAAACATTGCCTAGCTTTGATCTTTGCATCTCAGAAGCTATGACACTATATGCTTTCTTATAAGGTGAACCTAATCTCTCGAACCAATCCACTATAGTATCGCATGACATGGCTAATGCTTTTCGGACATTTTGGCTCATTGGTTCATGATACTCTCGCAGCTTAATATCACATTTGTACCCCTCTGTGCAGGAAAAGGATAGGCACTAGCAGATTTCTTAGCAGCACATCCACTTCCTGCTGATTCTCCACTTAGTGACGATCTCTCTGATGAACAAATCATGAACTTAGGGGAGGCCGGCAACCACTGATGGGAGATGTATTTTGATGGTGTTGCTTCTTTTATTAAAGGTGAAGCACCACAATTTATTCTCCGAGAAAAGGAAGGGGTAGGAATAGTTTTTCTAACTCTAAACTGTGATGTGATGAGATTCTCATACTATCTTTCCAACCCTTGCACCAACAATGAAGCTAAGTATGAGTCTTTGATTGACAGTTTAGAGTTAGCCATCACTGTCAGTGTCAAGAGCATCAACATCTTTGAGGATTCTCAATTGGTCATCGACTAGATTATCGAGTCCTTCCAAGTTCTCTAACCCAAGCTTCATCATTACTACAAGTATACCATGAAGCTGTTGGTCAAAATTCCTGAAGTCACCATCTACAAGGTTTCTCGAGCAGAGAATGAAGTAGCATATGCTTTGGCCAAACTTGCCAAAGAGTTGGCATGTCCGGAAGATGAGCCCATTTCAAAAAGGGTCCAAAATAGATAAGTCCTATCCCTTATTGATGTTGAACTCATCAAGAGACTTTCTCTTGAAGGGGAAGTAGCCATTGCCAAAATGGACAAGGAGCTAGATTGGAGGCAATCGTTCATATATTACTTGAATGATGATAAATTACCTCAAGAAAGGTCACAAGCCCATCGGGTGAAATAGAGAGCCCTCTCCTATGCTCTTGTTGATGGTAACCTGTACCAACGGTCCTTTGACCAAATGTGGGTACATTATTTAGACAAATATGAAGCCCATGGCATTATAATCGAGGTACATTCAGATCTATGCAGAGCACATCAATCCAGTTCGAAGGTAAAGATGAAGATTAAAAGACTAGGATACTATTGGCTTTCGATGATCACATATTGCATGGATGTAGCTAAGAGATGCCATCAGTGTCAGGTGCATGGTGTGGTCCTCCACTAATCACCCAACATTCTACACTCTACATTGGCCTCGTGGACATTTGAGTGTTGGGGTATCAACATTGTAGGTCCGATCGATCCTCCTTCTTCCAAGGGGCATCGATTCATCTTAGTTGCCACTGACTACTTTTTCAAGTGGACGGAATCCATCCCACACATAGAGGTCACATCTCACCATGTGCTTCAATTTTTTAGGAACCATATCACATATATGTTTGGTGTGCTTCAATGAATTATATCCGATAATGGTACTGCATTCAAAAGCATGAAGATCAACAGCTTCGCTAGAAGACATAGTATAGATTGGAGATACTCCACCATCTACTACCCAAGAGAAAATAGTTTAGCAGAAGCATTCAAGAATATTCTCATCCAAATACTAAATAAAACTCTTGATGATAACAGACGATAGTGGAACGAGCAGTTTGTTGAAGCCTTGTGGGCCTACCACACCACATACTAGACTCCACCTCAGTCTACCCCATTTTCCTTAGTGTATGGGTCTGAAGTCATTCTTCCTTTAGAAGTTTAACTTTTATCACTAAAGATAGCATTGGGTAATAAGATCACTATATAATAGAATGCAAAGTTGCGGTTAGAAGAACTCGAAGGTTTGGAGGAGAGTCTCCTATGGGCGTGCCAAAACTTCGAGTTGTACAAGGCCAAAATGATTCAAGCTCACAACAAGCTGGTCCGCCCTTGGTCTTTTTGAGTAGGAGAACTTGTGTTAGTCTTAAGGAGACCAATTGTTTCCCATTGAAAAATGGGAGGCAAGTTTGAACCCACTTGGGAAGGCCCTTATGTCATAGAGAAGGTCTACCAAGGAGGATCTTATCAACTTATTGATTGTAAAGGAGAACACCCGATGCTTCCAATTAATGGGCTCTATCTAAAGAAATATTACTCATGAAATAAATCATGTTTGAAAACAATTGTTAATAAAAAGAACAAAAATTTGATTCCATTCATCAAATCTTCTCTTCTTTTGAAGCATTATTTGCTTATCTTGTGAATCCATCGTGACGTGTTTAGGGTAGGTGTAAGAATCCCCCAGTGGCATCCTATTCCTCTTTCACAACATAAACACAATCTCTCGATCCTATTAAAATAGGTGTGAGAGAACCCAAGAGGCATCCTATTTTGATTAGCACAACTAACTTAGGTGTAAGAGTCCCCAAGAGGCATCCTATTCCTTTTGACACATGCACAACAACGAACAAAAATCTTTTATCTCGAGCTATTTGATGTGGGAACAAGCCCCCTATGGCACCTCATTAGTCGCTTCTAGACAAGCTACCTCGCTATGTCACCCCAGTGGTCATTTGTTGGAGGATGTGAGTCCCCATGCTTTCTTCTTGAACTAGCTACCAGGCTCTAACTAGGTCGAGTATATTTTAGGCTTAGGGTAAGTCCCCTAGTGGATCCTTTCCTCTTGACTACTTTTGAGTTGATGTAAGTCTCCCAACGGCATTCACTCAGTAGTCACCCTAGGTTGGATAGCACTTGTCAAGCTGAAGACACACTATCCCAATAGTCAGTTTCGATATTGGAGGATGTGAGTCCCAGAGCTTTCTTCCTAGGTTGATTGTTGCAAATCGACGGGCACTTTAGGTTGGTTGATGTTTGCTATACTGACAATGACTCACCCGGTGTGTATACCACTCTTGGCAGATATGAGTCCCATTCTTTCTCTTTAAGTTGGATACTAAATACCTATTGGATATATGACTAGCCATATCATTTTCTTAAGGGTGTTGGATTAAGCCTTTATCGGCCCCATCCCCTGTGGGAACTCTATTTGGATCATGTCCTTTACAACCCCATTTAGACACTACTCAGGTTATTGGATTGAACAATTCCCCTTTCCTAGTAGCCACCCTTGTGGTTGGAAAATTTGTTCAACGGATGCATAGATTTTCCCTTGGTTCAGTAAATATGAGATAGGTCTAGGCTGATATAAGCTCCTTCTCAGTTGATCCCTCACAAACTAATAGGGTCTGCACTTAAACAAACAAAATATTTACTTACGGATTAGGAATTCAAGCTTCCAAAGGGCCCCTTTTTCTCAAGCAGGCATCCTCTCTTTAGGGCAATATTAGTAGAACTCCCTATAGGAATTGCCTGACTACCTGAGTTGAGATAAGTCCCCGGGTCGGCACTCACTCCATAGTCACCCTTAGGTCAGGCTCAATCTATTTTGTCATAAACAAGTTACCCCGACAATTATTCCACTTTGAAAGATATAAGACTATGACACATTCTTTCTAGCATGAATCAACTAAGTCCCCTAGATTGATATGTGCCCAAAGCAGTTGATCACCCCAATGGTCTTTTGTAGTGGAGGATGTGAGTCCCCGAGCTTTCTTCCCTTCGATTGATCATTACAAACCGAAAAGAACTCCTTTGGTTGGATAGTTCTCCCATCAGCCGGGAAGCTACTCCCATTGGTTCAGTAAATCTGAGATAAGTCTAGGCTTCTATAAGCTCCTTCTTAGAGTGATCCACCGTAAATTGATGAAATTCATCAAAATAAATAAATTTAAAGATAAAATCAATCTTGACTATTCTTGAGTTAATTTAAGTCCCCTAGTGGCATTCACTCAATAGTCAGCCCTAGGTCGGGTTTTATTTATTGCCAAAGCAACCGATCACCCCAGTGGTCTTTTGTAGTGGAAGATGTAAATCCCCGTGCTTTCTTTCTAACTTGGTCATTGTATAGCAAAAGAAATTTTCCCTTTGGTTGGCTAGTCCAACTATGTGTTTAGTTGACTACCCCTTTGGATTGGTAAATCTGAGTTAGGTTTTAGCCTCCATGGCTCTTACTTAATGCGATCCATCACAAACTAACAAGGTTCATCTCAAATTATAAACCTAACAAAATTTGAAACAAATTCAACCCTCTCCCCCAATGGAGATTTCTCCTTAGTGAGACTCAATCAAATAAAACCATTCATCCCCTTGTGGATGACTTGAACCTGCTTCCCTAGTGGAAGGTTCACAATCTATCCCTTAGTGGATTTTTCCCTCTCTTTATGTCTTGGACATAAGTAGAGCCACATTACACTAAGCTCTGGATTATTTCTATGGCTTAGGTTAAGGATAGATTGTTTCTATTAGTGCTTGTGATCTTTCGATGTTGTCAATCATTTCGGTCAACACCAATATTTGCGGTGTTCCTTGTCAGTCACACCACACCTATTGGGCACCCTTTATTGACCTCATTTTTAGAATGAGCTCTCAACCCCTCCATCTTAGGCTTAGGACTTCTCTTAGACTTTAAGAGTTCCTTGGTTTTAAGACACATCTAGTGATTAGGTGGACACTCAACCTAGCCCTAGAGACTTAGAAGAGTTAGCCATAGGGATAGGTTATGCCTTAGGGGTGTTAGGAAAAATTTTCTACCCTTAGCTTAAACCATTCCTCCCTTTCCTTCTTCCAAGTCAAACTACAAATCAATTCTATTTAATTTTCTCCAAACTCAAATCAACTTCATGATTGAATTCAATGATTAAAATCTATGATTTAAACCATGATCAAAATCTATCAAAAATTCCTTAAGTCCAAATTTTGCCTAAGTCCTTAATCTTCCCTTAAGGACTTAACATAAATCATGATCTAAACTATATCAAATCTTTGAGATTTTTTCATAATCCATTTATATTCTCATTTATATTTACATATATAAAAGAAATATAAATTCAAATAAATCAAACTAAATTCAAAATTCCAAATCAATTCATGAAATTTTCTAAAGTTCTTTAAGTTCTCCCTTAAAAACTTAACATCATCATGATCTAAATCGATTCAAATCCTTAGGATTTTCTCAAAACTCATTTATATTCTCATTTATATTCACATATATAAATGAAATATAAATATAAATCAATCAAATTAAATCCAAGAATTAAATTCCCAATTTAAAATTTTCTTAAGTCATTAATTCTCCATTAATGGACTTGGCCTAAATCTCGATCAAACCATCTCAAAGTCATGGGATTTTCTTAAAATCAATTTATATTCTCATTTATATTCACATATATAAATGAAAAATAAATATAAATCAATCAAACTAAATTCAAAAAATTCAAACTCTAAACTCCAAAATTTTCCTAAGTCTCTTAAGTCCTTCTTAATGGACTTAGCCCAAATCATGATTAACCACTTCAAATCATTGAAATTTTCTCATGATCAATTTTATTCCAATTTATATTTACATATATAAATGAAATATAAATTCAAAAAATCAAAGTCAATTCCAAAAATCAAACTCAAATCAACTCAAAATCCAATCTAAGCCTTTCAAGTCAAAATCTTGAACTTAGCCAAATAAATTTTAAATCAAGCCAAACTCTTGATTTTCTCTCATGATTCAATCAACCCTACAATCATGAGTCCAAATATAAATATAAACTTCAATCACTTAATCAAAACCCAAATCAAAAATCAAACCCAAAACCCCTTCATATCCTTCCTTTGAATACAAAATTATCAAATTGATCAAAACCCATTTGACTTCAAACCACTTGTAAATGGATTTATATTTTAATCATAAGTCCATAAACAAGATCACTCAAGCTCAAATCAAGCTTTGACCAAGCCATTTGACATACTTAGGCTCATTTTGACCCAAAGTGATCTAAAGTACCCTTATGAGCCAAATTCTGATCCTAACCAAATTGGATTGAACCAAAGTCATATATCCCTTTCATCATGATCAACAATCATCATGGGATGATCAATCAATCAAATTGGGTCAAACCAAGTCAAACTTAAGGGTTGACCAAGTCACTAACCCAAAATGAAACCTAACATAGCCAAATTCCACCATAGGCCAAATTGATTGAAACCATTGATCTAAGTTCACTCATGACCTATATTTGAACTTGACCAAGCCAACATTTGAGCCTAACCTAGCCCAATTGGCCACTTGACCCAAGTTGACCCATTTTGACCTAAAGGGTCAAAATGTGTCAAAACTTGATCTAAGCTAAATTGATTGAAACCAATGGGTCAAGTCCATTCCAAATCACTTGTAGAACTTTACCAAAGCCTCAATTGGCCAACTAGACCCAACCTAACCCAATTGACCATAGACCCAACATGACCTAAAGGGGTCATGTTGAGCTAAAATTAAACTTAACCCAAAGTGATTGGAAACAAAGTTACCAATCCACTCCATATGACTAACCAAACCTAAACCTACCCTTGACCTACCTCAAATAGGTCAAATGGGTCAAATAGGTCAATTTGACCCATTTGACCTAAATGAAGCCATATGAGCCAAATTCAAAACTATACCAAATTGAATCAAACCAAAGCCACCAAAATAATTCAAATGGTCATATGAACTTGACCCAACCCTTGGTTTGACCTAATTTGACCTATTGGTCAACTTGACCCAAGTTGATCCATTTTGACCTAAATGGGTCAACATGAGCCAAACCCTATCAAATGAATTCCAAATCCAAAGAAACTTGGCCAAACCTAGGTTCTCCACATACCCAACATATCTAAAGTATAAAAACAACAAAATGACCATTCTACCCCTAGGACATAGAACAAATTTTGGTTTAATCCATGGGTAAATTGGTCATACCCTCTTCACATTCACTTGAGGCTTTCCTAAAACCTCAAGGGGACCTAGGGGAGATTGGTGCAGCCAACCCAATTGGTTTGGGTCAGCCCGTTTGGTCCCTAAACCAAACCAGACCCCATGGGTCAAAATTAAAAATTCAAACTCCCTCTCAAACTCAAATTAAGGCACTTGGGAGGTTGGTAATCCACTCTTTAGCTTAAATCGACCATGTGCACACTCAAAACAATCCAAACAAACTCCCCAATATGATCATTTGGATCAAAATGGTAAGTGTATTATTAGTTGTCTGATCCTTCAAGGGGGAGATATTATCCCCCTAATTCAATTCAATTCTCACTTCCCCTCTGTCGATTGAAGCTAAGGAACTCGGTGCAATCATCAGAGAGTGCTCCCAAGCTTCTTAGAGAGAATTTGAAAAAGCCATTTTTGGTTTTTTAAATAGTGAAAATAGGGGAGTGCAATCCATTCTCCAACTTCTTCCACACTACAATCCATTACAACTCCTTTTGCAAGCACTCTTAGGTGACCAAGTCGAGCTCACCTAAGTTCTTTCCCAAGTTCTAAAGGCAAGGGAGGACCTAATTGGATTAAAGCCACAAGCTTACTAAGGAGGAGTTAGTACATACATCAATCTACTCAACCTCAAGTGCTCATATTTCAAAACTCTCAACTGCATCTAAGCTTTTCCAATCGAGCATTAGTGATCACCTCCTGTGAGGTATGGGATTTTTTGACCATTAAACTCAATGTGGTCTGGAGCTTTGTGAAAGAAATTTTCACCCCATGGATTTTCTTCTCTTTATCTTTAGATGGTGTGGGTTGAGTTTGATTTGAATCCATACTAGAACGAGCTTGGATCTTCCCCTTGATCATGGATGGTCTCTAATGATTAAGGGAAAGAACTTGGGAGTTCTCAGTCGTCCATCCATGCATTTTGGATGGACGGCTGAGATAATTCTGCATGTTTAGATTTTCTTTTATCCATTTTAAACCACGAAGAGATCCTTGACCTTCCGATCTTTGATCGAACGACAAGGATCAAACCAGCGCCGCACCATCCAGATTGACAACTTGTGACCCTCATGTGTGATGCATAAAGCGATGACCACCGCCAGTCGCACCATAAGCCAGGGGATTACTTAAAATGCTTAATTAATTTCTAATTAGCTTAAGGTTTTTCCAAAAGTCATAACTCTTTCTAAAAAATTCAAAAAATTATGAAATAAAATCCTATGGAAAGATAATTAAACCTAGAATATTTTAAAATTAATTTCAATGGGTTTTAAATTACATTTTTCTCTGAATTTGGGTTTTATTGAAAAGTTTATTTTGTTAAATACTTTTTAATTAAGCCTCTGATTAATCCCAAATTTTTTGGTTAGGGGATGACTTCTGCCTCCCCTAATTTTCTTGGGATTTATTGAAAGCTTGATTAGAAGAATTGCATATAACTTCTTAAATACCTTCCTTATGTAATTAAGAATAATTAAGGAGTAATTAGTGATTTCAACCCATGATTAGGTTTATTAAGGTCAGATTCAGTAAGTAGGAGGTTTATGGAATAATTCTGGGGTATTCCCCCTAAGCTATTCCCTAAACCCCCTCTTCTCTCCTTAATCTCCTCTTAATTAAGGGTTAATTCATTAATTATCCCCTTAATCAATTTCTAAAAATTCTAAAAAGTTTCATTACTTAATTAATCTACTTTGGGTAAATGCTTAGGTGTTTAATAGCCTAAGTTCAATTAAGGAAATTAAAACCCAATTCATAAGTATGAAATAATGTTTTGAAATTACTTAAGCTAAACCCCTTAGCTTAATTAACTTTTAATTATGAGCCAAATTGCATTAGGCCTCTTTCTTATTAAGTGCATTGCAAATTTAAATTTCTTGTGGGTTTTATGTCATCTCATTGGCTCATAATTATTTGGTTAATTTTTCTAGGTGGTGTAGGTAAGGGTTATTTAAGTTACTTAATTCATACCTTAACCTAATGAATGCATAGAAATGGATCTAATTGCCTAAAAATTAAACAAAAATATCAAACACATGTGGGAATGGGTTAAGAACAGCAAAGTCATCTCACCTTTTCAAAATTAAATCAAACTTCAAACTAAACAAAAATCACTTTTGAATTCACTTTGATTTTTTTAAAACTTTCTTATTATATAAGAATGTCTTTAGGATTTAAGTGAAGTGAGTTTTTTTACATGCTTTCATTGTTTGAATCTTTCCCCAACATGCATTCATATTTTTCAAATTTAAATTTAAAAAAATAAAATTGTTTACTTTATGTCAAATTTGCATGTATTGGCTAAAGTAGAAATATGAGTAGTATCACTACTAAATCTAAATTATTTTCAAAACACATAAATCAAATACCAAATCTGAAATTATGCTACTTATATTTTAATTATGAGTTTGGATGTGATAGAACATAAAAGTATGCTTAGCATAGGTTTCCTTTCTTTCTTATGTTGGTATAGTTTTGAATAGGAGTTAGTAAGATGTAGGGTTCATTTGAAAAGAACCCAACACTTACTTAATTCCATACCCTATTCATCTCTATGCTATCACCTAAGAAGGGTTACCTATACTTGCATACATAAATTGCATAAAATAAAGTGAATCCATTAAACAATTTTGGCATTCTCTTTTTTTATTTCATTTCTTTTATACATATGTTTATATTTAAGGAAAATGATATATTAGTCTGGACAACCCCGATATTTCAAGGCTTTAAGTAGCCCTAAGTAGGTATTGTACCTTACACCTCTGGTTAACAATGGTGTTGTACTAACTTATGCATTTCTTACTTTCATATGTGTATGTTAAAATTTGGATAAGGAAACCCCTTTCTACTTAAGGAAAATCATGCATATTCAACTTCTAAATTTCCTTAAATGGATTACTTAACATGCATCATAAATTGTGTTAAATACTCTCATTTGTATGTATAGATATGCTTAGGGTCTGTCCATATGCATGTTATATATGTTGGGAAAGAAATGAAGTAATGTGTGTTATGTGAATTTTGATTCATTTTATTTAATCTTAAAAATGCCTTTCTCTTTGAAAAGGTTTGTTTAGAGTTTATCTAAACTTAAGATTAATTAGAAGATTTAATCAAAACATTCACCTAAGTAAAACTAAAATGTGAATTTACTTTAGAAAATTACTTAGGTTAGGGAAGGAAAGAAAAGTTCTCTTCTCTTTCCATCTCTTCATAACTTAGTAATTAATTGTAGGATCTACATAAACCAAATCAAAACATGAAATAAAATCAACCCAAATTAACTAAACAACTTAGATGAAATCCTCCTTTAAGTTGAACATGTTCTGCACACTTAGAAAATTTGAACCTAAAGCCATAGCTAAGCATACCACACAAACCTTCAAAGCACACATTAGCCTAAGTTACCACTTCTAGGTTAGGTGGTAATTTATTTGATGTTTGTTTTATTTTGTGATATATGTGACTAGATCTTAGGGTGTATGCTTGTAATAAATGGACATTCTTAGTCTAACTATTCTTTCTCTGGAATGTGCTTTAAGTGCTATAACAACAACAACAACAACAACAACAACAACAACAACAACAACAAGCCTTAATCCCACTAGGTGGGGTCTACATGAATCTTTCATCTCCATTGTGTCCTATTATGTGTCAAATTCTCATTTAATTCAAGTATACTAAGATCATTTTTTTATACATCTTAACCAAGTCTTTTAGGTCTACCTTTACCTTTCTTAACATAAGGAAAATCTAATGCATCTACTCTCCTAATCGTCATCGGACTACGCTTTATGTGGCCAAACCATCTAAGGCAACTCCCCTAATCTTATCTACCATTTTACTCCAACTTTTCCAACATACTCATTTTGCATTCTATCTCTAAGAGTAAAGCCACTCATCCACGTGAGCATCCTCATCTCTGTAACACTTAACTTAGTCTTATGTTTCTCTTTTATTGGCCAACATTCTGCACCATAAGTCAGGTGCTTTTTCTTGTAGGTGCTTTATACCCCTAAGCATAATCCATAGGCCAGGTGGACTTAGTCACTCATGTGTGCGGTGATCAGTCCAATATACATGCTTGGGATTTGTGTGATTTGTTTTAGCTAACCTTTATTTTATAAATGTTAGTTAGATTTCCACTTTTCCTTTTCATGTAAAGTTGTATAATTATAATTTTGGAATAATTTTTATGGGGATTAGGATGAACATTGGTCATAAGATCGCATCTTATGCACCGCACCATGTGAAGCCTTGGAGTATCCACCATCCAACCATCCAAAAGAAGGAACCAAAGAAGAAAAGAAGAAAAGAAAAAAGAAAAGAAGAAGAAAGAAGAAAGAAGAATGAAGCTTGAAGACCACCATAATAATGAATTACTTCCTTAATTATAATTTAATTCATTTATAATCTAGATTGTATAAGGGTAGAGCTCGGCTATCAATGTTTGATATTTTTTGGTTGGTGCGGTGGTGCCCAACCACAACGGCCTTTTATTCTTTTTGTGATTAGCTTTATAAATTGGGTAATGATTTGTTTAGCGTTTGGCATTAAGTGGCATACTTTTCCTAGTTTATTCATTGCTTTATGATTGGCCTGGATGTGGATTAGGCTCTTTAGGAAAAAATAAATCTTTTACCCAACTTAACAATTCAAACTAAAAATTGAACAACTCATAACCTCACCTAAAGCTTAGGTTTAAAATTAAGATAAAAGAATTAGCAACCCCTTAGCTAGATGAGCATTTCTTTTGTAATATCATGTACAATAACATCTTATTTCACTCTTGATTGGAGAGCTTCCACCTTTGTCAGAGAAACTTATCTTGATCATTAAGAGCCATAGTGAAAATTCATCTCCTAACTTCTCACTGATTTTAGCTAATAATCTTCTTTCTGATGCATTAGTCATATGAATCCTAATAGCCTGAGTCAAAATATTTGTCCAAAATAAAAATAAAATGATATTTGAATGGCATTAGATTTAGGTCATTTGAAGCATGTCCCTTTACATGATTTAGGGAGTGAGTTTAAGGACTTAGTCTCTTTCTAAATAAATAAAAGCCTAGCTATCTTGCATAAGTATAAAGACTTGCCTACATGTATTTAAAATCGTAGGAGGAGTTAGTTGGCAGCCACCCCTAGGTAGTTGTAAGTCCAAGCTGTTGGGTGGTTTGTCCTCTCTTGTGAAGGCAAACCAATTATCCATTTTTGCCTTAGATTTAGGTTATGCTTTCAGCCCTCATCGAAGCTCCCTAAATTTAGGTTCTAAGATTGCTTCTCTCCTTTATGGGCCATAAGCATAATTCCTCACCTCTTAGGAATTTCCTTAATCTTGTGTTAAGAAATCACAAGTCTTAGATCTCTAATTAAAAATTTAACTCAAATAAATTAAATTAATTTCTAAAATGTAAAGCCCAACCATAGGATAATTTGAGATGCTCGCTAGGTTTCCTAGTATCATGGGCATCTCCTACTTATCTTTCATTTTGGCTTCGATAATTACTCCCTCTTTTGATCAATCCCTTTTGACATTCAAAATAAACCAATCGATTGATAGTCCTTCCTATTGAAATCTTCAAAGACAATGATCATTTAACTTAATAGAGAGTTTTCCTAAGGGATCTCGTCTCTTAGGATGGAATTAACTATGGGGGCTTGCCTCTGTAGGGAACTTAATGAACACAGTTTAAAATAAATCATGCTTTACTTTTCTATGTAAAGTAGGGGAAGAATCTTTGGTACATATGCAGACCCATCGTCCTTAGGAGTCCTTGTTGAGGTGATTAGATCCATTAAAGGGTAGTGACTTCTATCTTTCAAGATAGTACACTATTTCATTGATGATGTACTTGATTACCTGAATAAGTAGATCTACAGATCTACGTGGCATCCTAAAAAGATGAATTTTTATAGGTCTTTCTTTTCTTCTTTCCACAGATTTGAAGGTGACCCATAATAGAACTTTTTCACCACATGGACCATAACAACCTGGTGCCGGGTATGGTTGCCGCTGCTGCTAGTGGTATGGCTGAGGTGATGGCTGTACTGGCCTTGGATACTGTGATGGAGGCCGATAGGGCTACCTCAGTGGTGGCAAAGGAGGTGGAGGCTATTGAGGTCGTGGTCTTCTAGACTGATCTCTAGCAGGATACTTCCCCTTATCAACCACTATTATTGCTCCTGGCTTCTTTCATAAACCTTCTATGGCTTCTGCTTAGGTAACTGATCTTGAAAAGGCAACTGTTTGGCCTCTCCTTGTAGACTAGCCACCTTGTTGATTAGCTTCTCAAATGTCTTGATAGTGAATCCCTTAAGCATGAAGGCGACTGAGCCATGAATATTCTTCAAGAGAATCTTAATGGCATGCTATTCAAACAACTGCAATTCGCACTTCATACTCAGGTTACACCATTAGAGAATATAATCAACAAGGGACTCACTGGGTATTATTGTGCTACAACAAGATCACCTATAGTAACCCTTTGCTGAGCTCCATCAAACCTCTTGATGAAGAGTTGCTCTAACTCAGCAAATATCTTTACTGAACCATTTGGCAGTTCATCATACCAATCGAAAGTAATACCCGCTAGGCTACTAACGAAAAGGCAGAAAAGTAAAGCGTCACTGTCGCCTGCATTGCAACAACTGGCCCTGAAATGTGCTATGTGCTGCCTTGGGTTTCCACTACCATTGAAGATTTTGAAGGAATGAGGCATGAAACCCTTGGGATACTCGATAATATCGAATTCCTCTAGGCAGGGTCTACCCTTTGGAACTGATGATCCTCCCCAAGCTTGAGCCAAAGCTTCCTTCACTTGCTGCTCAACCATGGATTTTATGTCCTTTTCTTGTATGGAAGTACTTTCCACCACCTTCTTATACAAGCTAGTGTTACTTTGCCCAACATGAGGTAGAGTCTTGGTTGGATCCAAGACATGCACTAACTCAGGCTGACTGCCATCGGCTGTAGTAGGATGAACTAAAGGAGCTTATTTCTGAACCACTAACACTACTGCTAACAAGTCATGTAACTGTTGTGCCATCCTATCAATCGGTTCATTCTTCTGCCTCAATTGATGTCAAATGTGCTGGGCCGATTCTACGGTGTCTCCCTGATCAACCTCATCACCTTCCATGGCTTCTTATTTCCTAAGAAGAGATCCTCTAGTGTCAACCAAGCAGACTCCAACTGAGTCCCCCAAAAAGTCATCTTCATTGGGATCGAAGTTGACTTTCTCTTCATCTGACTAGTCGTACCCCAAGATTTCCTTCTTCTTCATGAAATAATGTGCAACTATCTCATCAAAGAAATGATCCATCTTAGCAAGTACAAACAATTTAGGTGACGGTGATCACTATCGCAGAGAGGCACCTACCTGTCGTAGAGAGTCAATCATGTGTGGACCGTACTCACTAGATGAATGACACTCCTGACTGCTACTGGCTGTGAGAGGGGCAGTAATCCTAAGATGTTCCACTACCACTGGTGCAGCTGGACTATCATCTGGAATATCGGAAATCACTATCACCATCTCCACATCCAGGCTGAAGGGGTGATGACCACGATGCTTGTGGTCACCACTCGCACACCAGGGCGGTGAACAAGAGAGCTCGGCCCTACCACAATGGGTGGTGTAGAAGGGGTAGGATCCCTTGGCCATAGCTGGATCACCAACGGGGTGCGCTTTTCTTTGAATAAGGCCTTCATGGCCTTAGATGGAATGGGAGATGCTATAACTACCGGAGATGATGACAGGGGTAGAGTGGTGGAGACACCACCGACTCTATGCAGGAACTTCCATCCCGGTAGTTAGTCCCAGAGAAGGATCCATGGTCGGTACGGTAGCTCGTCGAGGAAATAAATCATCAATCGATGGTTGAACCTCCGTCGCTCCCTGCTAGTAACATGTGTTGTATGGGCCTCACGAGCCCTCTCCTGGCGAATCTGCTTCCCACATTATTGGGGATAATAGATAGAAGATCAAATTATGTCCCAGACTTTGAGCATTCGTATGCTCCTCCTACCTAGCATAAGACGAGGTCACAGATGACCTCTTGCTAGAAACTCGGCTAAAATGCACCACAGGAGGTGATGGATCTCCTCGACATCCTCTCTATTTGATCTAGAAAGAGGATGGAATTGGTTTTCTGTAACCAGTGGTGAAGTGACAATGGGAAACTCATCCATAGCTGAACAAAATGCTACCTCTATATCCTTGGCTATCCCAGTGTGGTACCGCTTGATCATGTGGTTCTTATTCCTACACTGTGTATGGGTAGGATGGGAGGAGAGTGAGCTAGACCCATACTCAAATGTAGAGGCGCCCGAGAGGGAGCCTTACCCTTAGATGGTGAGTACTACTCAGGGAAGCATGAGAAACTCAGGATGAACTAATCGGCTAGAATGCTAGCACTATTGGCAATGTAACAACTAAAGTATGTGGTATTGTTACAACTTTCCTCTTCAGTGAGGAGACATTAGAGTTAGAGGGTAAGTCAATCCTAATGACCATCTTCTGCTCAGTCACCTCGGTCCAGCTAACTGTAGTGAGGGGAGTGCCCTCACAAGTAATCCTGGCTCCCTCAAATCCTTGACCAAAGTGAATCAGATGAGTAGGGTTTAGATGGGGGAAGTTAACCTGATCTAAAGCCAGATCCATACCATGGGGGAAGGTAAAGAAAAACTTCTGAGAATCGGCCATTTAGACAACTATAATAGACTAAAATTGAACTACTACTACACTAACTGTAAAGATCTGTAATGAGAAATGAATTTGTATCAAATTTTTATCTCTATAGATTTTTGAATTTTGAATTTGAAAATTCAAACCCACATCTAACAATTTGGAAGTGTTAAGTGGGGTTCAAATGGATTTGAGAAGATTGATTGAAAGAGGAATTTGAATATGAATCCAATTTCAACAAATTTAGGTATGTTGAAATATGGATTCAAAATTTTGATAGGATGCTTCCATAGGTTCATGGTTTGTTTGAATTTAAATTTTTGATTTTGAGGACCCTTTCCTTTAACAAATTTGTGTATGTTAAAGTAAGGGTCAAATGATTTTGTTTTTATTTGATTGTCTTGGAATTTCACTTACTTAATAAATTTAGGTATACTAAGTTAAGTGTTTGAGAAAGTGATTATTTTTTTTGTGAATTTTTTTATTGCAAAAAATTTAGAATTCTCACTTTGCAAATTTAGGTATGCTAAGTGAAGGATCCAAGTGTGTTTTGTTTGATTTTAGAAATTAGGATCCTTAGCAAATTTAGGTATGCTAAAAAAATTCTAAATGTTTTATTTTTGTTTTGATGTTTTGATTTTTGAAAAGGTAGGATCCTTATCAAATTTAGGTATTATAAGGGAGTCCTAAGTGTTTCATTTAGTTTTGATGTGATTGAAAGTGGAGATTTAACTTTAGCAAATTTGGTATACTAAAGATGAAGTCCCACTTGGTTTTGTGAAATGGAAATTTCATTTAGCAAATTTGGGTATGTTAAATGAAACTCCAAATGGTGTGTTCAAAATTTTTGATTTATTTTGGTTTTGAAAATGGAAACCTCTCCTTAGAAAATTTAGTATCCTAAGGAAAGAAGTTTCGAAGGTGTTTGAGAATTTTGGTTTTGACTTTGGAAACTTCACTTAGCAAATTTGGGCTTGCTAAATGAGGTCCCAAGTGTATTTGAAAATGTTTGATTTTGGGTTTGGAGACTTCAATGAACAAATTTGGATATGTTAAATGAAGTTCCAAATGTGCATTGAAAATTTTAAAAGATGATTGTTGATTCTTGATTTTGGGTTTGGGAACTTCACTTAGCAATTTTGAGTATGCTAAATGAAGTTCCAAAATATGTTTCAAAAAATTTGGATTTTGAATTTGGAGACTTCACTTAACAAAACGTTAAGTGGAGTTCCAAATATGTTTAGAAAATTTTTGGATTTTGAATTTGGAGACTTTACTTGACAAATTTGGGTATGTTAAATGAAGTTCCAAATGTGTTTAGAAAAATTTTGGATTTTGAATTTGGAGACTTCACTTAATAAATTTGAGTATGTTAAATGAAGTTCCAAATGTGTTTAGCATTTTGAAAATATGATTGTTTAAGTTTTAATTTTTGAAAGAGAGGACTTCCATTCAACACATTTGGGTATGTATAATGGAAATCAATCTTATTTTTGAAATGTGAGATTTTTGTTTTGTGTGTGATTGTTGCTTTCTGAAAGAGAGGAATTCCAACTTAAAACATATGTGAGATATATTAAGTGGGATTTCTTAAATGATCTTTATTTATTTTTAGTTAGGAATGAAATCTTTATTTAATACATTTGAGTATATAAAATAAAGACATTCATATGTGCTTTTTGAAAAGTTTAATTTTGTTTGGAAATGAACCTTCCATTCAATAAGTGTGAGTGTATTGAATAAAAAGATTCATGTGTGCTTTTTGAAAACTTTTATGATCATGATTATGATTTTTGGAAAAGGTGATTGTTCATTTTATTTTGAAAATGAAATCTCCATCGAAGTGAATTGAAATAAGATGTTCATTTGTGCTTTTGGAAAACTTTATTGGTTTTATTTTTGAAGGTTCCTACATGTAACAATCATGAGAATTGTTAGATGATGGTGACAAAATTTTGTGGAAAATATTTTATTAAGTGCATATTTGAAAAGTTGCTTTTTGAAAAGCAAAGTTCTTATGGAAGATTTATTTTATTTTTATTATTTTAGGAATGAACCTTTCCTTATCATGAAAATCATAAGGAGGAAGTCTTTAAGATGTTTCATTTTATTTAGATCTTTTCATTTTTTTTTACCCATTGGAGAGCCCAAAGGGGGTTTTAAGATCAACAAGGAATGCGGTCCTAAAATGTAAAGATATTGGCTAGCTCAACTTAAGGATGAAATAAGGTAAGTGCCAATGGAAAGAGAGATAGTCTTGGATTCATATCAAAGTACAAAATCCACTATCGATACTCAAAGACAACGATCATTTACCAAAGATGGAGAGAGGAACCATCCTCAGCGGAATCACCAAAAAAATATGTGGAGAATAAATTCCTATAGAGGAGTCACCTTTTAAATCTGTGGGGAGAAATGAAAGAGGAGACCTATAGAAATTCATCTTTTAAGGATGCCATGTAGATCAGTAGATGTACTTATTTAGGTGATTGAGTACGTCATCAAGGAAATAGTGTACTATCTCAAAAGGCAGTCACTACTGATGGACTCTCATAAGGACTGGGATGATGGATCTGCATATGTACCCGAGAATATTCCTCTATTTTACATAAAAAAAGTAAAGCAGGATTTATTTTAAACTAGGTTCGTTAAGTTCCCTATAGGGGCAAGCCCCCATAGTTAATTACATCCTAAGGAATGGAGATTCCTTAAGAAAACTCTCGATTAAGGTAAATGATCATTATATTTAAAGATTTCAATAGAAAAGGACTATCAATCGATTAGTTTTATTTTTAAAGATCAAATAAGATTGATCAAAGAGGGGGAGTTATTATTGAAGCCAAAATAAAAGATAAGTAGGAGATGCTCCTGATACTAGGAAACCTAGCGAACATCTCAAACTATCCTACGGTTGGGCTTTATATTTTTGAAATTAATTTAGTTTGTTTGAGTTGCATTTTTATTAGAAATTTAGGACTTATGATTCCTTAACATAAGATTAAAGAAATGCCTAAGAGGTGAGGATTTAAGCTTATGGCCCACAAAGGGGAGAAGAAATCTCATAACCTAAATCTAGGGAGCTTCAGTGTGGGCCAAAAATACTACCTAAATCTAAGATGAAAATGGGTATTTGGTTTGCCTCCACAAGAGGACAAACCAACAACAACTTGGACTTCTGAATGTAGCCCTAACTCCTCCTACGATTTTAAATACATGTAAGCAAGTCTTTATGCTTATGCAAGATAGCTAGGGCTCTTATTTATTTAGAAAAAGCCTAAGTCTTTAAACTCACTCCCTAAAAAGACTAGATCATGTAAAGGGACATGCTTCAAATGACCTAAATTTAATACAATTTAAATTTCATTTTTTATTTTCACTTTGGATAATTATTTTGACTCAGGCTAATAGGATTCATATGACTAATGCATGAGAAGTAAAGTTATTGGCCAAAATTAGCGAGAAGAGAGGAGGTGAGTTTCCATCATGGCTCTCAAAGGTCAAGCCAAGTTTCTTGGGCAAAGGTGAAAGCCCTCCAATCAAGAGTGAAATAAGATGCATTTGTGTATGATATTACAAAAGAAATGCTCATTCAGCTAAGGGGTTACTAATTCTTTTATCTTAATTTTAAACCTAAGATTTAGGTGAAGTTATGAGTTGTTAAGTTTGGTAAAAGATTTATTTTTTTCTTAAAGAACCTAATCCACATCCAGGACATACATAAAACAAGGAAGAAACTAGAAAAATCATGCCACTAAATGCAAAAGCTAAACAAATCATCAACCAATTTATAAAGCTAATCACAAAAAGAATAAAAGACTGTTGTGGTTCGGCACCATCGCACAAATCCAAAAATAGCAAATGTGGGTAACCGAGCTATACCCTTATACAATCTGAATTAAAAAAGAATTAAATTACAATTAACCAAGAAATTCTTTGGTATGGGGGTCTTCAAGCTTCATTTCTTCTTTCTTCTTATCTTCTTTCTTCTTTTCTTCTTTCTTCTTCTTTTCTTCTTTCTTCTTTGGTTCCTTCTTTGGTTGGTTGGAAGGTAGATGCTCCAAGGCTTCACATGGTGCATAAGATAGGATCTTATGACCAATGCTCATCCTAATCCCTATTACAATCATTACAAAATCTTAATTGCACAAATTTACATGAAAAGGAAAAGTGGAAATCTAACTAACACCTGCAAAATAAAGGTTAGCTAAAATAAATCACACAAATCCCAAGTATGTATATTGGACTTACCCCACACATGGGTGACTAAGTCCACCTATCTTATTGGATTATGCTTAGGGGTATAAAGCACCTGCAAGCAAAAGCATTTATATTTTTATTTATGATAGCACCCCTTAAGCACAATCTCCTGCAGAAAAGAATAGATAGACTAAGAACATCCTACTATTCATTCTATGAGCATACACCCTAACATCCAGTCTAAAACATATATCATAAAACAAAATAGAACATCAAACCATGCACCGACCTAAACTAAAGCTAGAAGTGGTGACTTAGGCTAATGTGTGTGCTTTGAAGGTTTGTGTTCTATGCTTAGCTATGGCTTTAGGTTCAAATTTTCTAAGTGTGAAGAACACGTTCAACTTAGAGGAGGGTTTCATTTAAGTTCTTTAATTATTTTGAGTTAATTTTATTTCATATTTTTATTTGATTTAAGTGGATCCTACAATTAATTACTAAGTTATGAAGGGAAGAGAGAGAGAAGAACTTCTTTCCTTCCCTAACCTAAGTAATTTCTAAAGTAGGTTCACAATTTAGTTTTATTTAGGTGAATGTTTTGATTAAATATTTTAATTAATCCTAAGCTTAGATGAACTCTAAACAAACCTATTCAAAAAGAAAGGTATTTTAAGATTAAATAAAATGAATCAAAATTCACATAACACACATTACTTCATTTCTTTCCCAACATATATAACATGCATATGGATGGAACCTAAGCATATCTATACATACAAATGAGAGTATTTAATACACTTTATGATGCATGCTAAGTAATTCATTTAAGAAAATTTAGAAGTTGAATATGCATGATTTTTCTTAAGTAGAAAGGGCTTTCCTTATCCAAATTTTTACATACACACATGAGAGTATGAAAGGCATAAGTGAGTACAACGTTGTTAACCAGAGGTGTAAGATAGAAGCCCTACTTAGGGCTACTTAAAGCCTCACAACCTCAGTATTTTCGAGACTACTCTACAACTTTCCTTAAATATAAATATGTGTATGAAAGAAATGAAAATGGAAAGGAAGAATGCAAAAGTTGTATTAATGGGTTCATTTTGTTTATGCAATTTATGTATGCAAGTATAGGTAGCCCTTCTTAGGTGGTAGCATAGAGATGAATAGGATATAAAATTAGGTGAGCATTAGGTCCTTTTCAAATGAACCATATATCTCACTAAATTCATATTCAAAACTATACCAACATAAGAAAGAAAGGAAGCCTATACTAAGCATACCTTTATAGTCTTTCACATGCAAACTCATAATTAAAATAGAAGTAGCATACATTCATATTTGGTATTTGATTTATATGTTTTGAAAGTAATTTGGATTTAGTAGTGATAATAGCCATTCATATTTCTACTTTAGCCAACACATGCAAATTTGACATAAAGTAAACAATCTCATTTTAAACTTGAATTTGAAAAATATGAGTGCATAAAATCACATGACATACAAATTTAACATGTTGGGAAAGAATCAAAGCAATGAAAGCATGTAAACAAACTCACTTCACTTAAATCCTAAAGACATTCTTTTAGAATAAGAAAGTTTAAAATAAATCAAAGTGAATTCAACGTGATTTTTGTTTAGTTTGGAGTTTGATCTAATTTTGAAAAGGAGAGTTGAGTTTGTTGTTCCTAACTCATTCTCACATGTGTTTGATATTTTTGTTTAATTTTTAGATAATTAGATCCATTTTTATGCATTAATTAGGTTAAGGTATAAATTAAGTAACATAATTAACCCATACATACACCGCCTTAGAATAATTAACCAAGTAATTATGAGCCAATGAGATGACATAAAAACTCACAAAGAATTTAAATTTGTAATGCACCTAATAAAAAAAAGGCCTAATGTAATTTGGCTCACAATTAAAGGTTAATTAAGCTAAGGGGCTTAGCTTAAGTAATTTCAAAACACCCTTTCACACATATGAATTGATTTTTTATTTCTTTAATTGAACTTAGGCTATTAAACACCTAAGCATCTACCCAAAGTAGATTAATTAGGTTCTAAAACTTTTTAGAATTTTTATAAATTAATTAAGGGGATAATTAATGAATTAGCCCTTAATTAAGAGGAGATTAAGGAGAGAAAAGGTGGTTTAAGGAATAGCTTAAGGGAAATGCCCCAAAATTATTCCATAAACCTCTTACTTATTGGATCTAACCTTAATCAACCCTAATCATGGATTAAAAATAACTAATTACACTTTAATTATCTTTAATTACATAAGGCGGGTAATTAAGAAATCCATATGCAATTATTTTAATTAAGCCTTCAATAAATCTGAAGAAAATTAGGAGAGGCAGAAGACATCTCCTAAAATATACCCAAGAAGTTTGGGATTAATCAGAGGCTTAATTTAAAGGTAATTACCAACATGAAGTTTCTAATAAAACCCAAAATTAGAAAAAAAATCATAATTTAAATCCTATTGAAATTAATTTTAAAATATTTTAGGTTGAATTATCTTTTCATAGGATTTTATTTCATATTTTTCTGAATTTTCAAGAGAGAGTTATGAATTTTAGAAGATCCCTAGATTAATTAGAATTAATTAAGGCATTTTAACTAACCCTCATCGCTCACATGGTGATGCGGCCGCTTTACATGCATGAGAGATTCACTTAAATGTCAAATCTAAAATGGCGGCTGGCGGAGGACGTGTTTTGATCTCTATCGTCAAAGATCGGATGACCAGAGATCTCCTCGCAATTTTAAAATGGATAAAAGATATCTAAACATGGGGAATTATCTTGGCTGTCCATCCAAAATGCACGGATGGATGGCTGAGATCTCCCAAGTTCTTCCCCCTTGATCGATAGAGACCATCCTTGATCTAGAGGAAGATCCGAGCTTCATTGATCTCGGATTCAAACCAAACTCAACCCACACCATCTAAAGCCAAAGAGCATTACATTTAACGGTCAAAACTCCATGGGATTAAAATTTCTTTCATAAAGCTCCATACCACATTAAGCTTAATGGTTGAAAAATCCCATACCTCGCTGGACGTGATCATCGGTGCTCGAGTCCCTTTGAGGAGCTTCGTCTGGTTGAGATAAAGCTATGTTGGAAGAATGAGCTCTTGAGGTAAGGTGAATTGTTCTAAGGACCAACTCCCCTTGCTCCCCTTTGTAGCTTTGATCCAATTCAACTCCTCCTTATTGTGGGAACTCCAATGGAAGCTTGGGTGCACTCGACTTAGCTCCCTAATGAAGTATGCAAAAGCAATTAAGTGGTAATTGAGTATGGAGAAAGTTAGCTCTTCGATTTTCCTCTCCTATTTTCACTGTTCAAAAATCAAGGATAGGAAAATGGCTAGAACTCAAGAAAGCTAGGGATCACTCTCTGATGTCTCCTTACTCTATCTAGTACTCAATCGAATTGAGGAATTATCCATTTAGATTGAATTAGGGGGAGTATATCTCTCCCTTGAAGGATTGGACATATGTGCCATTTTGATCCACAATACAAGGGAAGCGTTAGGAGTGTGCACATGGTCGATTTGAGGCCTTGAGTGGATTGCCAACCTCCCATGTGCTTGAATTTGAGTGAGAGAGGGAGTTTGAATTTGGAGTTTTGACCCATGGGGTTGGGTTGGGTCTAGGGGCCAATTGGGCTAACCCAAATCCATTGGGTTGGGTGCATCACTCTTCATTAGGTCCCCTTGAGCTTTAATGAAAGCCTCAAGTGAATATGAAGAGGGTATGACCAAATTACCCATGGATTAAGTAAAAATTTGTTCTATGGCCTAGGGGTAGTATGGTCATTTTGCTAATTTTCCACTTTGGTTATGTTGGTATGTGGAGAAACTAGGTTTGACCAAGTTTCGTGAGATTTGGAATTTATTTGATAAGGTTTGGCTCATGTTGACCCATTTAGGTGAAAATGGGTCAAATAAGTTGACAATTGGTCAAATTAGGTCAAACCAAGGGTTGGGTCAAATTCATATGACCATTTGAAATGCTTTAGTGGCTTTGGTTTGATTCAATTTGGTATAGTTTTGGATTTGGCTCATATGACTTCATTTAGGTTAAATCGGTCAAGTTGACCTATTTGACTCATTTGACCTATTTGAGGTAGGGTAGGTAGGTTAGGTTAGAAGTTAATATGGAGATTGGTATTCCAATCAATTAGTCAAGTCACTAAGGTCAAATGCTAGTAAGTCTAGTTGGCCAATTGAGGCTTTAGTCAAGTTCAACAAGTGATTTGGAATGAACTTGACTCATTTAGAGTTTTGACACATTTTGACCCTTTAGGTCAAAATGTGTCAACTTCAAGTGACCAATCAAAGTTAGGCTCAAATGGCTTGGTCAAGTTCAAACATAGTTCATGAAAGAACTTAGATCAATGGTTTCAATCAATTTGGCCTATGGTGGATTTTGGTTATGTTAGGTTTCATTTTGGGCTAAGTGTTGACTTGGTCAATCCTTAGGTTTTACTTGGTTTGACATAATTTAATTGATTGATCATCCCATGATGATTATTGATCATGATGAGAGGGGTGGATGAGTTCGGTTCAATCCAATTTAGTTAGGATTAAAATTTGGCTCATAAGGGTGCTTCAGGTCACTTTGGGTCAAGTGAGCCTAAGTGGGTCAAATGGCTTGGTCAAAGCTTGATTTGAGCTTGATTGATCTTGTATATGGACTTATGATTGAAGTATAAATCCATTTACAAGTGGTTTGAAGTCAAATGGGTTTTGATCCATTTGACAATTTCATATTCAAAGGAAGAATATGAAAGGGTTTTGGCTTTGATTTTTGAACTAGGTTTTGATTGTTTGATTGAAGTTTGGATTTATATATGGGCTAATGATTGTAGGCATGATTAAATCATGAGAGAAAATCAAGAGTTTGGCTTGATTTGAAAAATGATTTGAAGAGTTCAAGATTGGCTTGATTGGAGTTTGAGTGAATTTGAGTTTGATTTTTGGAATAGGTTTTGAATGCTTGAATTTATATTTCATTTATATATATGAATATAAATGAAAATATAAATTGATCATGAGAAAATTTCAGGGATTTGAAGTGATATGATCATGACTTAGGCTAAGTCCATTAAGAAGGATTTGAAAAATTTTGAGAGTTTGAAGTTTGAATTTTTGAATTTGGTTTGATTGATTTATATTTATATTTTATTTATATATGTGAACATAAATGAGGATATAAATGAATTATGAGGAAATCCCATGAATTTGAAGTGATTTAATCAAGGTTTAAGCTAAGTCCATTAATGGAGAATTAATGACTTAAGAAAGATTTTAGATTTAGAATTTAATTTGATGATTTGATTTGATTGATTTATATTTATCTTTCATTTATCTATGTGAATATAAATGAGAATATAGATTATTTTTGAGAAAATCTCATGAGTTTGAGTTAGTTTGATTAAGATTTAGGCTAAGTCCATTAGTGGAAAATTATGGGACTTAGGAAAATTTCATGAACTGATTTGGAATTTTGAGTTTAGTTTGATTGATTTGAATTTATATTTCATTTATATATGTGAATATAAATGGAAATATAAATGAATTATGAGAAAATTTTAAGGATTTGAATAGGTTTGATCAAGATTTTGGTTAAGTCCATTAGTGGAAAATTAAGGGACTTAGGAAAATTTCATGAACTGATTTGGAATTTTTGAGTTTAGTTTGATTGATTTGAATTTATATTTCATTTATATATGTGAATATAAATGGAAATATAAATGAATTATTAGAAAATTTCAAGGATTTGAATAGGTTTGATCAACATTTTGGTTAAGTCCTTGAGGGCGGCTTAAGGACTTAAGAAAATTTGAGCTTAGGAATTTTGATGGATTTTGATCATGGGTTTCAATCATAGATTTCAATCATGGATTTCAATTATGGAATTGATTTGAGTTTTAGAGAAACTCAAATAGAATTGATTTGAAGTTTGACTTGAAAGAAGGAAAGTGAGGAATGATTTAAGCTAAGGGCAGGAAATTTCTTAACACCCCTAAGGCATGACCTATTCCTATGGCTAACCCTTCTAAGTCTTTACAGCTAGGTTGAGTGTCCACCTAATCACTAGATGTGTCTTAAGACTAAGGAACTCTTAAAGTCTAAGAGAAGTCCTATGTCTAAGATGGAGGGGTTGAAAGCTCATTCTAAAAATGAGGTGAATAGTGGAGGCCAAGTCATCCTACCCATATGCTCGAATGGAGTAACGAACTGTGGGTGGAATCTAATGTTAGGCTCTACTTTCTCCTCCAAGTCTATTTCTCGCTCCCTTTTATTTTTTTTCTCATTTTTTTTCTTTTTCTTTTTCTTTTTTTTTCCTTTTCTTTTTCTTTTATCTTTGAACTTTTGCCAAGTTTGCGAGAATAAACTTGTTGATTTTGGGGGAGATAGTAGGCTGCATCCTCATATATTCCAACCTCATGAACTGTGCATGGCTTAAGATCTCCTTTGATGCAGTATTCAATCCCACCCCTCATGAACTTCATGCACTGATGTAGAGAGTATGGAACCATGTTGTTCTCATGTATCCACGGTCTCCCAAGCAAAACATTGAAAGATGTATCTGAGTCTATAATATGAAACTTGGCAGTAGTCTTCCAATCATCTACTTCTAATGGCAACACTATAGAGCCTAAGGCCCTCTCACCTTGTTCATTGAATCCTCTTAACATCATCCTCTCTTTTGAAAGTTTGGAGATGTCAATCCTCAAGTAAGCAAGAGTTTTTAGACTCCTAATGTTCACTGATGCACCCCGATCAACAAGAACTCTGGATATCCTATATATTCCAATTTCCATTGTAATGTAAAGAGGGTGGTTATGCTAGATCATTCCTAGAAGCAAGTCTTCTTCACAGAATGTAACTCCTAGAGTGTCCTCTGAACTGTGAGCCTCCTCCTCAGTAGCGGTCAGCTGGGTTAAGCATATCTCTGGATCAAGAAGAGTCTTGATTAGAGATTCCCTCATCTCTTTGGATAAGATAAGGGCATCATATATCCTTAACTTAGCTGACAGCTTTTTAAGATGTGCTAGGATGTTGTAGTCAACCTTGGCTTAATCCTCCACAAGCATATCCATGGGTGGAGCATCCTATGGAGGGGCTATCTACTCTTTAGAAGCAATGATTTGCTTACCCTTATCCTGAGGTGCCACCATAGGAGGTAGAACTTTGTCACTATGAAGGTTAGCTTCAGTGACCTCTTAGAATGATGAATTTGTAGGAAATTTTACCATCTCATTGGGTGTACCTACCACATCTCCTATAAGATCATCGGAGTCGGATGACTCCAAATCAATCTTAAGAGGTGAACCCGTGTGATTTATAAATGGAAAATCTATTTCTAAATCAGAAGAGGAATGATCAGAACTAGAGTAATCATTATTATTTTGTAGACTTGGAGAGTTTTAAAGAGGAATAAAATCTAAAGTATCAGAAGTGGACAAGATGTAAGTGAAAGCTTCTTCATTGATTTCTTCTTAGATGGAGGTACATGATAGAAATCTAATAAAGTAAGCGGGGTAAGGGGTATAGTGCCATTGTCCACTGATACAATGCTCCTACTGGCTGAAGAGGAGCTAGTGGAGAAAGAAGTAGTAGTTGCAATGGTGGATGGAGCTTGGATGGTGATTGTGCCATAACTATCCCAAGTAAGTGGGTATTTTACTCCTTCTAGGCTGACACCTTCTTCAAGTTGTCTTTGGCAACTTGCAAACCTTCCTTATTGTTGGAGGTTTGAGTTGCTTCAGGCATCTATAAGGGTAACTTTCTAATCTTGGAGATGATTTTCTTGGAGGTTCGGGATAGGGAGATATCCCAACCTCCCTTTGTCTTAAGAGTTGTGTGGCATCCCTTTCCTTTGATTTCTTCAATTGTTGTTGCTTGACTTTATCTTTTGATCTTGAGTCGAAACCCATATTTCAACAAATTTGGTTATGTTGAATGGGGTTCAAATTGCATGGAGAGATTTGTAGAATTGGGGGAGGAGCTATTATCTTGATGTTGGCTTGAATTATTGATTTTGATTTGTCCTTTTGAATTAGAACCCTTATTTAACAAATTTAGGTATGCTAAATAGGGTTTTATTGGAGAGATTTATGATGTGAGGAGAGTCTTTGCCATTTTATTTTGATTTAGAACCCATACTCAACTGATTTAGATAGGTTGGGTGGGGTTCTAAAATTTGTGGAGAGATTTTCTTGGAGATATTTGTGTTTTATGCATCTTGTTTAAAAATATTGATAGTTTGAAAGACCTCTACTTAGCAAATTTGGGTATGCTAAGAAGAAGTTGTGATATGTATTTGACATATTTTTGCTTGTGAAGATTTGATTGTGTGATATTTTGATTTGAAAATAGGGCTTCTCACTTAACAAATTTGGTATGTTAAATTGAGGCCACATGTTTTTGATTTGTGCTTGATGATGAGACTTTCACTTAACAAATTTGGTATGTTAAGTGAAAGTCAAATGTGATTGTGAGATAGATTTGCTTTTCTTTGAAGATGGGAGCTCCACTTAACAAATTTGGTTATGTTGAGTGAAAGCCCCAAATGTGTTTGAGATATGTATTTTTTTTTTCTTTAAGAATGAGACTCTCACTTAACAAATTTGTATGTTAAGTGAGAACTCAAGTGTGGTTTGACATGAAAAATTGGATCCTTATTTAACAAATTTGGTATGTTAAAATAGGGATCAAATGTGTGTTGAAAAAAGACCCTCACTTAACAAATTTAGTATGTTAAGTGAAAGTCAAATGTGTTTATGATTTTGAAAATGAAACTCTCACTAAACAAATTTGGTATGTTAAGTGAAAGTCAAATGTGTTTATGGTTTTTGAAAATAAAACTCTCACTTAACAAGGTATGAAATTCAAATGTGTTTAAAAAATGAAACTCTCACTTGACAAATTTGGTATGTTAAGTGAAAGTCAAATGTGTTTATGATTTTTAAAAATATAACTCTAATTAACAAATTTAGTATGTTAAATGAAAGTCAAATGTGCTTATGATTTTGAAAATGAAACTCTCACTTAACAAATTTGGTATGTTAAGTGAAAGTCAAATGTTTTTATGATTTTTGAAAATGAAACTCTCACTTAACAAATTTGGTATGTTAAGTGAAAGTCAAATGTGTTTATGATTTTGAAAATGAAACTCTCACCTAACAAATTTGATATGTTAAGTGAAAGTCAAATGTGTTTATGATTTTTGAAATAAAATAACTTATTTAACAAACTTAGGTATGTTAAATGGAGTTCAACCTATTCTTATGATTTTCAAAAAAGGGAGTTCTCATTTGATGTACTTGGACATGTCAAATGAGATACAAATATGTCTTGAAGTCCATGACTTTGGCAAGAAGGAGTTCTATCAGACAAATGCAAATAGTGTCAAATAGAATTCAATTTTCTTTACCTTCTCCAAGGGAAGGGGAACTCCCATTTAATAAATTTAAGTATGTCGAGTGGGGGGTTCAAATATGTCTTGACTTCTCTTTTGTGTGTGTATGATTTATTGCTTTTCAAAAAGGAGAAAAACTTCAACTCTAGCACATGTGAAGTATGTTAAGTGGAGTTTCAATTTTAAATCATGATTTTATTCAAAAATAGAATCTCCATCCAACAAATTTGAATTTGTGGGATGGGGATAGCTATTTCCAAAGAAAATGTGCTTTTGAAAAAGACATTAAAAATGATTGATTTTCATTTTGGAAAGAACCTCCATGTAACAATCATAGGATTTGTGAAACACGGTTTAGTTATATGTATTTTGTGCTTTTTTTTTGAAAATTTCTTACAAATTTTTGTGTAAAGATATCTTATTATGTGGATTTTGAAAAAGTGCTTTTGGAAAGACATGTTATTTTGTAGAAGGGTTTTATTTTCTCATTGTTCATGGGATGAACCTTGCCGCACCATCAGGATGGTGAAGAGGTTCTTAATTTTGGTCATCTCTTTTGTTTGATTAATTTTAATTTTCACCTATTGAGGGAACCCAATAGGGATTTTAAGACCCACACGGAGTGAGCTCCTAAAACCTAAAGGATGTTGGCAAGATTTGCTTAAGGATGAAATAAGTTAAGTGTCAATGGAAAGAATGATAGTCTCGGGATTATACAAAATATAAGTCCACTATCGATGCTTGGAGACAATAATTGTCTACTAAAGATGGAGAGAGGAACCATCCCCAGTGAAGTCACCAAAAAAATCTGTGGTATTTATTTTGAGGATGTGGGACACCACACAGATCTTAGGGGATACTTATTGAAGTGATCGGGTATGATATTAAGGAATGATGTACTATATCAAAAGATAGAAATCACTACCCTATAATGGACCTAATCACCTAGTAAGGACTCCTAAGGCGTTATTGGTCTTCAAATATACTAAAGATCTTTCTCCTACTTTACATGAAAAAGTAAAGTAGGGTTTATTTTAAGTTGGGTTCGTTAAGTTTCCTATGAAGGCAAGCCCCCATAGTTAATTACATCCTAAGGAATGAGATTCCTTAAGAACACTCTTGATTAAAGTAGACAATTATGATTTCCAAAGATTTCAAGGCAAGATTATCAAAGAATTGGCTATGTTGGAAAATCAAATGGGATAGATCAAAAGGAGAGACTGAATTTGGAAGCCAAAGGAGATGAGTAGGGATTGCTTATGATACTAAGAAATATAATTAGCAATCCAATCTATCTTATGGTTAGGCTTTATATGTTTGAATTTGAAGAGATTTTTTTATTTGAGTTAAAATTTTATTAGAATAATAGGACTTATAATCCCACAACATAAGATTGTGAAAATGCCTGTGAGGATTTATGCTTGTAGCCCGAAGGAAACAGCTGCCTCAAATTCTATGCTAAGAAGCTTTGGCGAGGGCCGAAGCATGGTCTAAATTTAAGGAAAAATGGGTATATGGTTTACCTCTACAAGAGGGAATAAATCACCTGACTGCTGGACTTATTACCACCTAGAGTAGCAGCCAGCTAACTCCTCCTATGCTTTAAATCCATGTAGGCAAGTCTTATGCTTTACAAGATAGCTAGGTTGTTGTTTATTTAGAAAGGAGACTAAGTCCTTAAACATACTCCCTAAGAGACTAGAACATGAGTGGTATGATTTCATGACTCAATCTAATGTAAACTTTATCAAATTTATTTGATTATTTTGGACTCTTTGTTTTGACACAAGCTATGAGATTTTGTATGCCTAAATGCATAAGACCTTGATTATGGGTCAAATCAAGAGAGAAAGGGTATTCTTCTATCAAATTCTCTCATAGGTTAAGCTTTTATTCTCTGGCATAGATGGAAGCCTCCTCTTAATAAAAGTGGAAGAATATGACATCCATGATGTTATACATACAATCATTCAGCTAAGGGGTTGCTAAATATTTTGTTATCTTAATTTAATTCCTAGGACTTCATGTGAGGTTATGAATTATTTTAAAATTTTAATTATGAGTTATTAATTGGGGTAAAAACTTAATTTTATCCTAAGAGCCTATCGCATCCAGGTCACACATTCAAACAGCAAACATGAAGAAACTAGAAAAAGCATGCAATTCTAGTGTGCAATTTAAACACAACATCAAATAATTTTATAGACTGTCCCAAAAGAATAAAAGGCCAGTGCGGTCGGGTTTCACCGTACACCCCAAAAAGAGAAAAAAAGATGGGTAGTCGAGCTCTACCCTTATACAACATGGATTACAAAAATAATACATATTATGGGGGTCTTCTTTTCTTCATTTCTTCCTTCTCTTCCTTTTGATTTGATTTGCTCCAAAGGCACCACAGTGCACCCAGGGACAATGCTTTCTGGTCACTGCTCATCCTAATCCCCCATAACACTAATCCTAATTCTTAATGCAAAATTATATAAAAATAGAAAAGAGTAAATCTAGCTACACCTACAAAATAAATGTTAGCTAAACACACCATACAATTCAAGCAGATATAAGAATAATTTGGACTTAGCACCCTACACATGGGTAACCAAGCCCACCTATCCTAACATGGGTCATGCTTAGGGGCTAAGCAACCTGCACAGTAAAAGCATTTATATTTTTATTACATCGACCTCGTAAGCACAACCCCCTATAAAAATATGATTAGGCTAATAATGGCCTACCATCCAGTCTACAAGGCATACACCCTAACATTCAGTCTAAAATATTACAACACAAAATAAAATACAACATCATACATACAACGCCCTAACTTAGTACTAGAAGTGGTGAGTTAGTATTCTAATGTGTGTGTTTAAAGCTTGTGTGGCAAGACTTTACTAGTTTTTAGTTTAAGTTTCAATTAGGAGTTTAAATTTGTTTAAATTTTACCTTTGGGTGATTTTAATTTAAATAATTTAATAATTTATTTTTCATTTTTATTTCACTTTTATTTTTTTAAAATGATGTTTAGGTTTTCAAGAATGAAGAGTAGAATGAATTCTATTTGTAGACAGAACTCACCCTATTGTACATCCCAACTCCTAAAGAGTCTAACTAAGATCCTTAAGTATCTTAATTATCCCATTTGAATTTGTGCAATTCATTTGATTTGATTTATTTAATTTGATTTAGAATTTAGAATTTAAGTTTATTTAAGTATTTGATTGTTTGATTTTGGATTAGATGTTTTAGTTTAATTAAATCTTGATAATTCAATATCCTTGATATTTAATGAAGTTTAAGTTTGTATAAATCCATGTGTTTTTATTGATTAATTTTATATTATATATTTTGGTTTAATTAAATCTTGATAATTCAATAGCTTTAATATCTAATAAAATTTAAGTTTTTTTAAATCCATGTGTTTTTGATTGATTAATTTTAGATTACATGTTTTGGTTTAATTAAATCTTGATAATTCAACATCCTTTTAAATTAATATTTAATTCTTCTCTTTGATTATGGTTATGTGATTTAATTTTATGTGTATCATGGTTCATTTATTTGTAATGTGAGTGGATTAGATTAATTGAGATTTTATTTTGATTTTTAATTGAGTTTGATTCTTTGTAATTAGGATTTTATTTTTTAATCTCATCCATTTATCATATTTATCAAAGTTTGGTTTGTATTTTGATTTTATACATTGGATAATTAATTAGTTTATTTTATTTAAGTAGGTTGAATGAGATTTGATTTGATTACATATTAAATTGATAAGAGTCTTTCTTGATTTGATTTAATTTGATTTGATTAGCTTTATTGATCTATGGGTTTGCCTAGGTTCAATGTGATTATTAGTTTAATTAAGAAGTGTGTTTAGGTTAATTATAGAGATATGTTTAATTTTCAATTTGATTTCATATTTGTTTAGATTAATGATGTAATTAATGACTTAATAATTTAGGTTTAATTTATGTTTTGATTAATATTTAATTGCATTTTAATTATATTCAAATTTATGTTCGCTTAAGCTTAAGTTTAATATGATTAATTTGATTAACTTAATTATCTTGTTTAAGAGGTGTGATCAATTACTAAATTAAATAAAGATTTGTTTAATTTTTAATTTGATTTCATATTTACTTAGATTAATGATGAATTAATTAATGAAATGATTAAGTTTAATTTAAGATTGGCATTTAATTTATTTATGAAGTTTAATATGATTAATTTGATTGACTTTTACTTAAGATGTGTGATCAAATTATTAGTAGATCAATTGATTTGAATTAATTTTAATGTAATAAAGTTAATTTGGTTTATCAAGATGATGGATTAATTCATTAAGTTTGCATTAATGTGTTTATTCAATTGGATTAGCAAGTAATTAATTTAAGAAGAAGTGTGTTAATTATGAAATTAAATAAAGATTTATTTAATTTTAATTTGGTTTTATATTTATTTAGATTAATGATAATTAAATTTAATGATTTATGTTTAATTTAGATTTGATTGATATTTAATTGCATTTTTGTTTGATTGCTTAAGTATGATTAAATTGATTGACTTAATTGAGTGGTGATCAATTATTAAATTTAATTGATTGGGCTTAATTTAAGAAATTTAATGTAATTTATTTAAATTAATTTGATTCATTAAGATGATGGATTAATTCATTAAGTTTGCATTAATTAAATGTTTAATTAATTAAGTTTGATTAAGGGTAATTGAATTTTTAAATCATTAGATTAATTAAAGGTTTATTTAATTAGAGATTAATGACTTAATTACCCATATATGACTTATTTGATTTGATAGTTTTAATTAAGCATTTACCTAAATTTTATTGATTAAAGGGTTATCATTGTTATTATCATTTGATTAGATTAAGTGATTTAATTATTCATTTTTATTTTAGTTAAACTTGATTATTCATAATCATAGCTAGGTTTGATTTTCTTCATTTATTATGTTCATTAGATTTCATTCATGTTTGATTTAGTTGTTAGGTTTATGTATTAATGGCTAATTAATTATCTTATTCCAAATGGATGTGATTTAATCATATGTTAATTAAGTTTACTTTAACTTTATTTGGTTTGGTTTGGTTTGATTAATAATAAGCGATTATGATGTATTGGATTTATAATTAATCTAACTTTTTAGTTTGCTTGATGATTAATTAGTTTCAGTTTGTTTATATTCATTAAGGAGTTTCATATGATTAAGATTCCATTCTTAGTGTAAGTTTAGTTATACTAGTTCGACCCATCCTAAAGTTTCATATATTTGTTTAATTTTAAGTTTGATTTAAGATTTAATCATTTAATTGAGTTTTATTAATTTAAATAGGTTTAATCATATCTAATTTAATTTTCTCTAAGGATTATATGATATTTTTCTGATTTGATATTTTATTAATGATTGCATAAGTATTTTTTCATTTTTGATTTTAATTTATTATTTAGATTATTATGAATTTCATTTTAATTAATTCCTTAATTTATTAAATTTTAACCCTAAATATTTATTGTAGGTTCATTTTCGTAAAAATCATATTATTATTATTATTATTATTATTATTATTATTATTATTATTATTATTATCATTAGGATCTTCACTTAATCGAGTGATTTAAGCCATTTTGAAGATTTTTGTAAATTTCTAAATTTTTTTATTTGATTTATTTTATTAAAATAGACAATCTGAACTTCAAAATTTAATTTCTTCTAATCCATAAGTATTTTTTACTTGAGATTTTTATCATAGGTGTGCTTTAACTTGAATTTCAATCCTTGATAATTTAAACTCAATCCGACTTATATTTTAAGAGTAATTAATGAAACTTTATTTTAATAAAACCTAAATTAAGCTCAAACCATTCAGTAAAACTTGGAGAATTTGGGTTTGTTGAATTTCCCTCGAAAAGACAAATTCAACGAGCCCTTATTTACAATTTTTGGTAAGGTATTTTATTTTCTATGAATTTTTGAAGTTTCAGATGATTTAAGTAATTTTTAAAATCAGAAAATCTGATTTTTTTATTTAGCGCACGCGGCGCAGACCGGCGGGCAATGTGGCACACGATTGGACGACGCGGCACGTACGCGCCAGGCGCACGCCATCGAACGCAGGTGCCGATGGGCGCCACGCACCATGTGATGCGCGGCCGTCGCATACGAGCTGGCGCGTTCTTTGATTCGAGCCGGATGGGATCGGATGGTCCAGATCAGATCGCATGATCCATAGGCCAGCATCTCGTGATTTGCACGTGATCTAAGCCGTTCGATCGCGCGAACCGCGGGATTGGACAGTCTAAAATGGACCCGCTGTTTTGAAGGCTAGGATCGTGCAATCAATGCGTGATCTGAGCCGTCCGATCCCGCAAACCATGGGATCGGATGGCTGCTGCTGTCTGGCCGGCGTGAACAGTAAAAACTGACGGTAGGGAAGAAAAAATGGGAAATTCTAAGTGAAAACTTGTCCAAATGAATTTGTTTTCACATCGATTCATACTGAAAAACTTCTATTTTCTAATTGAGATGATACAAAATAAAAATGCAGGATTATCTAGGGTAAATTCCTAAAAATCATGCAAAAATGTAACAAGTGAAGTAACCTAAGGCCGACTATGATTTTTTTCAAAGTTACCTCATCGGGGATGATTTCTGGCAACGGTGATGACCCGAGCACACTGTTGAGTGGGGGAAGAGGCCTTGAAATGAGCTTAAATCTTCACCTTCACGTCGAAATGATGTATTTTTCGGTGCTTGCTGTTTCATCATCGAAATCCACCCGATTTTGATATTTTTGGCTCAAGAAGGTGGGGAAGTGGTGACTGGCTACTTTGGGGAGCTCTTGGGGGCTGAATAGTGGTAGGAGGAAGAGGAATGAAGCCTTATTCTCCCTCCTTTAATAGCGACCAAAAATCCACCTTTTTGATTTTTTTTTCGCTCCAAAGTGTTGTCATTTTGCTTGGGGTGGTTGTGATGGATGATAGATTGATTAAGGACTTTAGATTTTTGATCTAATGTCCTCTCTTGCTATCATATGATCAGTTCCATTGAATGCCATTGATTGGGGGAGTTGAATGCATGTGATGGGGAGAATTAAATGAAGTTGGGTGGAATCCTATGCTAGGGAGGATCCATGAGGGATTTAATTGAGTTGGGTTGATTTTGAGCTGATCCCAAATGGGTTTGGGTCTTGATCACCAAATCATGACTTAGTTTCAAGGATTTGGCTCAATTTGGGTCATGTGGGTCATATTGAGTTAGGTTGACCAATTGGTCAAATTAGGTCAAACCAAGGCTTAAGTTAGGTTCAAATGATAATTTGAAGAGTTTTTATATGATCACTTTGATTTAATTTAGCTTAGAATTGATTTTGGCTTATTTGGAATCAAATGGGTCAAGTTGACCAATTTGATGAAAATTGGCCAAATTGGCTTGGGTTATGGGTTGATTCATGTTCAATTAGCTAATTGAAGATAAATGTGGTCTTTGTTTTGAATTAATTTGGATTTAATTTGGATTTAAGCCAAATTGACCCTTTAGGCCAATTTGGGCAAAATGACTCAATTTGGCTTGATTGATCAAATTAGGTTTAATTATGGCTTTGGTCAAGTTCAATAATCAATTTGGAATGATCTTGAGCCATTAGTTATAATCAATTTGGGTTAGACCATGATTTGACCCACTTTGGTCCTTTAGGCCAATTTGGTTCAACTTGGATCGAATGAACAATTGAGCTTGGTTTGGCTCAATTGATGGACAAGTCATATTTAAATATTAATTTTAGATTGATTCAAATCATTGGTTTTAACTAATTTGTTGTAGGATGAGTTTTATCTAGTTTTGGTTCATTTGGGCTAAGGGTTGACTTGGTCAAATGACTAAGTTGACTTGGTTTGATCCAATTGATCATCCAGGTGATCAATCATGGTGGAAGGTTTTTGTGAGCTTGGTTCAATCAAATTTGGGTTGGATTGGAAGTTGACTCAAATGAGTCATTTAGGTCACTTTGGGTCAAGTGGACGGTTAGGTTTGGTTTTGGTTTTGATTCGAATTTAATTGAACTTATATATGATTGGATTGAAATATAAATTAAACCGCAATCAATTTGGAGTCTAAGGGATTTTGGCTCATTTGAAAATGAAGAAGTTGGTTTGACTTGGGTTGGCTTCAATCTGATTTGATGATTACAGGTTTCATTTATATTTGGGTAGATAATTGAATGAATGATTGATTCGAGAGAAAATCTATTGGTTTTGACTTGATCTAGATAGAATTTGGCTAGTCCAAATAATTGGCTTAGAGGGCTTAGATTGGAATTGGATTTGATTTTGGATATAGTTTTGGTCATTTGAATTTGGATTTCATTTATATTTGTGAATATAAATGAAAGAATAATTAATTTATAAAAAAGATCAATTGAATTTGATTTGATCTAAAGAGTTTTGGCTAAGCTTATGAATGTAGATCATATGGCTTAGGAAGGGTTTTGAGATTTGAACTTGATTTTGAGTTTCAATCATTTGAAGTCAAATTTAGGATATGGATTTGGAATTTGGATTTGAATTTGAGGTTTGGTTTGAGATTTGAATTTGGGTTTGATTTGAGAAAGTGTATCTGGGGTTTTAAGTAGGAAATGTGATTTCCTTAAGTCCCAAGCATGACCTAATCTTATGATTAACCCTTCTAAGTCTGGCTTAAGTTAAGTGTCACCTAATCAAAGTGTCCACTGAATTTTTAGTGTCTAGAAGAGTTCTAAGTCTAAAAAGAGAAGGTTGAGAGCTCACTCCAAAAGTGAGATCAACATGAATAGAAAGATTAAGAGGATTAATTGTGGTTTTGACAACCAAAGCGAATATGTCAAAAAAAGCTTGTGCTCATGGTAGCTTGTGGCTGTTATTCGTTTGTTAACTAAACGAAATAAAATACATTTCGAAGCTCGAATATGAATTAAATCGATCCGTTGACTGGTTTACTGAAATAAAAATTATTATATTATATTATATTATTATTATTATTATTATTTATTATTATTATTATTATTATTTTATTACTATTGTTTTTATTTATTATTATTATTTATTACTATTATTCGATCGGAGAGGAGGAGCGGAAGAGAAGGGTTGCGGTTGAAGGAGACGATCGAAAAGGAGAAGAGGGAGTGCACGGGAATCGGGCTCACGTGCTTCTTCGGCTCGGGTCGTACGACCGAGGGTCAACATTAATCCTTTCTTTAGAATATGTAATATTCTATAAGAGATGTCATGTCCCAAAGCGCTGAATCATTCAATATAAATTGCAATTATACTATACTTCTGAAGTTTCACATGTGAACTGAAACGTTCCACACTTTAAATCAATCATTAGCCGTTCGATCTAGAATGGATGACTCTGACTGCTTGGCAACATATAACAAGTTGTGTTTGTTGCTATCTATGCTGGTCTCTTTGAAGAAGACAGTGTCACAGGCTTGGTTTACAGTGGCCTTCATGTGAGCCCATGTGGAGAGACTGAGAACATACAGAGAAAGTAAAGTGCTTCAGTCACTTGGAACCTTCATATACATGAACTTGAAGCTGAGCTCATATGTGCTTAATTTGTTTTTTTTTTTTCCCTGCAAAATTGCAGCATTGGTTTATGTTATTATGCCTGTGGAGAACAGAACAAAATATGATGAGCTCAGAAGACAGTTCATGTCTCCATGTGTGATTCCACATTAATGTGTTGGAGATATATATGAGTTATGTTCGTTTAAGGGTAAATGCTTTGATTATATTTATATTTGAATATATTTTTTTGTGCGGTTTTAAGGAAAAAATTTATAATAAGGAGTGTTTTGTCATTAGATTTGCTTAAGTGCAGTAATTATAAGAAAATTATTTTATGAGTTTTATTTAAAAAAAATATATAATATGTATAACGACATCATAAATAATTTATTAACATAAATTTTAATTAGAAGAGCGTTTTATTTTAAACATGAGGTGATAAGTTGCTCTTTTAATATTATCATTAATGCGCACAGGCTTTAATCAGTAAGTTAATGCACTATGGCCCGGGATCCACCATACTGTCTTTTCTTGGAAGAGAAGAAAGGAAATATTTTCTGTAAAGCTTCCTTTATGGAATAAGATCTCATCTATGGAGAATCTTGTTTTTTTTTTTTTTCTCTTTTCTACCATTTTACAATTAAAAGAGTTAAAAGCTCAAACAGTCTCATTTAGTTGTTTGATTGAATGGTTCAACTTATCTCCTAATTTTTTTTTCTCTCACTGTATCACTTATAATTAAAAGAGTTGTACAAAAAAGGAAAATCAGGAAAGTAGAATGAGAAAATATAAATATTAATGAAAACAACCTAGAATGGTCTAGCATTTTCCAGTCAAAAAGAGATTTTCAAATCAATAAGTGGAATAGAATCTTCCAAAAGTATAAATTTTATATATGAAACAATATGTAAATCAAATATAAAAGAAGGAATATAGCATGAAAATGATATTAAAAATATAAAAGAGCATTTATCATATATTAATATGATCTCTAAGTTTTAAGTATTATGATTGTTTGATAAAAAATTGTTATGACACTAATATATTTTGATAAAATGACTGAAATGAATATATTATAAATTTCATATAATTATAGTAAAATATCATATAGAGAAGAGCATTTTATACCAAAATCCTTCACTTAAATGCAGCACTGAAGCTCATTACATCACCACAGCATACTCTGAAGAATCAAAACTGAAACTTAGGAGATTTATGCTTCTTATATCAATCAATTATCTTCTGTTATGAGAAAATAATGACAAATATCCAGAGAAAAAAGGTACTAATTTATTTTCAGAAGGATTGGTTCTTTCCATGTGAGTGAAAGCCAGCAGGAATGTTTAGTTTTAAGATCGAGACTTTATTTATTTGAGGGAAGAAGCAGGCTATGAACCCCACAAGGCAATGCAATGACAGATATGAGCAATTGAAACTGATTCTTGCATCAATTGCATTTGCCAACAGAAGAAAAATAAGGACATGAACTATAGCTTCAGTTATTTTCACGTCCTTTCTTATGCCATGGAAGTCACGGGTCTGCTTTGAAATTACAAATAAAAAATAGAAAAGTATATATAAAGGAAAAAGTGTCAGCTGATAGAAGCCAGAGAAACTTGTCGTTATGAGAAATGATTACGTGTGGCGTTTGAACGGTCCAGATTATTTTATATATATATATATGCTGCGTACATGTATACAATTGCTGTGTAAGGCAATTCGGACAGTCTAGAACTTCACAAGTAATAATTTCTCTGTGGTTGGAAATATTAGGAGTGTATTGTATTTATTTTTCTTTCATTATAGTGTTTTTGGGTGTTTGGTTCAAAGCAAATGAAATGAGAAGTAAAATTTTAAAGGATTTAAAATATCTCTAGAATTTTGTTTTAAGTGATTTTTTTGTTGGGAGATTATAGGCTTAATACGAAAATAAGTTCGAGAGATTCAAAACATATACATAACAAATAAAACAAAAAAAATATAAAGCACAAAAGAGTACTAAATTTTACGTAAAAAAATCCGAAAATGGGAAAAAATTCACAGAGCCATATCATCAACAAATCAACTATGAAAAAAAAAAATTTGAGGAGAGTTGTACAAGTTATACATCACTCAAGCTATCCGTCTTTAGAAAAGGTTGTAGAGAGTAAAGTTTACGCTTTCATTGTGAAATGTATAAGATTTAAAGAGTAACAAGAAACCGAAATTTTCACGTGGAAAATCGAAAAGAGGAAAAAAGGGGCTCAAGAAAACTTCCACTATGTATCTGTTTCAGAGTACAAAATCTTCCTGATAACGGGATTACGGATTGTATGAGAGGAACAACGACTATGTAGCAGTGGAACAATTGCTACTAATGATAATGGCAACGAACGGGACGATGAAGGTCGTCATGATGGAGATAGAGGTTGGCGACGGAAAGGATCAGCGGCGGGCGACTGCGGCGGTGGTTGGCACCATCGAGTGGCAAGAGGTTTGGAGGATCTGCTTTAGGGCTCTCTCCTCTCTCTTGGCCTCCCCTCATGAGGAATGAGAGTATTTATAAATTAGAGGAGCGTCTCAGAATACATACAAAACCCGCATTCCCACTTCATTGGACGGCTTAAAATGATCCCTTTGATCATTTGATGTATTTTAAATATTTGAATGCTCAAATGAAGTCGAATTTTGAGATTTTGGGTTAGATCCGTCGATTTGACTAAACACTCCATGTTTGAGAGCTTTTAGGGGCGGATATCCCAAAGTTTCCAATGATATTTTAAGTTATTGATTTCGCCAAACTGGATCAATTTGTTTTAACGTCCAAGATTCGTCGACAGTAGAATTTTCGTATCATACTCTCTTCACCGCCTATCAGGCGGTTCACTTTGTTCTCACTCACAAAGAGAAAAGAAAAAATTGCTATAAAACGGACTCCCTTGCTTCGTAGCATCATGTTCTTAGCGCCTAGGGGCTGATGCTATTGTTCTCTAAGCTTTTTTGCATCGGTTCAAGCACAGTAACGCAACTCCTACAGCACCAAGGCACTGGTCTTTCTATCTTGATACTGTAGCCCGGGTCATGACACCACAACGCTGGCTTCTCTGTCTTCCCAGTGCAAACCCATGGATCCTAGCATTATGGTGCTATCCTTCTAGCGCCAAAGCATTACCTTTTCTGTCTATGAAGCTGATATCTTTCTATCCTAGCATCGAGACATTGCTCACCAGAAAAATTTTCTTCGGGAGTGCTGCCCCCGAAACCTAGAGCAAGGGGCGCACTACACCCTTGCAACTCCCTAGCAAGCTCAATGCCGAACTTGAACGGCGAAAGTGAGATTTAAGTCGATAGTACATTCCAAATTGATCGACACAATCAGGCTCCATATAATAACATTTTTAAACCTGCCTTGCTCTTATTCACTATTACTATCTGCCAGTGCCACTCACTGGATTTCAATTCACATCAAATGTATCATAAAACTCTCTCTCTCTCTCTCTCTCCAAATACAGTTGTGTTAGATCCAACCAAACAATTTCTGAACGAAATGAACCTATTGACAACTAAATTCTAGCTTTCACAATGCTCTAAAATGGAGCAAAGCTGCTGAGACAAAGTGTCTTAAGAGAATCGGTTCATTCGTAATTTAAATCAAATTTTTTGTGTAGGTCAATCTTATAGAAATTTCATCATATTTGACCAAATAGAGCACAGGATATAGTGGAGCAAGCTTCCTCTTCTTTGTGATTATATGATGAAAGTAAAAAAAGGAAGTGATTAACGACAACATATGCATAATCACTATCGCTGACCACATTGGAAGCTGTCATCTTTTTCCCCAGTACCGCCACTCTACCAAAACTAGTTACCCTTCAATAAAATTATCAGATTTTGATAATTTCACGTCTAAGGACAAGAATATAAAGTGCATCGTAGGTTTGACTGAGAGGGAAGTGAAAAGGGAGAATATTTCAAGGGACTGTGAGTAGAAGTTAGCAACAATACCTGACAGGTCGAGAAGAAAAACAGTACCATTGCTCACCTCTCACTTTGAATCCATGGCTTTCATGGTGGAAAAATGTAGCGAGAAGGTGGCCACTGTGGAGTCTCAAAAAACAGTCCCAGCGCCATTTCTCACCAAGACATATCAGCTTGTTGACGATCCTTCCACAGATCACATAGTTTCTTGGGGAGAAGAAGCCACCACCTTTGTGGTGTGGAGGCCTACAGAGTTTGCGAGAGATCTCCTCCCCAATTACTTCAAACACAACAACTTCTCAAGCTTTGTGAGACAGCTCAACACCTATGTAAGCATATCATTCTAACCTTATTCTAATCCCTTTGAGAACTATTACTCCTTACCTTCTGTCCTCAATGCTATAGCTTTTTCAAGTAATTTCTTTCGTGATAAGTGAACTGTTTAAGAATATTTCATGCTGGTAGCTCCCCAACATCTTTTTAAAGGTAAACGAAGTGCTTAGTTCATTCGTACTTTATGAATTTCCATCAATCTCATGTTGATAATTTCAACAAAAAAAATATTTTTCACATTTATGGCTTGTATTAATTTAGTTCTAAGTGAGCTTTTTCTCACAATTTAGGATGGAATGTAAGCCAGTCTTTCTTGCATTCTGTGCATCAGCATAAATGAGGAAATTCAGTTTAAATATCAGCCTTTTTCCAAAATCGGTCATTCGATAATTGTTGTATAATGTATGTCAGTCAGCTTAGTTGATAAAGAACTTAAACATTCTTGTCAGAATCTTGTGATGAAATCCACCAACATCAAATCTGTGTTTCACCACTAAACTTTTCAGAAAAGAAAAAAACTATTACAACAAGGCTTCTAGCTAAAAGCTCTATTCCTTCTTTAAATCCTTTGCCTTCATCTCTGCAGGGCTTCAGAAAAATAGTTACTGACAGATGGGAGTTTGCTAATGAGTTATTTATAAAAGGAGGGAAAAATTTACTATCTGAGATTCACAGAAGGAAGACTCCTCAGGTTTGTCAGCATTACAAATCACTAACACCATTTCACTATCAAGATGGAATGAGAAGTTGGATTGAACCTCCAATATCACCTCTATCAAGTAGAGATGAAAATACCTTCATTTCTGCACTTTCCGAGGACAATGAGAGGCTGAGAAGGAAAAATTCCTACCTATTATCAGAACTTGCTAGTGTAAAGAAACTCTACAATGACATTATTTACTTCATACAAAATCATGTCACCCCGATGCCTCCGCCGCAAGGCCTGATGAACACAAGAACTTGTAGGCTTGTAGAGGTTGATCCTTCAGATCAGAAATGCTCATTAGATGGCTCGGCGAAGCGACTGGATGATCCAAATGGCATAGTTAAGCTATTCGGTGTTTCGCTTCACAGAAATAAGAGATTACGCCGAGAAGTCGGTGGAGGCGAAGGCTGAGAAAGAGAGTCATTTTGATTGGTAGCATAGCATGAGGAGCTCGTGTGAATGGAGTATTGATTGAGTAAAAGAGGAAGGTGTTTACCTCTAAGTTGGAGTTATGAATTGGCAAGTTTATTATGACTTCGAAGGATCAACTTGTTAAAGGGATCTCTTGTTCTCATGCTTTTTTGTTTTATATAATCATCTTGAAGTTTAATACAAACTTCTAAATTTGAAGTATGGAAGCTAAAGAAAAAAAAGGTAGATTTCAGTGATTTGTGTTCTTGCGGCATTCAATGAGTGAAACCAAAACTTTTTAAGTTGGAGCATCTAAGATTACAATCTAACTCTTTATTCCTTAGCTTTTGCACAAAAGCTTTGAAGTGAGAGAGAGAGAGAGAGAGAGAGAGAGAGAGAGAGAGAGAGATGCTTTGAGCATTCAAAAGAGAATGAAACTGATAGCCATTGATTTGGTTTGTGATATTAGTGTTCATCTGTCAAACAATGGACTGTTTTAAATGCTCAACAGACTTTTAAAAGCTCTTTTGTGAAAATAAAATTATTTTGCTATAAGGCCAAGTAAATGGTCAGTGCATCACTGCCTTCTGGAAAGTGAAGTTTTTATTAGCTTTATAGGATATGCAGACATTCTCACATGGTTCTGCTTTAAGGCCAGAGAAAAGTTATTTGAATCTTCTATAGTGATGCATTAAATTCATGCAGTTATCTTTTTGGCTTTTTTTAGAGGAACATTAAATATGAAGTAATTGATCTCAGTTGAAATTTGCCTTGAATGATAATACTTGTTAAGAGAGTAAAATATTGAGAGGGTGGGGTAGATGGTAAATAGTTATAAATCAATTAAAAAAATTTAAGCTTATTATTATAAAAATTAACTCTTATTTTAATTTCTATTTTAAATTATTCTCACCAAAACAAATGAATCATTGCAAATCAACTCAAAGGTTTTATTTATTTGATAGAGCCTATTTTTAATATTCTGAGAATTAAAAAAAAATATTTTTTTAACTAAAAAAATTGAAAATTAATGATAGAAATCATATGTTGTGAGTTTTTTTTTTCAAAACTCAAAACAATTTTTTTTTATGCATAAAGTGGGTTAAATAAATATAATTTATAATTATATTATAGTTGAATCTTATAGTCATAATATAAAATATTTTTTGCATACATACCACACAATTCTCATGCATTTACATATTTAATACCTAAAATTAGATATCTACTTATCTAATACTTTCCTATGCTTAAAAAGGTGCATTTCAGTTTTTAAAAATGAGTGATGATGATATTTTTTTATATGATATTGAAGATTGGGATATTATATATATGTAAAAATTAAAATTTAGATGTGAGTTATAATTTAGTAGATTATAGTAAAATTAGAAAAATTTACATATATATCATACAATTCTTATGCATTTACTTATTTAACACCTTAATAGATATTTACTTATCTAATGCTTTGCTATGCTTAAAAATGTCTAAATCAGTTTTAAAAAATGAGTGATGATGATATTTTTAATGTGATATTGAAGATTAAAGTATTATATATATATATGTAAAAATTAAAATTTATATGTTAGATATATAAATATATATGAATTGTGTGATGTGTATGCAAATCTTCCTTTCCCCCAACCAAAAACTCCATAACTATAATAATATTTGAACTTTTTCTCTTTCAATATTTATTATAAAAGTTTTGTATGTTGTTTTTCCAACCAATCTCTCTCTCTCTCTCTCTCTCTCTCTCTCTCTCTCTATATATATATATGCAAAAATTCCCTAATATAATGGTCATCCAACCGACCGGGCACAGGGACGGCTACAACGGCTACAACCCCTAAGCTATAGTTCCTGGAAGCCACAGGAAGGAGTCGTCCGGTGGGCCCGAGAGGAAAAGTTGACAAAAACCGTGGGCAGTTGATTGGCCCCACTTATAATCGGTATCCCCGGTCAAATTTCATGGCCAAGAAGATTAGCCAACAAGAAAGAAGGAAAAACTCCCCCCTTTTATCTAATCATAAAAAAAAAAAAAAAATCATCATAGGCGGAGTAGGTCGAAACTTCCTCAAACCTATTATTTCATTGATTCATTTTAAATTCATTTCCCCTTTCGTTCTCCTCGCTCTGCTTATAAACATCATTAAAAGGTCCATCTTTGCAATAACCAGTCTCTAAAATTCCATCAAGACGGCGACTGAGATGATGGTACGCTGAGGTCCTCTTCGGTGATGAAGATCGTCAGCCCGTGTTGGAAGTCTTCCGCCGGCGATAAGGCCGAGCAGGGCTTTTCGCTTAGCCGCAGCGATGGTCTCTTGTGGTACAAAGACATCGGGAAGCACTCGGCCGGCGAGTTCTCCATGGCCGTCGTGCAAGCAAACTACCAGCTTGAAGACGGAAGCCAGATTGAGTCTGGTCCGCTCAGCTCTTCCGACGCCGGCGACGCTACGAATGGAACATTTGTCGGAATCTATGACGGCCATGGCGGGCCGGAGGCCGCACGGTTCATCGTGGAGCACTTGTTCCGAAATCTAAAAAGTAAGCCTTTTACGGTTTAACCCCCTCTTTCATTATTGTTAATTGGATGTATTTGAAATGAAGTTTTGGAAATGTGTCAATGTGTTCTGCGTTCGAATGGATTCTTTTGGTAAGGGCAGATTTCCAGTAAATTTGGACTTCTTTGTATTCCCTGATGTTAGGGCAAATTCGATTACTTGAAACTGAAAATAGCTTCATTTTTTTTGTAATGTTTCATCTGATTAATCTGCCATTTCGTGATACTTAGTTTTCTGATTCACAAACCCTCTCGAAATCTCCTTATTAGTAATGATTACTTTTTCAGTTATGAAATGGGTTAAAATGAACCATCATTTTCATTGAAATGTTTCAATATACAAGCAACTAAACAATTCCTCAAAGTTTAATTTGGTTGCTTGTAGATAGTGTGTTTTAGAAACTGATAATATCATTTGTATTAATTTTAAATGTGAAAACTGAAATCTTTATATTTGAAAGAGTTTTGACGAGATTTGCAGAGTTGAAATCAATATCGGAGTATTCAAACTACAATCCTATTCAAACTGATTGAATGTGAGCGGGTGATATGATTACAACTTTTCAGAACAAGTCTTAATTTTTTGGATTTACAAAACTTTGAATTCTCTGGAATTATTTATGTTAAAAAAGCATCATTTTTATTAGTATGCACTATGGTTTTCATAGACTTGATTCCTATTCAACTTGATGTTAGGGAGTGAACCAATAAGAGCTCAAAATCGAGTCAGATATATATGTGATTAAATCCATTTTCAACAGCAGCAACAACAACAACAACAACAACAACAAGCCTTTATCCTACTAAGTGGGGTCGGCTACATGAATCCTTCATCTCCATTGTGTCCTATTATGTGTCAAATTCTCATTTAATTTATGTATTTATATGTCTTAACCAAATCTTTTTAGGTCTACCTCTACCTTTCTTAACATAAGGCAAATCAAATGCATCTACTCTCCTAACCGGTCATCGGACGTGACGCTTTATGTGGCCAAACCATCTAAGGCGACTCTCTCTAATCTTCTCATCATTTTACTCTAACTTTTTTAACATACTCATTTCACATTTTATCTCTAATAGTAAAGCCACTCATCCAATTGAACATCCTCATCTCTGTAACACTTAACTTTCTTATGCTATTCAACATTCTCATAAGTCATTACAGGTCTTACCACCATCTTATAAAATTTTCTCTTAAGTTTAAGTGGAACTTTTCTATCACACAATAGGCTAGATGCATTCATCCACTTCAACCATCCAACTTGAATTCTACTAATAACATCTCCATCTATTTCACCATCATTTTGAACAATAGCGCCAAAAAAAAAAATTTTTTTTTCTGCACCAGTATATATTTCAAATAAGTACAGTAAAACTAAACTCAACCTAACCGGGCTTAAAAATTGAAACTTTTTGTTCTAATGGAGTGCATTGTTTGCAGAGATTGTTTCTGAGCAGAAAGGGATATCGGTGGATGCTATTAGGAAGGCATTTTCAGCCACAGAAGAGGAGTTTCTATCTCTTGTAAGAAAGCAATGGAAGAGAATGCCACAGCTTGCATCAGTTGGTTCTTGTTGCTTGATTGGTGTCGTATGTGCCGGAATGCTATATGTTGCAAACCTCGGCGATTCTAGATTGGTGTTGGGAAGATCAGACCGTACTGAGAGAGGGATCGTCGCCGTGCAGATGACAACGGATCATAATGTGAGCGATGAGGTTGTGAGGAATGAGCTAAGGTCCTTGCATCCTCATGATTCTCAGATTGTAGTTCTGAAACACAATGTGTGGCGTGTGAAAGGTCTCATACAGGTATTTTTTGTCCTTATAAATCAAGCAAAATGTGCATTATAAGAACAGAATTCCCATTATTTCCAAAACTTGTGAGATTGGCCTATGAAACTCATTCTATACTCTTTTCCTTCTTGTTCTGTACTCTCTTTGTTTTCTATACAGATATCCAGATCTATTGGGGACGCTTACCTGAAAGATTCACAGTTCAATCAAGAGCCTCTGCTTGCCAAATTTCGGCTTCCTCAGCCATTCGATAAATCAATTCTTAGTGCCGATCCATCTATAGTAGCTCATAAACTGTCTCCTCGAGATCAGTTCATAATATTTGCATCTGATGGCCTGTGGGAGAATTTAAGCAATCAAGAAGCTGTGGACATTGTTCATTTCCATCATCGAGCTGTGAGTTACCTTCTCCATTACCATTGTTGGTCATTTGTATTGTATGTAAGAGTTTGTATTGTTTCCATGAAGAAAATGAGTTTTCAAAGGGTATATTATAGATAGAATTCACATTCATTCGTTGTGATGTGGATAGGTTCTTTATTTTTAAACCACTCAAAACTGAATCAGGTTAGAATTTTTTTTTTTTCAGTCAGTTTATTTGCTTTCCACCTAGTGGGATTAAGGCTTGTTGTTGTTGTAGTCAGTTTATTTGCTTTGACCCATGAGTCAGTTTATATATATATGAGCATCACCAAACAACATAAATATCACTTAGTGATTAATGCTAATCTAATTAAAATTTATAAACATAATTGTGTCTACAATGAGCCCGATAAGAAAATCAATAAATAAATTCGAACAAGATTTTAAAACTTCGATCATGCTTAAATTTGGCATAAATTCAATAAAAAATAAATGAAAAACTTAAAAAATGTAATACTTATCCAAAATCAGCTAATTTACAGCCTTGACTTCAAGATCTGGCCATAAATATATTGAAAATTTGGCGCAGGGAATTGCAAGGAGGCTTTTAAAACAAGCATTGAAAGTGGCTGCTAAGAAAAGAGAAATGAGGTATTCCGACCTGAAGAAGATTGACCGAGGCATCAGAAGGCATTTCCATGATGACATTTCTGTAGTTGTTGTATTCTTTGATCACTTACTGATCAGCAGAAGCAGCTTGCATTGCCCTGTGATATCACTTAAAGGAGGAGGAGGAGGAGGAAGAGGCTTGTTTACTTCTCAGAAATAATCAGATCTCACTTTCAAAATATTAGATTCTTTTTATTTATTAGATTATTTGCTGCACTTGTAGCAGCAAATTCTTTTTTGTTTGCCTGAAATCCCTCTGATTTTGTAGAAAGCATATTTCATATATGTTTTTCTTTTCACTAATGCTATATTTCTCATATAGAGTCTCAAGAAAAGTGAGATGATGATGTGTATATTTACTGAATGTTTCCATTATCTATATAAAATAAAAATTATTGTGCGTGAGTGTGTTTATATATACATACATACACTATATATATATATACTCTCATAAGAATGATTTGGCTTGCAAAGCAAAGATTCAAGTTTTGGAGCTACTTATCAATAGATTTTATAGTAACTTTCAAAGCATGTGGGGCATTTGATGATTTAGTTTTGTAGGGACATGCAATTAAATTTTTTTTGAGAATATTTAGGCATGAATCAAGAGAAGCACATTCATTTATGATAACAAATATATGAAGTTTATGACTATTTTTCTCCACATGGATGCTAATCAAATAAGAATATTGGTCACATGATAGTGTTAGATTCAATATTGCATGTGGAGTTAGGTCCATGCGTTACTAAAGATTCAGATCTAACTCAGATTCGGATCTAACTCGAACAAAGAAGATCGAGAGAGAAAAGATTATGAGTTAGAAATTCTATTTAATGGATTGGGTTATAATAAACTTAAGTTCACCTTTTGGGGAGAAAAAGAAATTTAAATCAAGTAGAAAGAGAAATAAGAAAGAAACAGAGAAATTCGACAAAAAAATTATAGTTGATATGATGATAATATTTTGGCCAAATGTTACAATTGAAGTCATGCCCATGTCCTATTCATGATTCTATTTTGTGGGTGAAGATCAGGATTTATAGGATAGAATGAATTATACTATAAAAAAATAATCTTCTTTGCATAATATATTGCATAGTTTGTGAGTCTAACTAGTAATTGTTCGATAGTGTTGATCTCCATGTATGCGTCATAAGTCAACTCGAGCTCATAAGGTGGGTGACTAGCGTAAATTAAATGAAATGCCTCGGCAGTCGAAAATCATCGAACGATCTCCGATCAACGAATGGACTCCGCCATCACATTCAAAACGTCAAAATTGATTAGAATATGCATCTTGTATAATTCGACGGTCGGCCGTCGGGGAGTCGTCGATATCGATCATATCGAGGTTAAGACGCGATGCACCGCCGTTCGTGAAATTGATCATCGTTAGTAAAGCTCAGCCTATCAAATAAGGCTAACTCGATTCGGATGAGTTTGCGCGAAAATCGAATGAAGCGGAAACGACCTTGATTTGGCGAAATTCCGCGATTTGGCCGAATCAAACGGTATTGATCGTAAAACGGACTACGCGTTGCGTCCGGAATATCAAAGTAACCTAAAATTGACATATATGTTGTCTGTGTGACGATATTGACACGAAAATCTAAAATAGGATAAAAAAAATAATAAAAAAAATATATCCTATAAATATCCCCTTAAAACCCTAAACCTAATTTTTCCTATTCTCCCACTCTCCCATAGCCGACCTCTTTCCTGTCGCAAGCCCCACATGGCCACCGTTCAAGCTCTTTCGTTCTCCTTCTTCCCCTCCCAAAAGCCAATATGCAACCTCGTCCTCCAGTCAAATCAAACTCCTTGACGCCGCTGCTATTCACCAGCTCCTAACAGAAGTAGCCGCCAATTCCTACTTCTTTCATGTTGCCTAGCCATTAGCCACAACAATCAAGACCCCTATGTCCCCTCATCTTTTTCACAGGACACCGTCGCTTCTTCCATCTGCTTCGTCTTCACAGGCGGAGGCTCCGGAGGTCACATCTACTCCGCAATCGCCATTGCTGACGAGCTTCGGGTTCTCTGCCCTGACGCTAAGTTCCTCTTCTTCGGAACCTCTGCAGGTTTAGAGAGCAACATTGTCCCTTCCGCTGGCTACGATTTCACGGCCATCGCAGCCTCCCGCCTGGCACGCCCCATTCTCTCCCTGCATAATCATCTCTTTCCTTTCCAAGTCATTTAGGCGATCATTGCCGCCTAGAAAATCCTTCGCCGCTTCCACCCTGATACTGTAATTGGTACAGGTGGATATGTTGCCGCGCCAGTTTACCTCGCTGCTGTACTCTCTGAAATGAAGATTGCGATTCAGGAGCAGAACACCTTTCCGAGAATTGCCAATAAGATCGCTTCTTCCTTCGCCTCGAAGGTATTTCTTGCTTTCAATGAGTGTATGAAGCATTTCTCAGATGAGAAATGCTTCAGTTTTGGGGAATCATGTAAGACATTCGTTGAGAAGATATGTGTCTAAAGAAGTGGCGAGGACCCATTTCTTCCCTAATGCGGCAAAGCATGGGGAGGAGAAGGCTAAGGTGGTACTCGTGCTTGGGGGATCACAAGGAGCCAATCCCATCAATGTGGCTATACTTTATTTGTAGGGGTTTTTACATACATACCACTCTAAACTATCTAATTTACTCATTTAACACATAAAAATTTAATATTACCCGTATACCACGCCAAATATTACCGTAATTCATTTTTACCATTCCGTAACTCTTCCGTGAGCGTGGAGACGGAGAAGTGAATACGGACTCATTCCCGGACATTTCTGTTCTTCGAACGTTCTGTTCGCGCATTTTTTGATCTAGCATTTGCCGCACGGAGAGAAGGAACGGCGGAAGCAGCGGCGATGGACCGCAGGGGAGTAGATCAGAAAAAGCATGAGGGTCTTTCTGGAGGCGTCTTCTTACAGCTAGGTTTGTAATCCGAAGGCGTGGAAAGGATTTCGCTGTTGCTGGCCACTCCGATGCCGATTGTTCCCTACAGGTCAGATTGGTAAAAATTTTACTTATTTATGGGTATAAGTATGATATACAGGAAATGGTATATATTATAATTATTCTTCTACCATGTCTTTTGTGTGCTATCCACTTGTTATGTCTTGAAGGGACTGTGTTGATTGAATTCATGCAATTATATAATCCTTGTAGGTGCTTGTGATTGGGTTCTCAGGAAGCACCGAAGCAGAAAACAGCAGGGTGGACGTCTTCTGGGATCTCTCTAATGCAAAGTTTGGTTCAGGGCCGGAACCGTTGGAAGGTTTCTATGTTACAGTACTCTTTGATTTCCAGATAGTCCTCCTCCCGGAAAGCCAATGCAGGCCCTCCTCCTTCTAACGCCATGTTCATTGCCAAGAGGGAACACATATTTGGCAAGAAAGTCTACTGCACAAAGGCTCAATTTTGTGACAATGGCCAAAGTCATGACATAGTGATAGAGTGCGAGACAATTGGGTTGAAGGATCCTTGTCTTGAGATTCGCATCGATAAGAAGAGGGTGATGCTCGAGTAAAACAGATAACTGCAGCTGAAAAAGTCTTTAAACTGCTCTGTCCTCAGGGCTTACATTCCATTACAGATAACTGTTCCCCCAGCATGAATGCAGCAGCCATCAGACTGAATGTAGCAAAGCAGAAGTGAAAATCTGATGAAAGTAGAAATGAGATGTCTGTCTTCTCAAAAGATTTTTTTTTTTTTTTTGAGTTTTGTTTTTCACAATTTATTTAATTAAAGTAAAGATTAGTGTCTTTAACAAGAATGATGAATATCTAAGACAGCTATACAAGTTACCTTTTTGAAAACTTGGTGGCAGTTTTACAGCAGAAGTTATTCCAACTCTTAGCTTAGCTTACCATAACTCAATTGAAGTGTATGTTAATATGTGTCCACTTTAATTAAGATATATGTAGTCTGGTTTTTATCTGAAAGCCATTGTTGTACTTCAAAATGTCATGTATGTCACTCTTTAGTGAAATTGGCTGGTATATTAGAGTTCAAGTCTTTGTGTTTTGTGAAACTTATAGTCATTACGATGATCTGAAACTGCATAGTTGTTGTTATTATATGACATCTGCTTTATTTGAAGACGCAGTCTATGATAAATGTTCTAATTTCAGTACCATTTGTTTTCATTTCTCATTGAAAACTTTTACCATCTTTTGTTTATAGATGTTGTATATCTGCATTGGAAGAGATTGGTTTGTTGCACAGGAATCGCATGGAATCACATTATAACAGTTTAGGTCTTGGGAAATCCTATTTTTAGAATTATTTTACAGACGAGGAATTTTAAATTGCCTACCCAACAGGATAGGTTCTCAGTAGTCTATTTTATATCACCAGGATACATCAATTCACCTGCTTTATTGATTCAACAATTCTGCAGCTTCAAAGCAGATTCAATGGTGATTAGGTTCTCAATCATGAATAATACTTTATTTCTGAATTTATGGATTCTATTTAAAGTATGTGACATGCTAGGATATGATTAAGAATTTATGTTTCTGAATTCAACTTTTGATGAACAAACAGAATATTGGAAGAATTCATATTCAAATTAACCCAAAAAAAAGTTATATTCACTATACAGAAGAGTAATGAATAACTGAAAGAGTAACCCATAAAGAACTAAAATGCTTTTCTCCTTCCTCCATGTACAAGCTCTCAACTGAGAGTTTTCCAAAAAAGAAAAAAAAAAGAGGTTAATTCACAAATTGTTGCGCAGAGAATGAGAGAAATGGCCATCTGGAGCTTAATCTCTTCCCCTTCTTTCAACTGATGCGACTTCTCAGCACTAGTAAGTAGTAAGGAGTTCAGTCTATTGTAAGGGAAAACAAAGCAGTTATCAGTTCCCGCAACGCCATGGCTGCTTCACTATAACGAATCTGTATCAGAGAGAAAGTTCGGCTCTTCACTGCAGAATCCAGCTGCCATTGAACCATGTGTATCAGTAAGAACAAAATCCATTCCCCTTCCTTCTTGTTGTCATATGAGTAACTTGAAATTACCCGATTAAGATCACAGTATAAGAACACAGATTTTAGTCGAAGGTCCCTTCCGATGAGCTCGTCTGCTGCTCGAGGACGGACGAACGAGAATGAGGGAATCTCGATTGGAGAGAGGCTCGCCGGACGAACGAGAATGAGGGACTGTTTCCCCACGGCGGTCCTCGTCTTTCTCACTCTCTCTCGCTCTCTCACTCTCTCGACAATGCACAGGCAGCAGAAAAGGCAAGAAAGGCGAGGAGGAAAGCGAAATGAAGCGTTCGTGAGCAATGCCGGAATGAATCGTCTTCACTGCTCCGTCTCCGCTCTTACGGAAGGCTTACGGAATGGTAAAATTGATTTACGGTAATGTTTTGGGTGGTATACGGGTAATATTAAACTTTCATGTGTTAAATGAGTAAATTGTATAGTTTGGAGTGGTATGTATGTAAAAACCCCTTATTTGTATTATGATATATTTTTGAGGCATAAATATATATATATATATAATATGTCAAATAGGGAGAGATGGATTTAGTGAGATGGAGAGCTTGGTCAAGACTCACTGCCGTTTGCTTCTAACCCCATTTCTGTAGGTTATGGATCTAACTTATGTAGCAGCTGATCTTGTTGTCTCTCGTGCTGGAGCAATGACCTGCATAGAGATCTTGACTATTGGGAAGCTATCTATTTTGGTACTCAACAAAAAAGCTTGTCTCCTTACTCTGATGATTTGTAAAATTCTCTTTTTAAAGAAAGGTCACAACAGTAATTCTAGTTAGGAGAATACATTATCTTTTTTTTTTCAAACAAAATTTGGAAGAAAGCTATTTAGCAACTTCTGTGATTGAATTTTCTTGTTTTTTCCCTTGAAATTAATGCGCATTACTGTTTACAATCTTTTTGTTTAATTGAACTAGATTTTAGCATTTTAATATTCATTAAATGTTAATAAGCCAACACCTATTATGGTGTTGCAAACTGCTAGTGTTAGGGTGTTCAAATATTGAGGATCTTGTTGACCTCCATGCATGTTGCATCAATCGAGTTGAGCTCAGTTGATATGTGTGACGAGGAAATATGTGTTTCAGTGGGTACCTTAGAGCCCCAAACATGCTTTTCTTGGCATGGTGGGATGACGTATTCGATCGTGGTTTATACCACTCATACATGTCTTTCTTGGCGTGGTTGGCCATACGGCGATCCCACCGAGGGGCGATGTCACATTCGTCGAAATCGCCAAAGTTCACACTGATAGGGAGGCCTAAATAGCTTAGCATAAAGTTATGTCATAATATAAAATTGCTCTTTAAACTAACATTGAAGGTGTATAAGTATCGTCAGGCACTGGCGTGATGGGAAAATATGTTTGGTGATCTCGAGCATCGTGTCTTTCTTGGCGTAGTGAGATGGCGTGGTCGTGGTTTATACATCCATACATGCTCTTTTTTTTGGCATGGTCCCATTCGGCGACCCCCTGCGGGGATGATCTTTGGGATCTTTGTCGAAATGTTGCTAAACTTTACACCGATAGGGAGGCCTAAACAGCTTGACATAAAGCTATGTCATAATATAAAATTTTTTTTTAAACTAACATTGTAGGTGTATAAGTACCCGTCCATGCTTTTCTTGATGTTGCGAGAAAATTTATTTCAAGTCTTTTAGCCTCATACGTGCCTTTCTTGCGTAGTGGGAAGGCGATTCGGTCAGTGGTTTTACCACATACACATTTTGCTTGGCATGGTGGGTAAACTGCTATATGGGGATCTTGTAATCTTCGAAATCTTTGCCACTTCACCGACAATTAAGTACCTTAGAGCCCCATATAGCTTGACATAAAACTATGTAGTAATATAAAATTGTTATTTAAACTAACATTGCAGGTGTATAAGTACCCGTACACGCGTCTTTCTTGGCATGACGGAGAAATTTGTTTCAGCAGGTACCTCAGGGCCCCATACATATCTTTCTTGGTATGGTGGGAAGACGCATTCAGGGTATGATTTATATCACCATACACACCTTTCTTGGCGTGGTGGGTGGGTCCGATACTGAGTAGCCTTCTGGGGATGATCGATCTTTGTCAAAATCTTTGCCAAATTTCTACATTAACAGTAGGCATAAATAAATTAATAAAAAAATCAACTAAAAAGCTAAAATTGATGTGTTAAACTAACATTGTAAATATGTAAGTATTCGGACACACTTTTCTCAGTGTGACGGGAAAATCTGTGCTTCATACATGTACTTCAGAGGCCCATACATATCTTTCTTGACATGGAGGGATGACACATTCGGCCATGGTGTTTACACCACCCATACATGCCTTTTTTGGTATGGTGGGCGCTAGCCAGGTAGCCTTATGTGGGGGGCGATCTTGAGAGAGCTGTAAATCTTGTTAAAATTTTATCTAAAATTAGACCTCTTTAATGAAAAGAGTGTTTTAAATGTCGGTGAAAATTTCAGAAGATAGATGAATAGTAGATAAAACACTACCTAGAGATTTCATCCTCATTTTGTGAGGACTTTAGATCTGGTTCTAGGTTTCTATAAGCAGCACTATAGTTAATTACCCTCCCAATCTTTGAGAGAACTTTTGATTAAGGCTAGTCGTTAGATTGCTTAATGCGTAGCATATAGTAGCAGCATGTAGAGAGATTTATGAAATTCATCATCATTAGCTTAAAGCGGATGGTTAGGGGAATGATCACATGCCTGACCTAGATCCCATGGTTCTGTCATCCCGGGCTGTCGTAGTCCTTAGTTTACTTAGTCATAGGAGGTAGTCATTGACGGCAGGATCCTTCAAGACACATGGGTTACGTCGTTCAAGAAATACTTGTAGACTTGGGGCGGTGTTTGTCTAAGGAGACATGCTTAAGTCTACCTTAGCTGACATAGAGCTTTTTACCTTATCAAGTGCACCCTATGGTTCACAACTCAAAGTATATAACCATTAGGGAGCATACGGGCTATAATCGTGACTGTAATATAATGGTGTCATTTGGCGGCAACCACCCGATCAGAAGACTCTGGTCGTACCTGCATCATATGTGGGACCAACTCGCCAAGCCACTCTATCAGAGGACACGGGTTACTTCCTTCTTGGCATGAGATTGATTGAGAATAAATATAATTATGTACTTAATTTGACATTAGCTCCTTTGTGAGCTAAAGTTTTCTTAATTTATCTCATTTGATAAATAATTGTGGAAGGTGAGTTGAATTTTAGCTTTAAGTTTTTTTTTAGAGATTGAATTTCATTTAATCATTTATAGCTTAATGATACTCTACATTCTGCATTTGGATTGATAATCAATTTTAGTTAATTTGATTTGAAATTACATCATATTTTGATGGAAGTATCCCCTCTGGTTGAAATCTCCATTCAACACAGCCATCATCGAGGTAGTTAATTGATTGAATCAAATATATTTGAGAACTTTAGATCCTATCAACTCTGTTTAGCTCATAACAGAGGATCAGATCTACTATCACATGATATAATTAACTTCTCAGATATTTTACTAAGTTGAAATTCTTATAATAGATTTTTAGGTTTTGTTAACTCGGACATAGTGTTAAGACTAAACCAAGAATTAACCCGCACAACATCCTCAGACACCTTAATTTAAACATTCAACATAGTATCGGGGCACATGCAGGTATATTTGATTCAATATTAATTTCAAGCTAATAAATTTGTAAAATATTGCTTATTTTGAATGAATTTCATTACAAGTATAAATTTTTAGATAAAATTTTGATAGCATTTCGGCAGCCTCCCAGCGTCATCCTCACATAGGGGGCTACAACAGGGGTTGAGCCTACCCACCATGCCAAAAAAGGCATGTATGAGTGGTGTAAACACCACAGCTGAATGCGTCCTCCCACAATATCAAGAAAGACATGTATGAGTCTCTAAAGTACCTATATGAAGCACAAATTTTCTCGCCACACTAAGAAAAGTGTGTATGGGAACTTACATACTTGCAATGTCAGTTTAACACATCAATTTTAGTTTTTTAGTTGATTTTTTATTAATTTATTTATACTTACTATCAGTGTAGAAGTTTGGCAACATTTCGACAGCTTCCCGACATTGTCCCTGTATAGGGGGCTACTTTGGGTATGCTGGGCCTGCCTACCATGCCAAGAAAGACGTGTATGGGTAGTATAAATCATGACCTGAATGCGCCTTCCAACCATGCCAAGAAAGGCATGTATGAGGTTCTAAGGTACCTACCGAAATAGATTTCTCCGTCATGCCAAGAAAGACGTGTACGGGTACTTATACACTTACAATGTTAGTTTAAATAATAATTTTATATTGCTGCATGGTTTTATGTCAAGCTGTATGGGGCTCTAAGGTACTTATACCCTTGTCGGTGTGAAGTTTGGCAGCATTTCGGCAACATCCCGGCGTTGTCCCCGTATAGGGGGTTACTTCGAGTATGCTGGGCTTGCTCACCACGCCAAGAAAGGTGTGTATGGGTGGTATAAATCACGGCCTGAATGCGCCTTCCCACAATACCAAGAAAGACATGTATGGGGCTCTGAGGTACCTGTTGAAACAGATTTCTCCACCACGCCAAGAAAAGCGTGGACGAGTGCTTATACACCTGCAATGTTAGTTTAAAAAGTAATTTTATATTATGACATAACTTTATTTCAAGCTGTTTAGGCCTCCATATCAGTGTGAAGTTTAGCAGCATTTTGACAGCATCCCGATGTCATCCCTGTGTAGGGGGCTACCTCGGGTATGTTTGGTCTACTCACCATGCCAAGAAAGGCGTGTATGGGTGGTATAAATCACGATCGAATATGACATCCCACTATGCGAAGAAAGACATGTCTGAGTCGAGGTGCCTGGCGAAAGCATTTCCTGTCGCGAAAAATGTGTATGGGTACTTATACACCTGCAATGTTAGTTTAAACAATAATTTTATATTATGGCATAGCTTTATGTCAAGCTATTTAGGCCTCCTTATCGGTGTAAAGTTTGACAGTATTTCGACAGCATCCCGATGTCATCCCCGTATATGGGGCTACTTCGGGTATGTTAGGCCTGCCCACCATGCTAAGAAAGGCGTGTATGGGTGGTATAAACCATGACTTGAATGTGCCTTTCCACCATGCCAAGGAAGGCATGTATGAGGCTCTAAGGTACCTGCTGAAATATATTTTTCTATCACGCAAAAGAAAAGAGTGGACGAGTACTTATACACCTGTAATGTTAGTTTAAACACCAATTTTATATTATGGCATAGCTTTATGTCAACTGTTTAGGCCTCCATATCGGTGTGAAGTTCAACAATATTTCGACATCCGACGTCATCCACGTGTAGGTGGCCTCGGGTATCTTGGGGTCGCCCACCATGAAAGATGTGTATGGGTGGGTATAAACCACGACCGACACGCCATCCCACCATGCCAAGAAAGGCATATATGAGGCTTTGAGGTACCTGCTGAAACACATATTTCCCTGTTACACATATTAATTGAGCTCAACTCGACTGATGCAGCATGCATGGAGGTCAACAAGGTCCCCAATATTTGACCACCCTAACACTGGTAGTTTGCAACACCATAATAGGCGCGGCTTATTAACATTTAATGATTATTAAAATGCTGAAATCTAGTTCAATTAAACAAAAAGATTGTAAACATTAATAAGAATTAATTTTATTCTAAAACATAGCTTATATATATATATATATATATATATATATATATATATATATATATATATATATATATATATATATATATATATATATATATATATATATATATATATATATATATATATATATATATATATATATATATATATATATATTCCTTAAGCCAATATGTGAGAACCTCCACTCCCATATTTTTGGGGGAAAAACAAGAAAAATCAATAATAGAAGTTGTTGAATAGCTTTCTTCCAAACTTTGTTTAAAAAAAAAGATAATGTATCCTCCTAACTAGAATTACTATTATGACCTTTCTTTAAAAAGATAATTTTACAAATCATCAGAGTAAGGAGACAAGTTTTTTTTTTGTTGTGTACCAAAATAGATGGCTTCCCAGTAGTCAAGATCTCTATGCAGGTCATTGCTCCAGCACGAGAGACAACAAGATCAGCTGCTGCATAAGCTAGATCCATAGCCTATAGAAATGGGGTTAGAAGCAAACGACGATGATTCTTGACCAAGCTCTCCTTCTCACTAAATCCATCTATCCCTATTTTCCATATTATGTATCCATTTTTATGCCTCAAAAGCATATCATAATACATATTAAGTACAACTACATTGATGGGTTTGGCTCCTTGTGATCTCCCAAGCACGAGTACCACCTTAGTCTTCCCCTCCCCAAGCTTCACTGCATTAGGGAAGAAATGGGTCCTCACCACTTCTTTAGACACATATCCCCTCAATGAATGCCTTACATGATTCCCTAAAATTGAGCATTTCTCATCTGGGAAATGCTTCACACACTCATTGAAAGCAAGAAATACCTTCGAAGCAAAGGGAGAAGCGATCTTATTAGCAATTCCCAAAAAGGCGTTCTGCTCCTGGATCACAATCTTCATTCCAGAGAGGACAACAGCGTAAACTGGCACGACAACATATCCACCTGTACAAATTACAATAACAGGGAGGAAGCGGCGGTGGATTTGCCAGGTGGCGATGATCGCTGAATGACTTGGAAAGAGAAGATTATCTGAGAGAAGAATGGCGTGTACGGGAGGAGGATGCGTGAAATCAAGCTAGCGAAAGGGACAATGTTGCTCTCTAAACCCAGAGGTTGAGGAAGAGGAACTTAGCGTCAGGCAGAGAACGAGCTCGTCAGATGGCGTCGTGGGGTAGATGTGACCTCAGAACCTCACTGTGAAGGCAGATGGAAGAAGCGATGGTGTCTTGTGAAAAGATGAGGGGACATAGGGTCTTGATCATTGTACTGCTGGTAAAACGAAAAAAGTAGGAAGTGGCAGTTACCTTTGCTAGTGAATACCTGAGTCGAGGAGTTTGATTTGGCTAGAGGATGGGGTTGCATCTTGGCTTTTGGGAGGGGATGAAGGAGAACGAAAGAGCTTGAACGGTGGCCATGTGGGAGCTTGCGATAGGAAAGAGGTCAGTTGTGGGAGAGTGGGAGAATAGGAAAAATTAGGTTTAGGATTTTAAGGGGGGTATTTATAGGATATATATTTTTATTATTTTAGTGGAGGGTTGCGTTAGGTAGTCGACAACCAGCGTAAAATTTGTTGAAATAATCATGACATTAATCCTTTAAATCATTGTGTTAATGTTAGGCGTCTTAGCGGCATGTATAACGAATCTGATGAAAAAAATGCTAAGCCGTACATGGCGCCAGTGCGATGTTAAATAAGCAAGGGTTCCCATTATGGGATGCAGAAGCTAGTCCATGAAACTAGAATTAGGTTAGGATCTTGGAATATAGGTACTCTTATAGGTAAATTAATGGAATTAATAGATATTATGGTTCATAGAAAGATAAATATTTTATGTATTCAAGAAACTAAATGGGTTGGTGAGAAGGCCAAGGAGATTGATAGTTTAGGTTTTAAACTTTGGTATTCAGGTAAAAGTCGAACTAGAAATGGTGTAGGTGTGATTATAGATAAAAGTTTGAAGGATAATGTTATAAGTATTAATAGATGTGGAGATAGAATTATAGCTTTAAAGATTATTGTTGATCTTAAGATTATCAATGTTATAAGTGTATATGCTCCTCAAGTAGGTTTGGAGGTAAGCTCAAAAGAAAAATTTTGGAATGAATTAGAGGATTAATACAAAAGATACCTCTTGAAGAAAAGTATTTATTGGGGAGATTTAAATGGACATGTTAGTAGAGTGGTAGAAGATTTTAAAAGTATTCACGGTGGTTATGGATTTGGAGTGACTAATGAAGAAGGTATGACTATATTAGATTTTGTCTTAGCTTATGATTTTGTAGTTGCTAATATTTTATTTAAGAAAGAGATGAACATATTATTACTTATAAAATGGATCTAGTAAAACACAGTTGATTATTTTTGATAAGAAAAATAGATCGTTTAAATAAATTGTAAAGATTATTCCAAGTGAAATTTTAAGTACCCAACGACTATTAGTTTTAGATTTTAAGATGAAATGTTGTAAGAGAAAAAATAAACTAAATTATTGTCCTAGGATTAGATGGGAACACTTAAAGAACACAAATAAAAATATTTTTAAGAGCAAGCTACAAGAAATTAGAGTTTGGGATGTTCATAAGGAAGTTAATGTTATGTGAGAAAAAATATCAAGTGCTATTAAACAAGTTGCTAAAGATGTGCTTGGAGAATCAAAAGAAAAAGCTTCTTTTAATAAGAATAGTTGGTGGTGGAGTCAGAGTGTGCAAAAAAAGATAATAAATAAGAAGCATTGTTATAAAACTTGGTTTAGATGTAAAACTGAGAATTGGGAAAGATATAAAATGGCTGTAAAGATTCTAAGAAAGCAATATCGATGCAAAAAAATTTAGCTTTTAGTGATTTATACAATATATTAGATACCAAAGAAGGTGAAAGATATATATATAAGTTAGTAACCAAAGAGATAGGAGAAGTAAAGACATAGTTCAAGTGAGGTAAGGATGAAAATAATAAAGTACTTTTCTTAGAAAAGAAATTGAAAATAGGTGGATGAGGTATTTTAATAAACTTTTCAATGAAGGATCTGAAAGTCGATTGATTTTAGCAACCTTAATACCTAAACAAAATAAAAGAATTTCATTTTATCGTCAGATTAGTAAATCGAAGTTAGTGAAGCTTTAAAGAAAATGAAATGTGGAAAAGCGATAGACCGATAATATTCCAATAGAAGTGTAGAAATGTTTAGGAGATCAAGGAATTTCTTGGTTTACAAATATTTTAATGTTATTTTAAAGACTAAAAGATGTCGATGAGTGGAGAAAGAGTTTGTTGGTTCCTATATTTAAGAATAAAGGTGATGCACAAGAGTGTGCAAATTATAGAGGAATTAAGTTAATGTGCCATGCATTAAAATTATGGGAGAGAGTAATTGACCATAAGTTACGATGTGATACAGAAGTTTCTTACAATCAGTTTGGTTTCATGCCAGGTAGATCTACTATGGATGTTATACATTTGTTAAGAGGTTTGATGGAGAAGCATAGAGAAAATAAGAAGGATCTACATATGATATTTATTGATTTAGAGAAAGCTTATGATAAAGTCTCAAGAGATGTTCTTTGGAGAGTTCTAGAACAGAAAGATAATATTGGTTATATTCAAGTGATTAAGGATATGTATACTAGAGTCACTTGTGTCCAAACACAAGGATTGACAAAATATTTTTCTATTTCGGTTGGATTACATCAAGGATCAACATTAAGCCCTTATCTTTTTTACTTTAGTTATGGATGTTCTTACGAGGCATTTACAAGAAGATGTACCTTGGTGTATGCTTTTCGATGACATTCTTCTTGTTGATAAGACTAGAGGAGTCCAACGAAACTTGAATTATGGAGATCAACTTTAGAGTCTAAAGGTTTTCGCTTTAAGCAAATCTAAAACTGAATATATGGAGTGTAATTTTAGTTGTAGAAGTTTTCTAGTGTTGTGACTTTAGGTGATCAAGTCATTAATAAGAGTGAGCGATTAGATATTTAGGCTCTATTGTTCAAAATGATGGTGAAATAGATGGAGATATTATTAGTAGAATTCAAGTTGGATGGTTGAAGTGGAGGAATGCATCTGGTCTATTATGTGATAGAAAAGTTCCACTTAAACTTAAGGGAAAATTTTATAAGATAGTGGTAAGACCTGCAATGACTTATGGTGCAGAATGTTGGCCAATAAAGAGAAACATAAGACTAAGTTAAGTGTTACAGAGATGAGGATGCTCAGGTGGATGAGTGGCTTTACCCTTAGAGATAGAATGCAAAATGAGTATGTTGGAAAAGTTGGAGTAGCTCAGGTGGTAGATAAGATTAGGAGAGTCACCTTAGATGGTTTGGCCACATAAAGCGTCAGCCGTCCGATGACCCGATTAAGAGAGTAGATGCATTAGATTTGCCTTATATTAAGAAAGGTAGAGGTAGACCTAAAAAGACTTGGCTAAGATGTATAAAAAAAGGATCTTAGTATACTTGAATTAAATGAGAATTTGACACATAATAGGACACAATGGAGACGAAGGATTCATGTAGCCGACCCCACCTAGTGGGATTAAGGCTTGTTGTTGTTGTTGTTATTGTTGTTGTTATTTACCCTATTTTGAATTTCCGCGCCAACATCGTCACATAGACAATATATATGTCAATTTTAGGTTACTTTGATATTCTGGATGCAACATTATAGTCTGTTTCATGATTGGAGACCATTTGGTTCAAGTTGGCATCAATTTTAGGTCAAATTTGTATGTTGTTACTTTCGCTCATTCGATATTCGCACAGACTCATCTAAATCAAGTGCGAATAGTCTTGTTTGATAGGTTTCGACATTTCAACGCTAATGACATGATCAATTTTGCGAACGGAGGTCGTTTGGGCATGTTGACCTCATTTTCAGGATTAGCTCTCAACCCTTCCATCTTAAACATATGACTCCTCTTAGACTTTAAGAGATCCTTAGTCTTAAGATACATCTAGTGATTAGGTGGACACTCAACTTAGCCCTAGAGACTTAGAAGAGTTAGCTATAGGAATAGGTCATGCCTTAGGGGTGTTAGGAAAATTTGCCTATTCTATAGCTTGAACCAAATTCCTTACTTTCTTCCTTCAAGTCAAACTTAAATCAATTCCAACTTAATTGATTTTCTCCGAACTCAAATCAATTCCAAATGATTGAAATCCATGATTGAAGCTTATGATTGAAATTCCAAGTCAAAAATATTTCCTAAGTCCTTTGATTCCTTCTCATGGACTTAGCTCAAATAAAATCTAAATCAATTTAAATTCAAGAAATTTTCTCACAACCCTTTTATATTCTCATTTATATTCACAAATATAAATGAAACATAAATTCAAATAACCAAAAAAATCAATTCAAAACTCAAGTCCAAATTCAACCAAAATCCAATCTAAGCCTTTCAAGTCAAAATCTTGAATTTAGCCAAATCAATTTCAAATCAAGTCATACCCTTAATTTTTCTTCATGATTCAATCAACCCTACAATCATGAATCCAAATATAAATATAAACTTAAATCATCAAATCAAAAATCAATTCAAAAAACTCGAGTCCAAATTCAACTAAAATCCAACCTAAGCCTTTCAAGTCAAAATCTTGAACTTAGCCAAATTAATTTCAAATCAAGTCAAACCCTTGATTTTTCTTCATGATTCAATCAACCTTACAATCAAAAATCCAAATATAAACACAAACTTCAATTACCAAACCAAAACTCAATTCAAAAAATCAAACCCAAGTCAAGCTCATGTTCACCCTTTGAACTTGAAATTGTCAAATGAATCAAAACCCATTTGGCTTCAAATCTCTTGCAAATGGATTTATATTTCAATCATAAGTTCATATGTGAGTTCAATCAAACTGAAATTAAGCTTTGACCAAGCCATTTGACCTACTTAGACTCACTTGACCCAGAGTGACCTAAAGTATCCCTTTTGAGTCAAATTCTAATCCTACCCAAATTGGATTGAACTAAGCCCAACTAAGCCTCACATTGTGAGCAATAATTATCATAAGATGATCAATCACTCAAATTGGGTCAAACTAAGTCAAACCTAATGGTTGACCATGTCAACACTTAGCCAAAATAAAATTTAAACTAGCTAAAATCCATCATAGGCCAAATTGATTGAAACAATTGATAAAAACTCATTCATGATCAATGTTTGAACTTGACCAAGTCAACATTTGAGCCTACCCTAGCCCAATTAGCCACTTGACCCAAGTTGACCTAAAAAGTCAAAATGTGTCAAAACTTGATCTAAGCCAAATTGATTGAAACCAATGGGTCAAGTTCATTCCAAAATGATTGTTGAACTTGAATAAAGCCTCAATTGACCAACTAGGCCCAACCTAGCCCAATTGACCATGAACCCAACTTGACCTAAAAGGTCAAATTGAACTAAACCCAAATATAAACCAAATTGTTTAAAAATAAAGATACCAATCCATTTCATATGACCAATAAAACCTAACACAACCACTGTCCTAACCCAAATAGGTCAAATGGATCAAATTGGTCAACTTGACTCATTTGACCTAAATGAAATCAAATGAACCAAAATTAAATATAAATCAAATTGAACCAAACCAATGATGTCAACATATTTCAAATGGTCATATGAAATTGACCCAACCCTTGATTTGACCCAATTTGATCAATTGGTCAACTTAACCCAAGTTGACCCATTTTGACCTAAATGGGTCAACATGAGCCAAACCATATCAAATCAACTCCAAATTCAATGAAACTTGGCCTAACCTATTTTTCAATCATACCAAACATATTCAAACTGAAATCAAGGTCAAATGACCATTTCACCCCTAGGCCATAGGGTAACCTAAAATTAAAATCACTTAAAATTTGGTCAATTCCTTTTCATGGACACTTGACATCCTCTTAGTGGACCGAATGGTCACTAATGGATATAGTGCACATGACCCAATGGGTTTGGGTCAGCCCAACCCAACCTAAGGTCAAAATCGACCACCCCTATGGAAATGAGGACATGGGATTCCTTCCTCCACCTTGTTTTGCACATGACAAGCTCCTCCACTCCTTTCTGGCAAAAATCGAATGCCAAGCCCTTCTAAACAGCCAAAACAACCCACTCGATGTGGTGAATTTGATCAAAATGACACAAGCACTCACAACCATCTGATTGCTCTAGGGGGAGATATACTCCCCATAATTTCATTTCAATTCAATAGTCTCCAATTCAATTGAGCTAAGGGAACTCAGAGGAACCATTTCCAAGTCCCCCCAAGCTCTCTTGAGCCAATTCAACATCTCCATTTTCGAATTTTCTCAAACCGAAAATAGGGGAGCTCAAGCCAAATTCAATCTCACTCCACACTCAATACAAAGCCAATTCATCTTGCAAGCTTCATCAGAGGACTCAATCAAACTTTCCTAAACCTTCTTCCAAGCTCCAAAGGCAAGGGAGGTGCTACTTCAATCAAGATCGAGCTCAATTGAAGGGTGACTTGGCTTATAGGAAGATCCATTCAATCTCAAGGCCTCAAAACTTCAACAAGACTTTGTCTCCACTACACGAAGCTACTTCAAGGGAATCGAGCACCGGTGATAGCCTCCGGTGAGGTATGCCATTAAACCGAGCTTAAATTAGCCATAGTGTGGTCCTTTGTGAAGTGAAGTCTCATCCCAAGAGAAGTTAGCCGTTAGATGCAATCTCTCTTGCATGGTGATGGTGTGGGTTGAATTTGGATTCAATCTGAGCTCAATCAAGATCGGATCTTCCCCTAGAAGATGGACGGTGGCCATCTCCCATAGGGAAGATCAGGGATAGATCATGGGCTGTCCATCCACGCATTTTGGATGGAAGACCATGATCAAGACACGTAGATTCGTCGTTTTAACCCTTAAGAACCATGGGCTTGATCTCAGCCGTTCGATCCTTGATCGGATGGATGGGGAGAAAGCGCGTTGTGCTGCCGCTGATGTGGCGCTATGATGTGACAACTTTAATAGCCTCTCCCATCATGCCACGTGGAAAGCACACGTCGTGTCAGCCTCCACACGGTGCCAATGGGATTAGCTATTTAATTAAGGGATTAATTACCTAATTAATCATGAAATCTTCAAATATTCATATCTAAGTGTAAGAAGAAGATCTAGGAATTTTGTGTAAGGTTTGATGAAGTTGACCTTGGGATTCCCTATTTACTTGCTTAAAGATTTTCTTTTTAGGATGGATGAAAGGACGGGGTGGAGAACTAGCAATCCCCATCACGTCCTCCTCCTCTAGAGCAATAGACAAAAGGTATAATCTACTTCCACCTAAGAGTGGGGAAGTATCATGAAGGGTATATCCATCCCTCTCCATAGTTAGCTCCATGTCTAGCATATCTCTCTGCTTCCTCTCCCTAAGAGCTATCCTCCTGAGTCTCCTCCCTCTATTTTTCTTCTGACTTTTGATCATTTCAGATGTTTTAGAGGTGGAACCTACTTCAAATGTGCTAAAGGGAACTACAGCAAGAAATGCCTCTAAACTGGGCAGCTTTGATTTCTTCTGAACAGGTCCCTGCTGGACCCTCTCAATAGTCTGGCTAGTAAGCATCTTATCCCCAACGCGATCAGGAAAAGAAACACTAGAATACTCCAAAATAGGTTTCTTTTTCAAAGTTGCCTCAGTAACAAAAGCAAGAGTCACTCTGTAGGCAATAATGTTGAGGATTTCAAATCTAGCCCCAAATTTGATGATGGAGCCATCAGGTAAGCGGCTACTGTCAACAGAAAAGCTAATGTCAGAAGTGGCAAAAAAGAGCAATTGGCCAACCATTTTCCTATTTCTAGAGACAAAATTAAATTTATTGAAAATTTAAAACAACTAGAATATGGTCAAAATAGGTTTTTGACCTATCAGGATATTTTAGCCAATAATATGGCCAAAATTTTATCTCTCTCTCTCTCTCTCTCTCTCTCTCTCTCTCTCTCTCTCTTTCCTTTTTTTTCCTTTCAAATTTTGTTTCTAGATATTGGATAAATTCAACCAAAGATGAAATGGAAAAAGTATCCAATGGAAAGAAAGGCGGTCTTGATCGATGACTTACACTAGTACATTATAAATATATATAAATAATCACTTATCTCTAAAGATGGAAAGAGGAACCAATCCCCAGTGGAGTCACCAAAAAATATGTTGATATTTTCTCTAGAATAGAGAAAAGAAATGATACCACATAGAATTTAGGAATATTTTATTTAGATGACCAAATACGACATTAAGGAATAAACATATTATCTCAAAAGATAAACATGCTCTCTTGTAGTGGATTCGATCATTTCAATAAAAGACTCCTAAGGCTAATGGGTCTTTCATGTACCAGAGTATTTTCCCCAGAACTACATGGAAAAGTATGACAAGGTTTATTTTATCTTGAGATCATGGTTCTCAATAAAGGCAAGCCTCTATAGTTAATTACATCTTAGGAAGGGTCTCTTTCTAAGAATACTCTCGATTAAAGAAATAAGTGATTATTCCTAAACACTACTAAGATAGCTTTCAAAGGGTTGATTTTTGGAAATTCAATTAGGAGAGGTCCAAATTGGAGAGAGTTATTTTCAAGAGTCAAATGAGAAAGAGTATGAAATGTCTATTGATACTGGGATACCCAGTAGACATTTCAACTATCCTATGATTGGGCTTCAGATTTGAGATTTAATTTTAGATTTTGAGTTATCATTTTCTTAGAAATCTAGGGCTTAGATTCTAGTAGCATAGGACTACAGAAATGCCTAAGGTTGAAGACTTATTCTTAAAAGGATGCTTCAGAACCTAGTCTACAGGCGCTTCTTACACATGTCAGATGCTCAACCTAGTTCTATCCTTGAGAATCATTGTCCATTCTCTTTACTTGAGGGAACTAGCCTATCCCTGACTCTTCTAGACTTACAACCTGCCTAGAGAAGGCTGCCAACTAACACCACCTAAGTGCATTTTAAAATCATGAGGCTAAGTCATATGAATGCAAGATGGATGGGCTGTTGCATTCTTAGGAAAGAAATTTATGAACCTAGACGCACTTCTTAATCCCTAAGATCATGTAAGACATAAGGATGCATCTAACTAATGCATATTTTTCAGATTTTATGAATTCTGACTCAAGATTCAGTTAGATCATAGGAATATAATTTATGCCTAATGCATGCAATTAGAAAAAGGTTATGGGCCAAATCATAATAAAAGAATGTGTTCTTCCATCATAAGCTCTCAAAGGTCAAGCCCAAGTTCTCTGGCAAAGATGGAAACCTTTCCTTAATCAAGAGTGAAATATTATGATTTATGCATGATTTTTAATATCCAGCTAAGAGGTTGCTACATATTTTATCTTGCTTTAATACCTAGGCTTTCATTTGAAGATTATGAGTTGTATTTATTTTTATATTTCGATTGATTTAGTTGGGTAGAAAATTTATTTTATCCTGTGAGCCTACGTCCAAGCATTCATCACAGCACAAACATAACACAGAAAGAAACCTAAAAAAGCATGATGTTCCTATTGTGCACCCAAAATAAATCAAACCAAATTAATTTATATAAGAAAAAGGCCAATGCAGCCGAGTACTGTGGAAGAAATAAAAATGGACAACTGAGTTCTTTCCTTATACAACCTGGCCTATAACTATAAGATTAAATCTATGGGTCTTCTTTCCAGGAAAGTCTCCTTCTTCAAGGACATCCATCGGGCTCCATAGGGGACCACACCATCTCCTGGTTAGGTCAGCTCCTACTAATCCTAAATCCCATAGATCCTAACCTAATTCTAAGCTCAAATTTATATTTAAAATTCAAAAGAAATCCTAAGCCCTGCAAAACATATGCTAGGAAACACACACAACACACAAAGTTATATTTTACAAACATACGGGCTTAGCATTAGTTGCTTGCCAAGCCCACTTGTCATATGGACTATGTTAAGGGATTTTCAACACCTGCAAGCTAACATAAATTTTATGATTTATTTATTATAGTGATCTCTTTAACACAATCCCCTGTAGAAGACAATGTTAATTCTAGAAAGAATGCCCTACCATCCAATCTAACGAACAAACAATCCTAGGCATCCAGTCTAAAGCAATGCATCATACAGACATGTGAAGCACATCACAACATATCATAAGAGATTGAAAGAAAATCACAGAATGATCTAACCTAGATCTAGAGTCCGTGACTTAAATAATCTAGTGTGTGTAGAAGTTGGACTTGTGTGGTAAGTCTTTGCTAGGCTCCTTTAAGTTCAAGTTTCAATTTGAAGTTTAATTTTGTTTAAATTTTACTTTTGGGTGGTTTCAGTTCAAATGGCTTAATGATTTAATTCTCATTTTTATTCCATTTTATTTTGTTAAAGTTATATAGGTTTTCAAGAATGAGAAATAGAGTGAATTCCATTTTTAGGAGAAACTCACTTTATTCCACATCCTAAATCCAAATGAAATTTTCAAAAGTCTAACTAAGATTCTTAAGTATCTTAATTAATCCTTTTGATGTTATTTTTATTTGGATTAGTTTTATGTTTCTTTTCTTTTTAGATTTGATTTGAATTATTTCATTTGTTTGAATTACTTTATTTAATTCATTTTATTTGATTTGTTTCATTTTGAATTAATCTATATGGGTTTTATTTGATTTGGTTCAAATTAATTTAAAGAGTTTGATTTTATTCAATTTAATTGAATTTAATTTAAATTATTAAGCTATAGATTTGTAAGATTAAGGTTTAAGTTCGTTAATATGAATTAGTACCTTAGGTTTGGTCATGGATTAGGCTTAACCTAAAGTACTTAGGATAATTATTTGATCTGATTTAATTGCCCTAAGTTTTAGATTCATTCTTAAATTCATTAGAGATGAATGATTTCATTAAATTTTATTAATTCAAAATTTAAAGTTTAAGTTAATTAATAGTTTTATTAACCTAAGGTTTTATTTTATTAACCTAAGATTGAGTTTTATCACTTTAATTGACTTAGAATATTTAGAGAAGTTCTTTAATAGTTTTCTGATGTTTGATTGAAATTGATTTGAATTACCATTTAATTTAATAGATCAATTAATTTACTTAACCTAATATTTGATTAACATTGACCTAAGGATATATAAATTTAACAACTCCTAATTCGGAGATCAATTGGGATTGAAAATTTTCTAACAAGTGGGGTTCCATGCCAATTTCATGTGTTTAAAGTTTCATCTTGATTAGATTTATAATTAAGGAGTAATCAGGGCTTTAATTATTTCATTAAAAGCTAAATTAGACCTACTTTATTGAGATTTAGTTAAGGGTTTTTTTTTTTTTTTTTGAATTCTTCACTGAAATACCTTTCCAATGAGGGTTTATTCATAATTTTTGGTTAACTAGTTGATTTACTATGATTTAATTAAGTTCAGATTAAATTATTTAATTCATTTAATTATCTAATTAGGTAAATTTAAGAATTATTAGGTTTAATTGAGTTTAAGTGATGTTTTAGTGTTCACTGAAGTTCATTAGGGTGATTTAAGGTTGTTAGATTAAAATTTTCTAATTATTTTATCAAAGATTAATTAGTTTGATTAATTCAAAGGTTAAGCATATGAAATTTTAATTTCTTTTGAATTCAGTGAATTAAATCCCCAAAACTTCATCTAAGGTGTGCTTTATTCTTAATTTCATTTTCCCAAAGTTTCAAATTAATTGGATTATTAATTTAAGAGTAATTAGAGTTTAATATTTTTAATTAAACCCAAATTAAGGGGAAAATACCCAATAAAATTTGGGAATTTTAATTTCTATGGATTTCTCTCTTCAAGATGAATCTATAGAGCCCTTATTTATATTTTTCTAATTTGTATTTATTTTTCTATGAATTTTAGAAATTTTTTGTATTTTTGAATTACTTTAAAACCGTTAACCAACAATTTTAAGTGAGGGAATCCATGTGGCACAGCAGGCCGCATGGCATGCGCCTACATGGCGTGTATGTCCGCGTGGTGCCACGTCAATGGTCCACGTAGATCCCACATGGCGCCGCATCAAAAGTGCGCCACGCGAGATGATCCTGAACCGTTCGATCATGGATCAGATGATCCGGATCATTCCCACGGTCCTTAAGGGATTTAATTAAACAGTCAGCCTAGATCAGAACAACCTGATCCCAATAGAAGGATCGGATGATCAGGAGATCATCTTCTTCCTTCTCTATGTGAGTTAAGAACCGTCCACTCCTTTTTCTTGATTCCTAGCAATCGACTATGAATTAAGCACCAATTTCGATCATAAATCCATCATGGAGGGATTTCCTATCAATCTAAGCAGCTTGATCTCACTTGAGATCAAGTTTGCTTCAAAAATTACCAAGTCCAAAAATGACCAAGGCCAAAAAATCCAAGGAAAAAAGAAAGTACATTAATGGCGTACCTTCGTTCCTTCGCTTTCAAGCCGCGGGATCGATTCGTTTGGCTTCAAAAATCCAATAATAGCTCGCATGCTAAAGAAATTGGACTCTCCTTTCTTGGATTGGTCTCTTGACTAAACTTGGATCAGTCCAAATGGTGTTGGTCGTTCTCCTACTCGACAAGGATTTGGGAGGTGGGGAATGGTTCATTTCCTCTTCGTTTTCAATGGGGAATGTGATGGAATGGAATATTTGGTTGTTAAATGCTCCTTGTGCTTCTCCCTCACTTGGTCGAACATTATTCCTTCTATTTCACTCTCCCTTGGTCGATTTTGATAATGGATGGTCTTGAAAGTTAGCTAATGCCCTCCTATTTTATCCCACACCTGTTTAAGGTGAAGAGGTGGGAAGAAAGAAGAAGGAATTTGGCCTCTTCATTTCCTTTGCTTGCATTGGCCTCTCTCAATTTGGATTTTATGCAATAATGCAAGAAAAGTTTAAATGGCTTGATTAGGGATGTAAACCTTCATTAGAAAGGTTCAAGGAAGTCTCATCCCCATCCCTTGTGATTTGGCTGGAAGTGTTTTTCAAAATTTTATTAGATTTAGTGCATTTGACCTTGGATAATTGGATTTAGCATAATTTCATTCTTTGATTAATGTTCAACTTAAAGTTAAATGCTTATGCACTTAGTCATTAATAATTCTTCATGAGTTAGAAAATTATTAATTTCTAATTTTCAAAGTGCATTGATTTAAACTTGATCCAATTCAAAATCAATTCAAAGGTGTTTTTGAAATTAAATTTAATTTGGATTTTAATAATCTTGGATTGATGATTAATTGATTATTGATTTGATTAATTGATTTTTAATTTTGTTTCAATTAAATTTCAATTTGAATTAATTTGATTAGATTTGAGTTAATACAAATTGAAAATTTAAGTTGATTCCCTATGACACTAAGTATAGTATCCTAAGTTCTGAATTAAGAAGTTTCTAATTAAAATTAGAACTTCCTAATTTCTGATTTCAAGTTATTATTAACCTCATTAAAAAATTAGGTCAACAACCCCCAGGCGATTGTAAGTCCAACAATCGAGTGATTTATCCTCTCTTGTGGAGGTAAATCATGTGTCATTTGTCACCTTAAACTTAGGTCGTGCTTTGGTCCTCGCCAAAGCTCCCTAGATTTAGGATCCGAGGTTACTGTTTCTCTTTACGGGCTACAAGCATAAATTCTCACCTCTTAGGCATTTTCATGATCTTGTACCATGGAATTATAAGCCCTAGATTTCTAATAAAAATTCAACTCAAATAATTCTCTTCAAATTCAAAAATATAAAGTCTAGGTTTCCTAGTATCGTGAGCATCTCCTACTTATCTCCCTTTGGTTTCGATAATAACTCCCTCCTCTTGATCAATCCCATTTGATCTCCCAAAAATAACCAATTAATTGATAATCCTACTTTTGAAATCTTTGCAGACAATGATCATTTACCTTAATCGATAGTATTCTTAAGGAATCTCATTCCTTAAGATGTAATTAACTATGGCTTGCCTAGAACTCTAACGATTTAAAATAAATCCTACTTTACTTTTTCATGTAAAATAGAGGAAGAATCTTTAGTACATTTGAAGACCCATTGTCCTTAGGAGTTCTTATTAAGGTGATTAGGTCCATTATAGGATGGTGACTTCTGTCTCTCGAAATAGTACATCATTCCTCAATATTATGCCCGATCACCCTAATAAAAACATTTGTGGATCTACGTGGTGTCCACCAAAAGTTTATGTTTATCTTCATTTATTTTTCTAGGATAGATGAAGATAAAAATATTTTACCACACTCCACAAGAGAGGGTAAACCATCTCACTACTGAAATTATAACTGCCTAGAGTGGCGGCCAGCTAACTCCTCTTACGGTTTGAAACTATGTGGTCAAGTCATATATTTTGTAAGATGGTTAGGATGTTATTATTTTAGAAAGAAACTAAAGTCCTTAAACTCACTCCCTAAGAGACTAGAGCATGAGTGGTATGAATAATGACTTAGTCTAATGCAAATTTCATCAATTTTTATTTAATTTTGGACTCTTTATTTTGACAAAGACAATAAAATTTTTTACAGGTCTAAATACAAGGTGAAATGAGATTATTGGATAAATTAGAGAGAAAAATATGTTTTTCACCACATGGGAGACCCTCAAATGTGAAGTCTTCCCCTATCGTGCAAGGATAGAAACCCTCTCTTAGCAAAAGTGAAAGAAGATGACATGCATGATCTTAAGCATACAACATCCAGCTAAGGGGTTGCTAAATTTTTTAATTATCTTGATTTAATACTTAGGCTTTAAAAGAGGTTATGAGTTGTTTAGAAAATTAGTTATGAGTTGTAGTTGGGGTAGAAAGTTTTTTTTTCCTTAAGAGCCTAACCAGAATCAGGCCACACATTAAATAACCATACACAAAGAAACTAGAAAAATACATGCCATTTCTATTACACAATTTTAAATAAAAAATCAAATAATTTATAAACCCAACTTAAAAGAATAATAGGCTGGCGGGGTCGGGTGCTGTCGTATAACCCAAAAAGAGAAATGGGTAGCCAAGCTCTACCCTTATACAACCCGGTATATGAAAGAATAATTACAATTACAAATGAATAAATACTATGGGGGTCTTCATTCTTCATATTTCCTTCATTCCTCCTTTGGATTTGCTTGCTTCAAAGGCATCATGAGGGCCTCCTAGGACAAAGCCTTCTAGCCTCCACTCATCTTAATCTCCCATAACATTAATCCTAATTTCTAATGCATAATTACATTAAAAATAAGAAAAAGTAAATCTAACTACACCTACAAAATATGTGTTAGCTAAACACACCATACAACCCAAGCAATTATATGTATGATTTGGACTTAGCACCCTGTACATGAGTAACCAAGTCTACCTATCTTAACTTAGATTGAGCTTAGGGGTTAAGAAACCTGTAAAAGAGAGCATTTATATTTATTTTAAGCACCCCTTAAGCACAATCTCCTGTAGAAGACATAACTAGGCTAATCACGGCCAAACATCTAGTCTACGAAGCGTACACGCTAACATCCAGTCTAGAATAATACATCACAAAATAAACATACATTGAACCAAGCATCGCCCTAACATAAAGCTAAAAATTATGACTTAATCTAAGGTGTGTGCATTAAGGATTGTGTAGTGTGTTCTAACTAAGCTTTAGAATTATTATTCTCTAAGTGTGAAGGGCATTTAATTATGAAGGGTGGTTTCACTTTAAGTGGTTAATTGATTTGTAATTTTTACTTAGTGTTTTCTTTTGTTTCACTTAGCCTACACTAAATAACTAAGTTTTATAAAGAGAAGAAAAGAGAGGATCACTCTCTTTCATCTCTATCTTAAGACACATCTAAAGTAAATTAATTAATCAATTCTCTTTAGTGATTGGCTTATTACATATTTTAAGTAATCCTAGGTTTAGGTTCACTTTAAATAGTCTTATTCAATAAGAAAGGTATCTTAGGATTAATTAGAATTAATTACTATCACATAACATATGTTTATTCATTTTTTTCATCATATATGGCATGCATATGATTAAGTCCTAAACATAAATATACATGAAATTTATATCTTAGAGCATTTAAATGACGGATGTAAGCAAATATACTTAGAATTTGTGTTTCATTTGGTTGAATTATTTTGTCATATTAGTTTAAAACTCTATATAAATTCTTATACAAAAGTATAAGAAAAGAACTCTAAATCATATGACTAATCAATCCAACCACTTGAACAAAATATGAATGCATATCTTTTTAATAGAAAAATGGGATTTTCATTCATTAACTAAATATACATTCAAAGTAATTACGTCTTCATTATTTTGCACCAGGGGAGTGAGGTAGGAACCTCCTTGGGGCTACTTAAAGCCGTGCTTCCCCGGAATGTCCAGACTAATATACCCACTATTCTTAAATACATATGGATGTATAGCAACTATAAGAATAGAAAACCATGCAAAAGTAGATTTTGATTTAATTGATTTATTTGTGTGAATGAATTAAAGCTCTATCTAAATTTTAATGTCAAAATGCATAAGAATGAAATCAAATGGGTACGTCACCATTATTTTGCACTAGGGGAGTGAGGTAGGAACCTCCATGGGGCTACTTAAAGCCATGCATCCCTGGAATGTCTAGACTAATATACTCACTAACATTCTTACTTATAAAAGTCAACATATGAATGAAAGAAAAGAACTTTACTTCATACACTAAGCTTATATTCACATACACCTCCTATGTATGTATAACTAAAGTCACAATATATATTACTATTCATTAATAAGCTTTTGAAAATATATTTGTAATTTAATAGTGATGATAGCCACACATATTTTTAATTAAACGAACACATGCAAGTTTGACATAAAGGAAACCATTTTAATTAATTAATTTTTGAAAGAAATGAATGCATGACTATAAGTGGCATACAATATTTTATCATGATTGGAAAGAAATAAAAAAATATAAGCATATAATTTTATTCAATCCAACTAATTCCTAAGGACAATCATATTAAACAAGCTTATTTAAAATAAACCATAATTTCTTGAAGACATTTTTAATTTCATGTTTGATTTGATTTGAGGGATGTGAAAGAGGTTTGTTAACCCTAATCTCATTCCGCATATTTGTAAATTAATTTGATTTAATGAAAAGCAATTAGGTGATTTTTATGGATTGATTAAATTAAGCATGGATTAAATCAATTAATTAACCCTTACCAATGTCACCTTAAGATAATTATTTAAACAGTTATGAGCTAATATGATGTGCAAATAAATTGGAAAGTAAATAGAAATGCTCCTATGAAATGAAAGGAGCCTAATGCAATTAGCTCATAATTATTAATTAATTAAGCTTAAGGAACTCACTTAATTACTTTTATGATTTTCTCACACATATGAGCTAACCATTTCACTAGCTCTCTCTTCAGGCTATTGAACACCCAAAGAGCTACCCAAGAGTTACTTAGGAAAAATAGGTTTAATCAAGTTAATTAAGTTCATTAATTATCTAATTAAATCTTAATTATCCTTAATTAACAATATGAAATGGACTTAAGGAAAGAGATAAAGAAGGAAGCCTCGGTCTCAATCCCTAAATCTTTTAATTAGTTAATTAAAGTTCAGATATGATGTGGGTTTTGATTAATTTAATTAATTAATTAATTTGTCTTAATTAATTAGTCTTAATTAATTAATCTTTAAAGAGAGAATGAAAAAGACTTAAGAAAAAGATTGGAAGAGGGGTCTCAATCAATTTCCCTAAGTTTCTCCACTGTTTACAGAGGCTAATGAACTTAATTAATGGATCAATTCATTGTTCATTTGACTAATTATCATTAATTAAGCTAAGAGAGTAATTAAGGATTAACTAGTTAATTACCCTAATTAATCAGCTAATAAATTCTAAAAAAATGGAGGAGGCAGAGGTCATCCCCCTAAACATCTCTAAAAAGTTTAAAATTAATCAGATAACTAATTAAAGAGTAATTAGGCTAATTAATTTTTAATTAAACCCTAATTAAGAAGAAATTATTATTCAAAGTTAATTAATAATAAATAAATTGGATTTCCCTCTAAAATACCTTCAAAATAAGCCCTCATTTGTAGTTTTTTTGGATTTTTTTATAATTAATTATAAATTTTGAAAGATTCAACCTTAAAAATTAATTAAATAGTCCTAATTAAGCCCTAATCCCATTGGTGCACTTTCCACATGGCGTGACTGGATAAGTTATTTAAGTTGTCACATCGCGCGATTTAGTCAACCGATGACGGGCATGCTTTCCCGTGAACCGTTCGATCTAAGATTGAACAGCCGCGATTAAATCCCATGGTTAAGGAGAAAATAGAGGGGATCTAAGCGTCATTAGATCGTGTCGTTCAATCCGCTGGAATGGATGGCACGTGCATCTCCTCCCGGCGGCGAGATGTCGTCTTTCTCTATTCAATCTGAGCTCACCCGAGCTCAAATGGAGATCAAATCAATCCCAGGAAAAATAAGGAAATCTAACGGTGGAAATCTCATGACATGAAACTTTCCTTCATAAAGGACCAAACCATTTTCATATAATGATCGATTTTAATAGCATACCTCGCCAGAGCTTGTGGCAGTTCCAACGATTAAGGAAGCTTCGTTTGGTAGAAATGAAGTCCTGTTAAGTTGCATGAGCTTTAATGTGAGGTGGTTTGCTCTAGAGACCAAGATCCTCCCTTTGAGCATTCGGTCTTGATCGAACTTGTGCTTATAGTGGATTTGAAGCTCGGGAAATGGCTTCGACGACACACGAGGATGGTGTTTGAAGTTTGGTTAAGAGATAGATGAGTTTGAATCAGAGGGATGCCCTATTTCAGTTGCGCATGGGAGTGGAGAATTCTGACAAAGGGAAACTCAAGAAGGCTTGGGGAGGCTCTCTGGAATTTCAAAAATACTTAGGAAGCTCAGTGTGTTTGAATGGTGATAATCCCTATGAGAATTAATGGAGTATACCCCTCAATTGAGCTTGATGGATGGATGGGATATATCCCTGATTTTCGGCCAGTTCACCGCTGTCAGCCTGTCGGAGGGGTGTCAATCCAGTCCACGTGACACGATTAGAGTGGAGGAAGCTATGGCAGGAGGTCCAAGGCAAGATATGGGCATGTGGTGGCTAATTTCCTCTTCACGTTGTCCATGGGGTTCGGCTTTGAGTGAGAAGGAAGAGTTGGGTTTCCTTTGGTCCATGGCTGATCCTAGGCTTGCTTAGGTTGGGCTAGGAAGGCTAAGCACACCCCATTTGGCCCTTGGATGGTTGCCCAAGTTATGGGAGAATAGACTTTGTCAAATGGGGAAAGAATCCTATATAAGGAAGTATGTCCAATGGCACAAAGGTTTCATGGGTTGGTTTTGGATGCTTTAGCTTCATATGGTCAAATGGATTCATATGGGTTCATGTTGGTTGGGTTGACCAATTGGTCAAATTGGGTCAAACCAAGGCTTGGGTTAGGTTTAAATGATGATTTGGAGAGTTTTAGTTCAAATGACTTTGATTAATTTGACTTAGGTTTGATTTTAGCTCATTTGGATTCAAATAGGTCAAATAGGCTAAGTTGACCAATTTGACTAAATTGGGTTGGGTTTGGTGTTGGCTCATGTTCAATTGGTTAATTAAAAATAATTGTAGGTTTTTATTTGATTTGATTTGGGTTTAATTTGGATTTTGGTCAATTTGACCTTTTAGATCAATTTGGGCTAGGTTGTGTCAAGTTGACCAATTTGTCAAATTGGGCTCAATTATAGCTTTGGTCAAGTTCAATAAGTAATTTGAAATGAACTTGAGCCGTTGGTTGCAATCAATTTGGGTTAAATCATGATTTGATCCATTTTGTCTTTTTAGGCCAATTTGGATCAACTTAGGTCAAATGATCAATTGGACTTGGTTTGGCTCAATTGAGGGTTTGATCATGTTCAATTATTGATTATAAATTAATTTTAATCAATAGTTTTAATCAATTTGATATATGATGGGTTTTGGTTAGTTTAGGTTTCATTTGGGCTAAATGTTGGCTTAGTTAAAGGACCAAGTTGGCTTGGTTTGACCCAATTGAGGTGATTGATCATCCGAGGGTGATTATTGATCATGAAATGAGGTTTGGATGGGCTTAGTTCAATCAAATTTGGGTTGGATTAGAACTTGGCTCAAAAAGGTCTTTTAAGTCACTTTGGATCATGTGGACTTAAATGGGTCAATTGGTTTGGTTTTGGCTTGATTTAAGTTTAATTGAACTAATATATGAGCCCAGGATTGAAATATAAATCCAACTGCAATCAATTTGGAGTCTAATGGATTTTGGCTCATTTGAAGTTTTCAAGTCAAAAAGGCTAACTTGGGTTGATTTGATTTTGGTTTGATGATTGTAGTTTATGTTTATATTTGGATGAGTGATTGAAGGAAATATTGATCTATGAAGAAATCCATGGATTTTGAATTGATTTGGATATCATTTAGCAAAGTTCAAGAAATGGGGTAAAAAAATAAAAATTGATAATTTGATTTGATTTAGGTTTGATTTTGGCTATTTGGATTTATATTTCAATTATATTTAAGAATATAAATGAATATATAAGAGATCCATGAAAAAATTGCTTGAGTTTGGAGTGATTTGGAAGCAAGTTTAACTAAGCTTAAGGATGTAGGTCAAAAGGGCTTAAGTAGGGAATTGATTTAGTTTGATTTGTTTTTGGTCATTGGAGGGTGGGTTTCATTTATATTTGTGAATATAAATGAATGAATAGTTCATTTATAAAAAAAACTAATTGATTTTTGGTTGATTTGGTTTAAGATTTGATTAAGCCTATGGAGGTAGGTCCATATGGCATAAGAAGGGATTTTAGCTTGGTTTGATTTAGTTTTGGCTATTTGAGTTTGGATTTCATTTATATTTATGAATATAAATGAAGGAATAATTGATTTATAAAAAAATCAATCAAGTTTGGAATAATTTGGGTTGATGTTTGACTAAGCCTATGGGAGTGAGTCATAAGGCTTAAGAGGGAAATTCAATCTTGGTTTTGATTTAAGATTGATTTGGTTCAGAATTTGAATTTGGATTTGGTAAATTATTGAAGGATTGAATTGATCTCTTGAGAAAATCAATTGAATCAGGATTGATTTGAATTTGATTAAGGCTAAGTCCATATGATGAAATTAAAGGGCCTAGGAAGGATTTTGAATTTAATCATTGGGTTTTATAGAGAAATCTTGAGCTTGAATTTGATCATGGTATTGATTATAAATCTTGAAATTTTGGTTTGGCATGAATTTGAGGTTTGGTTTGAGAAGAAAAGCGTGAATTGGGTTTAGGCTATAGGGTAGGGAAGTTTTTCCTAAGTCCCTAAGGCATAACATGTTCCTATTATCTAACCCTTCTAATCTCTAAGCTTAAGTTTAAGTGTTCACCTAATCACTAGAAGTGTCTTAAGACTAAGAAACTCTTAGTATCTATAAGAGTCCTAGATCTATGATGAAAAAGTTAAAAACTCACTCCAAAAGTGAGCTCAACATGGACCAGTATATTTGAAGACCCCATTGCGCTTAGAAGAGCATGGTGGGATTCAAGACTATGATAAGACATTGATCGCTACGCTTAGAAGAGTGTGGAGGGTAGGTCAAAGTAGTCCTCGATGTAGCCCCTAATGCGAGGATGACGTCAGGATGCTGCCAAAATTCAGATTGACAAAGGACTTAATTAATTTAATGCAAAATAAACTCTAAGCTCAAAATTAAAATCTGAATTAAAAATGCAAGTGTTTGTAGACCTCGTTATGCTCAGTAGAGCTGATGAGTTTAAAGACACCTCTGTGCTCAGAAGAGCGTGGCGAGTTTGAATACTATAATTGTTATGTTGCAAGACACCGACCGTTGCGCTTAAAAGAGTGTGGCGAGTAGGTCAAAGCAATCTCCGATGCAGCCCCCTATGCAAGGACGATGCCGAGAGACTGCCAAAATTTGGATTGACTCAAAGCTTAAATATGATTAAATAAGAGTATTAATAAGCCTAAATTAAACTTAAATGAAAAATGATGAATTGAAGCCAAACCTACTCATAAAAAAATTTTAAAAGTTTTAAAATTAGAATGAGCCTATAAGCTTTTCAACGATCATGAGCTAAGTTTTATTAAAACTTAAAGAACTCAATGAACTATGAACTAAATTCAAACAAATGAATATTAATATAAATAATTGAATAAGATTTAAAACACCTTACGCTAACGGATTCGCAACATATTATATAAGTGAACAAAAGACGTTAATAAACCATCTTGAAGTGACCTTGCATTTGAATGCATAATAGCAGCATGCATGAAAATAAGTATAAATCTTTAAATGGAACAAGCAGTGCACACATTATAAGGCAATCACATGCTTAAATTTATAGAATTAAAATACACGCATATGACTTAATGTGATGATTTTTGCACATATCATAAAGCGTGATTAAAATTCAAATTCAATGTCTTAAAATTATCCAAGCATTCTTAAGTACACCCTCATGGGCCCCGACACTATGTTGAACGTACGAACTTAGTGTCTGAGGATGTTGCGCGAGTTAATTCCTGGTTGGGTCTTAGGACTGAATCCGAGTTAACAAAATCTAAAAATCTAATGATCCTATTATAATATTTTCAACTTAATAAAATATCTGAGAAACTAATTTTGTCATATGATAGTAGATTTGATCCTCTATTATTAAATTAATAGAGTCGGCGGGATCTAAAATAACAAAATAATAAATCTACCCCAATGAAAGTTGAGTTGATTGAAGATATCAATATGAGGGGTCATCATTATCAAAAATATTCAAGATATTTATATTCTATAATCTCAAATTCAAAATTTTCAGAATATAATTCTAGATCTGATCCTCTATTATTAAATTAATAAAGTCGACAGGATCTGAAATAACAAAGTAAATGATCAATACCCCAATGGTGGCCGTATTGACTGAATATTTCAATGAGATGGATTTTTATAATAAAAAATCTATTCAAATTCTAATGTCAAATCATTACATATTCAAATTCAAATCAATTATAAAATGATCAAATATTTAAATTAAAAAATATAAATTAAATGAAATTAATTATTTAAATTTAAAGTAAAATCTATCCACTCATCCATAACCATTTGTTGAGGGTGATAAATTAAGAAAAATTTTGCTCATAAATCGCCAATGTCAAATCAAATACATAACTATTTTCACATTCAAATAACCTAAGCTCGTTTTCTGTGGCGTTGTTTTGTCACAAAATGACATATGGTTATACCAAAGCCTCGACGATGGTTTGTCACAAAATGATATTACTAAATTACGGTAGCAGAAAGATATTCTCGACTTTCTCTTTGGTCGAGTATAAAATGTGAACAAAAGTTCTATATTAGCTAAGGTTGACTCGTATTTGTCTCCTGAGGTTCTCTTGGGCTGACTCATGCTTCTAATAAGGATTCTTCTATCGTTGTCATTCTTCCTCCAAGTAGGGGGGCAGTAGGATGATGGCTATGGGATCTTGATCGGACATGTCATCATTCCCCCAACCATCTATTTTAAGTTAAAATGATGAATTTCATAAATTCTAAACTTCAAAACCACTTGCTGCTACTACACGCTATACATTTAGCAATCTAACGATTAACCTTAATAGAAAGTTCTCTCTCGTCATTAAGATGGATAATTAACTATAGGTGATTGCGCTTATAAGAAATTTGAAATTAGATCTAAAGTCCTCATAAAATAAGAGCGAAATCTCTGAGTAATATCTTATCTATTATTTTATCTGCTTTGTGATATTTAAATGTATTAAAATTGTGTGTGATATGTATGTAAATTTTTCTTGTGATCAACTAAATTTTAAAAATAATTAATTTAATAATATATAGGATAATAATTTCGCTCAGCACACTCCCATTCGTTCTCCATCCCTCTCTTCAATTCTGCTTAGGTCGATCCAGAAATGGCTTTTGCCTCTTCGATCTACCGCTCGAGTGTTCAAAGTCCTCTGAGATTCGGCCCTGGGATTTCTAGGGCTCGAACTTCTTTCTCGTCATCAATTCACTTCACTTTTTCTTCTATCCGCCATGATGCTTTTTCTTCCACCTCGAATGGTAAGCTCATCGTCAAGTTCCTTTGGTGCCCTAATTTTGAACAAGAACATTGAATCTTTACTTTATTCCGTTTACTTATCTAGTTTTTTTCAGTCATTTCAGGACGTTGTTACTGCATTCGATCGCGCCGACTACAATGCTTCAAGGAGACGAGTCAGGAGGACGTCAAACTCACAGGTTTGGTGAAGTATGGAGTCATTAGATTTAATCTCAGTATTCTAGTGGTTCATTCTTATGTATTTAGTTGCAGTTGGGCGTTATATCTCATAATTAGCACATAGGGAAGTGAATTTTTTATTAATTTAGCATTTTTGTTGGAGCTTATGATATCCATGCACATGGTATTGTCTAATTATGGTGATTTGCAGGAACTATAGTTTTCGATTTTGCGAGTTGTGGATTTTACAAAAAGATTGAAACCATTTTGTGGTGTTTACATGGAAAATAGAGTCTTCGTAATCTTTAAAATTTACCTTGTGAGATACTGAATTGTGATTCACTTTTTAACACGGTGAATGAGGAAATGAATTCGTGGTGAAAGTAGAAAGGATAGATTGTGAATGATTGCATTGGAGGGGCAATGGGAATGTCATCTATTGAAGGTAAAAATAGTGGAAATGAACTTACATGGTTTAGACATGTGCAACTATAGTTTTCAATTTTGTGAGTTGTGGATTTTACAAAAAGATTGAAACCATTTTGCGGTGTTTACATGGAAAATTGAATCTTCGTAATCTTTAAAATTTACCCTGTGAGATACTAAATTGTGATTCACTTTTTAACACGGTGAATGAGGAAATGAATTCGTGGTGAAAGTAGAAAGGATAGATCGTGAATGATTGCATTGGAGGGGCAATGGGAATGTCATCTATTGAAGGTAAAAATAGTGGAAATGAACTTACATGGTTTAGACATGTGAACTATAGAGAATGCACATATAAGATGCATACATACTTTTAATATAAATGGAAATAGAGTTGTAGATTAAAGGCAACATGGATAGAGGAAATGAACTTACATGGTTTAGACATGTGAACTATAGAAAATGCACATATAATGTGCATACATAATTTTAATATAAAATAAATTTTAAAGAAGAGTTGTAGAACAAAATCAACATGGATAGAAGTTGTCTAGATCAAAGCAACATGGATATAAGTTATCTAAAATATTTGTGCAAAATGGGTTCTTGAAGTGCTTTATATTGATTGAGTGGAGTGTGAGGATTCATAAAATTGTCTCCAAATAATTTGGATAAGGCTAATGAAGATAATGATTATGAACTAGAAAATGAATATTTCTTTTCCCCTTCCATTTTTCTGTTAGGTTACAATTCCAACCTTGCTTCTCTACAACAAGACATTATAAGTATAGTGCTCTTTACAATGATTATACAAGGCTACCTCAATTCTAAAGCAGTCACTATTATGAGTGTTTATGTTCATGTTGTCCAATCTATACTTAATTTTCTTGCAAGTTCTTTGGTGGTTAGTCAAATTAGAGAAGCATTGGATAAACTTAAATTTTAGCAATACTATTGTTGTTGCATTCATGGACCATTACTTCTGAAGTTTCCATCCTTTTTAAACATTTCATGATCTATAGTGTAATTCTTTATTTATATTTATTTTTGATACACCATGAGAAAATTCATTCAATAAAGAACGAATCTTAATACAATTTTCGAGTTAAAACTTTCAAAGATAAATTAAAGATTATTTATCAATCAATTTCAACAAATTTATCATCGAATTGAACATTTCAATGAGACGATCTCATCGACGTCAAGAGTGTTTTAATTCAAGTTCAAATAAGTTAAAATTAAGCTCTTGAAGTGTATTTTGAAGCTTTAACATTAATTGAAGGGTCAAATAATCTCTAGATTGAGCATGCTTATAGTTAAAATCGAGTGACTTGATAAGAAAATTTTAACAAGCCTAAGACCACTTAAATTTGAGTTTGTTAAGTCACATAAATGCTTCAAGAATGTCTATAATTAATGGATTCAATACGGACTGTTTAATGGAATATTTTGAAATTTTGGCTAAATTTATCAAAATGTACTTCTCAAACTCTATGAATAGGATCTCATTCTTGCCATGAAATGAGGAAAAAAGAAAAGAGCTAAGCTTGAGAGCTTGAAGCTAATGACTACGAGCAACCACCATTGACTACCACCAATGACTGTTGTCACCCAACTACCACCATATGGCTATTGTACTCTTCTTGTTTCTTGGGTGTTGTTGCCTAATTTTTATACAAATTACCACTTTGTAATCCTATATTTTCTAGTTGGAGAGAATAGTGGAATTTTGTAACCTCTACATAATGAATTATTTTGATTGGATCATGTCCCAAGATTTTTTTCCCTCTTAATTTTTCCGCATAAAAATTTTGTTGTTTTTCTTTATTTTTCTCTATTTTTGTGTGTGTGTACTAGCTCTTTGTGTAAAACTAAGTCATAAAATTTTTCACTCGACCATCACAAAGTTTTTAGCACATAATAATTTCTATTAATATTTTTTTATGCCTAAATGAAATAAATTTTATTAACACACTCGTCATAGGATTCTTCTAGAAATTCTATCTGATGTTCGACGTTTACCTTAGCATTGTGCACAATTTGATTAGCCATATATGATTCACCACATAAGGAAGCAAGAATATTCTTTTAGGAATAAGTCATCGAAGTTGCTATGCCCTCTTGAGTTAATTCACTCAGTGTGCTTGCAGTTGTCATTATATTGATCAACTTCCATGTCCATGGGGCATACTTTTATGGAGAGTGCATTGAGAAGCTACAAATTTGTGTTAACTGATATATTTTAGTGGAACAAAGATGCGGCACTTGTAAGAATACTACTTTGTAAGATATGAAAGAAGTTTTAGATCAACACATGTCACATTAGTTCTACAGTAAATATTTTTATCCAGCTTCTCTGGGCTAAACTTTTTTTTGTCTGTGGACTGCTGGGACCATATATTGTGCATTTGGCTCTAGTGTAATTGTTATATATTTCTTATATAAAATTTATGACATTTAGCTATTTTAAGTCTCTTTGAAGTTGTCTAACAATTTTCTAATTCTTTATTTTCTGCTAAATCTGTATGATTGTTATTGACCAAAATTGGTAAGACACCAAAACATGTCACAGCTGCAGGTTTCTTACTCTGTTTGAAAATAATTTGATGGTCCAATGGATCTGCAGAAGAGGTGCAGATAGATGGCCATCAATCATGTGATGAAGATAGTAATCTCAAACTTGCTGCATCAGATATTTCATTAGGTCATCAGAATGGAACTATCAATCGACAATCATCCATTAGAATTGTTACTTTATGTGTAAGTTTCATGACTTTAATTCTTATCATCAAAGTTGTCATTCTTCATGGTGGAGTTTCCTAATTGATTCTTCTTATTCTTTTGGTTTTTTTCTCCAGACAATATTGTTTTTTTTATTTTTTTATTAATTTTCTTGTGCAGGTTCTTGCGGCAGTTACATTCGGTATTACTTTAGGATTAAAGGATGGACTTGACAAGGCATCTGAGTATTTTGCAGGGTGTGATCTTTTAGCATCATTCCTTGACAATACAACTCACCAATATTTACTTGTTATGAACCTTCAAGTAGTTTTTTTTAGCCCTTCAAAATATCCTGTCTTTTATATGCTATGTCAGTCCTAATGATGATTTGTAAAATTTTCTTTCAACTTGGTTCTCTCCGCCCTTTTCTTTTGTTTGGGCATTATTGTGATATGTGGTAAAGAAGAGGCATGATAGACTAAGGATTTTTATGTTTTCCTTTATTGGTTAGCGGAGCAATTGAGAATGAAAATCAAATGTGAAGTTGAACGAATCGTTAGGATGGTTTGGTTTACTTGACTTTGTTCTGAATGAACCTAACAGATGTATCGAGTGGAAAATATGAGGACCATGAGGAAGCCCCATTTGACATCTTGGCTGGATCAACCCATACAATGTAAAACGTTCATGTCTTCTCAACAATCTTTCTTCCTCTGTCTCTCTCTCTCTCTCTCTCTCTCTCTCTCTCTCTCAAAATTTCCTTTTTTTTTAGTTTTATTATTAACAAGTAGGAGAAGTTAGTCCTTCTGATTTCCATTTATTTTCCTTTCACGCCCATGCTTTCTTTGTTTTTCAAGTTTTTCAAATAGATTACAGGCTTCATGTGAATGTATAGAATGAACAATTGACTTGATTTCTTCCATGAGTAACTGAGATTCTTTTTCTAGAACCTTGGCCATTAATCTTGTCTATTTACTTGTTTGTCATTCTTAATTGGTTTTGTTCATTCACATTGCATTGATGTTGTTTTTTACACTACTTATGTGACTTGTTTGACATCATATTCTTAACTTAAGAACTATTGCAGATCTCGTTCTCTTCTTTATTATAGCACTTCTTTTGTAATGGCAACTTCATTTTAATTGCATTATCATTTTTTACAGCTACATATTGGAACAAAGTTTATCAGTGGACAATCTCTTTGTTTTTGTTTTGATTTTCAAGTACTTTAAAGTACCAATAGAATACCAGGTATGGTGCATACCAATCTTGGCTATTTTTTTTAATATTACCTGACAAAAGCTCAGCAATTCCTACTTTAATCCAGAGCCGGGTGCTTTCATATGGTATTGCTGGTGCGATAATATTCCGTGCTTTAATTATCCTGTTAGGGACTGCTACTATTCAGGTTCTTAGTTCATATTGAAAAAAAAAGTCTTTCTTTGTGGATTCTTCTGCTAACGACACAGTATTGTGTTGGATCATACTCTGTATTACTAATGGACATTATACTGTAGAGATTTGAGGTGGTAAATTTACTGCTGGCCTTTGTTCTTCTGTTCTCGTCATATAAGGTAATCTTTCTTGTTAAATTTTATGAATGCAATTGAAATGTATGCAGCATGAAAATCATATTAATGACATCCATTTGATGCTTGTAAATTAAGGATCTCATATCATATTGTTGGAATTGCTATGATTAATCTAAAGCGCTCCATATCATAGTATTTCACACTTTAAGCTATACATGGGATTGTGAGTCCGGTTATTCCACTATAATTTTCCTTAAAATAAACTTTATTTTTGGTTTTATGTGATGCGCATTTGTTTCCTAATTTCTTAATCGTGCTTATGTTCTAATATATAATTGAAAACATTAATTTTTGCCTATATTTCCCGTGTTATTTACATTTCACAAATTAGCATTTTGTGATTTTATAAGTTTTTGATGCATGTGTAGTATATTTATTTTAACTTTTTTAATTGAAGCAGTTGTTTTCTACTGAAGAGGAAGATACTGACCTTGCTGATAACTTCATTGTTAGAACATGCCAGAAGTTTATCCCTGTTACCGGTATGTCACTGCAACCATACCATTCTATTTTACCAGTTTTCCCTTCAACATCAGATATTTTTGATTTAACGTCATTAGTCTTATCGCAACTGTGTGGGACCACAGCTTTATCAATGGTTTTTTTCTTTTTCTATTGTGAGTGCTAAATAACTCTATTTACAAAAATCTTCCTTATAACAACAACAACAATAAGCTTTTATCCTACTGTGCGGGGTCGGCTACATGAATCCATCATCTCTGAATCTCCATTGTGTCCTATTATGTGTCAAATTCTCATTTAATTCTAATAAACTAAGGTAATTTTTTATACATCTTAACCAAGTATTTTTAGGTCTACCTCTATCTTTCTTGACATAAGACAAATTTAGTCGTCAAGTCTTTATTAAACAAGTTCTTAAAATGCTTTGGCGAATCAAGGAAAAGCTTCTTTTAATAAGAATAGTTGGTGGTGGAGTCAGTGTGCAAGAAAAGATAAGAAAGTTGTTATAAAACTTGGTTTAGATGTAAAATTAGAATTGGGAAAGATATAAAATGGCTGTAGAGATTCTAAGAAAGCGATATATGATCTGAAAAATTTAGCTTTTAGTGATTTATACTGATAGATTAGATCTGAAAGAAGGTGAAAGATGTATGTATAAGTTAAGAAAGAGATAGGAGAAAGAGCATGGTTAGTGAGGAGTATTAAGGATGAAAATAATAAAGTCTTTTTTTAGAAAAGATATTGAAAATAGGTGGATGAGGTATTTTAATAAACTTTCAATGAAGGATCGAAATCGATTGATTTTAGCCTTAATACCCTAAAAAAATAGAATTTCATTTTATCAGATTAGTAACTGAAGTTAGTGAAGCTTTAAAGAAAATGAAATGTGGAAAGCAGTAGGGGCGATAATATTCCAATAGAAGTGTGGAAATGTTTAGGAGATCAAGGAATTTCTTGGCTTACAAATCTTTTAATGTTATTTTAAAACTAAAAGATGCCGATGAGTGGAGAAAGAGTTTGTTGGTTCATATTTAAGAATAAAGGTGATGCACAAGATTGTGCAAATTATAGAGGAATTAAGTTAATGTGCCATACATTAAAATTATGGGAGAGAGTAATTGAGCATAGATTACGATGTGATACTGTTTCCTGTCTTTGGTTTCATGCAGTAGATCTACTATGGATGCTATACATTTGTTAAGAGGTTTGATGGAGAAGCATAGAAAATAAAAGGATCTACATATGATATTTATTGATTTAGAGAAAGCTTATGATAAAGTCTCAAGAGATGTTCTTTGGAGAGTTCTAGAACAAAAGAAGTTAATATTGGTTATTTTCAAGTCATTAAGGATATGTATACTAGAGTCACTTGTGTCCAAACACAAGGAGGATTGACAAACTATTTTCCTATTTGCTTGGATTACATCAAGGATCAACATTAAGCCCTTATCTTTTTACTTTAGTTATGGATGTTCTTACGAGGCATTTACAAGAAGATGTACCCGGTGTATGCTTTTTTCGATGACATTCTTCTTGTTGATAAGACTAGAGGGAGTCCAATGAACTTGAATTATGGAGGTCAACTTTAGAGTCTAAAGGTTTTCGCTTAAGCAGATCTAAAGCGAATATATGGAGTGTAATTTTAGTTGTAGAAATTTTAGTGGTAGTGTTGTGACTTTGGTGATGATCATTAATAAGAGTGGCGATTGAGATATTTAGGCTCTATTGTTCAAAATGATGGTGAAATAGATGGAGATATTATTAGTAGAATTCAAGTTGGATGGTTGAAGTGGAGGAATGCATCGGCTATTATGTGATAGAAAAGTTCCACTTAAACTTAAGGAAAATTTTATAAGATGGTGGTAAGACTGATGACTTATGGTGCGAGAATGTTGGCCAATAAAAGAAAACATAAGAGTAAGTTAAGTGTTAGAGATGAGGATGCTCAGGTGGATGAGTGGCTTTACCCTTAGAGATAGAATGCAAAATGAGTATGTTGGGAAAAAGTTGGAGTAGCTCCATGATAGATAAGATTAGGAGAGTCGCCAGATGGTTTGGCCACATAAAGCGTCGGTAGTCAGATGACAGATTAGGAGAGTAGATGCATTAGATTTTCCTTATGTTAAGAAAGGTGAGGTAGACCTAAAAGACTTGGTTAAGATGTATAAAAATGATCTTAGTATACTCGAATTAAATGAGAATTTGACACATAATAGGACACAATGGAGACGAAGGATTCATGTAGCCGACCCCACCTAGTGGGATTAAGGCTTGTCGTTGTTGTTGTTGTTGTTGTTGTACTCTTCTAACTTGGTCATTAGACGGCCAACGCTTTATATGGCCAAACCATCTAAGGAGACTCTCTCTAATCTTATCTGTCACTGCAGCTACTCCAACCTTTTCCCGAACATACTCATTTTGCATTTTATCTCTAAGAGTAAAGCCACTCATCCAACGAGCATCCTCATCTCTGCAATACTTAACTTAGTGTTATGCTTCTCTTTTACTGGCCAACATTCTGCACCATAAATCATTGTAAGTCTTACCACCATTTTATAATTTTTTCCCTTAATTCTAAGCGGTACTTTTCTATCACACAACAAGCCAGGTGCATTCCTCCATTTCAACTATCCAACTTGAATTGTACTAATAACATCTCCATCTATTTCACCATCATTTTGAACAATCAAAGTCTATATATTTGAAACGCTCACTCTTTTTAATGACTTGATCATCCAATATTACAACACCACCACTAAAACTTCTATAACTAAAATTACACTCCATATATTCAATTTTAGATCTTACTCAAACAAAAATCTTTAGACTCTAAGGCTGACCTCTATAATTCAAGTTTCTCTTGGACCCCCTCTCCAGTCTTATCAACAAGAAGAATTAGCAAAAAGCATACACCAAGGTACATCTTCCTGTGAATGCTTAGTAACCATAACTAAAGCAAAAAATAAGGGCTTAAAGCCGATTTTTGATGTAATCCAACTGAAATAGGAAAATATTTTGTCAATCCTCCTTGTGTTTGGACACAAGTAACAGCTCAAGTATACATATCCTTAACGACTTGAATATAACCAATATTAACTCTCTCTTTTTCTAGAACTCTCCAAAGGACTTTTCTCGAAATGTTGTCATAAGCTTTCTCTAAATTAACAAATATCATATGTAGATCCTCTTTACTTTCTCTATACTTCTGCATTAAACCTCTCAACAAATGTATAACATTCATGGTAGATCTATCCAGCATGAAACTAAATTAATTTTGAGAAATTTTTGTATCACATCATAACCTGTGCTCAATTACTCTCTCCCATAATTTTAATGTATGACACATCAACTTAATTCATCTATAATTTGTATAATTTGTACACTCTTGTGCATCACCTTTATTCTTAAATAGAAGAATCAACAAACTCTTTCTCCACTCATCTAGTATCTTTTTAGTTTTTAAAATAACATTAAAAAGATTTGTAAGCCAAGAAATTCCTTGATCTTCTAAATATTTTCACACTTCTATTGGAATATCAACAAGCTCTACTATTTTTTCACACTTAATTTTCTTTAAAGCTTCTCCAACTTCAAATTTACTAATATAATGATAAAAATAAAATTATCTATTTTTGTTTAGTATATTAAGATTGTTAAAATCAATTGTATTATTAGATCCTTCTTTGAAAAGTTTATCAAAATAACTCATCCACCTATTTTCAATATCCTTTTCTAAGAAAAGCACTTTATGATTTTCATCCTTAAGACACCTCTCTTGAACTAGATATGTACTTCTCCTATCTCTTTGCTTAGCTAACTTATACATACATCTTTTACCTTCTTTGGTATCCAATTTATTGTAGAAATCACTAAAAATTAATTTTTTTACATCATTTGTTATTTTTTAAAATCTTTACGAGCCACTTTATATCTTTTCCAATTACAAAAATCTTCCTTGCACAACTTAAATGCATGTTGCTTATGTCTCTCACTTTTCTTCATATGCCTTTCACATTTATTCTCTCTCATAATCTTACTAGTACATAATATACCCTCTACTATACATTCCCGAAACTCCAAAGATAATTTTTCATCATGTTATATTCAATAGGTATAATTCCTATAATATCTCTGATATAATCATTGTCTCATTTTATCAGTTCTAATTTCACCACACATCCTTTTTAAAGTTGTCATTTATACACTCAACTTATTTGTATGTGGGGCTTCATCATTGCCTAACATTAAGATCTGTATAACGCTAGCAATCTTATTGCAGTTCTATAAGATTTACCTCATTTTCTTTTTCATAATTATCTTACTGTATAGGAATCTCTCTTCTAATCATATTATAGCTCAAGAAGTTATGCCTTTATCTATATTATATTCTCTATGTAGTGTAGATTAAAAGTATTTAAACCTATCGCACTTCGATGTCACTGTGATCTTCTAGCATATTGATTGAAAAGTTTTCATTTCACTTCCACTGAATATACACATCAATGTGTGTATGTATGTATAAAATTTTGGTCTGATAAGAATAATCCCTTGTCTTCTAAAAATTACCTCTGTCATTATAATTTGTCACTTTAAAAAATGTCCAAATTTTCAAAGCTAACATTTCTTAGTAGCAGAAATCATGTATTTTTGCTTGATTCCTCTAAAACTTAACCCTTTTTTTTTCTCTTTTTCTATTTTGGCACATCTCACACCAACCGTCACTTGAGTGAACTGACATTATGATGGTCTTGGCTTTTATATTAGTTATTCACAGATTTCCAATGTGATTGATTTTGTATGTGTATTATAGTCCCATTTTATGTTCTGAAAAGCAGGAATAATGAGGCCAATAAATTTTATACTCATGAACATGCCTATGTAGTTAAAACTTGTTTTAAGCACCTGAATAATCTGAGTATCTCCATGGGGTTCACTTATATTTTTATGAACTTAACTATATGACTTTTTTTAAACTTTTAACTTCTATTTTGTTCATCTTTTAGCTCATTATGATGGTGATCGATTCATAACCATTGAAGATGGTGTTTGGAAAGTAAGTCCTGAAGATAATGTGTTGGAGTTTGGATTTTAATTTTTATTTTTTCTCCATTGTTTCAATTCAAGTTACAATACTTTGTAGCGAGCTAGACCCATACATTACTCTGCTTCATGCATTTGACTAGAACAATTCGGTTTCAAGGACATGATTATAGATCTATTTTACAGGCAACACCGCTACTTCTCACTGTTGCAGTAATCGAGCTTAGTGATATTGCCTTTGCTGTACGTTCTTGAGATCATTTGTGTTATATTATTCCGATTTGTTGTGATCAATGAAGTGGATTTGGATAAATTTGATTTTTTTCAGGTTGATTCAATACCAGCAGTTTTTGGAGTTACAAGGGATCCATTCATAGTATTTTCTTCAAATCTATTTGCTATTTCAGGTAGTTTTTGTTATGTTAGATCATTCTATGTTCTAACCTATTTCAGACTTATAGGCCACATAGCCAGAATATTATTTGTATACTCATAAACTGGGCAAGTAGATAACGTTGGTGTAGGATTAATCTGAATTTAAATTAGAGTTAATTCCACCGGTAAAAATTTTCTCAATAAATCTCCAATTTAGCTGAAAAACATTTAAATTTGAATATCCCAAATCAACTGCATATGTTCTTATATGTTGGTGAAAGTCAATGCTTATGTTTTCTCTTTCATTGAATCAAGTTTTTCCTGTTGTTATATACTGACATTCATACAGGTTTGAGATCAATTTATACTCTTATCTCCGGAAGTATGTCGGAGTTGGAATATTTGCAGGTGAAACATTATCCTTTTCTTTTAATATTGTTTTGTTATGTGTTTATATATCACGCTTTCAGTTGTTCTTTTGAGTTGTAATCAAGTATCCTGGGACTTAAACTTACAGACATTGAGGAGAACTAGTATTTTTAAATATAATGCTGAAGTTATTATTTATATATATATATATATATATATTGTATGGTATTGTTATGGGAGATTACAACAACAACAATAACAACAAGCCTTAATCCCACTAGGTGGGGTCGGCTACATGAATCCTCCTCTTTGTGTCATTATATGTCAAATTCTCATTTAATTCAAGATACTAAAATCATTTTTATACATCTTAACCAAGTCTTTTAGGTCTACCTCTACCTTTCTTAACATAAAAATCTAATGCATCTACTCTCCTAATCGGGTCATGAGTGACGCTTTATGTGGCCAAACCATCTAAGCACTCTGTCTTATCTACACTAGAGTTACTCCAACTTTTTCCCAACATACTCATTTTGCATTCTATCTCTAAGAGTAAAGCCACTCATCCACCTGAGCATCCTCATCTCTGTAACACTTAACTTAGTCTTATGCTTCTCTTTTATTGGCCAACAATCTGCACCATAAGTTATGGGACATTGAATAGTGATCGAATGATTGTTAGGAATACATCAATGATTGTAGTTAAGCCCCAATCTTTTGGTAGTTGAATAGATTATAACATATAAAAATAGGGTATCTTGTGTGCTATTTGCAAATGAGACATTGCATTCTATTTGTAAATGGCATAAACTGTTAGTGAGTACAATCGAAAGAAATTTTAAGATTAAGATCTTAGGATTAATATAATGGAGATTATGTACTTGATGTTCAATAATAATAAAGGAATAAGTGATGTCTTAGTGTACTTGTTTAGATATATTGGATATATTATATAAATGTTTTGCTGAACTCTCTGTACTTTTTATTGATAGTTTGCTTAGTTGCTATGACCAATATCTTATTCATGTTAAAAAATGTAGCTTCACTTAGTATATGCCCTTAAATTATTCCAGTGACAGACTCCATAAACCATTTGGGAATTATGGTATACCATAAATTAGGGGTTGATTGATATCTAGCAGCCAGCTGCTGTTCATCATATTTCAGTGCATTTAAAATATATTATAACAACCATAAAACAGCATATCAATATATTTGATTTTTATCGACCAATTAACTCATATGTTTTGAAAATACATGCATCTTAATTTCCATGCATTTCTAAAATGCTTGTATTTTAAAAACCCTAAACAACAATTCCTAAGAGCTTTTTAAGTGGTTTTAGCTGCGCAACACGGCTCACTATCGACACCATTTGTACAGCGCGGTGCGGCGCATCAAAATGGAGCGTGCCATGTTGATTTTTGAAGCTTGATGTTTTCAACATACATACATACATATTTGTAATTGTGTTTATATATGTATATGTTTATGTATGTGTATATACATATATTTTTAAATGTGTTTAGGTTTCCTTCTTTGCAGCCTGCCATAGGGATCGTGTTGGGGTTCATAGGAACAAAGATGATTATTGATTTCTTTGGTGGGTATTGATTGAATTAGCTGTAAAGCCTATTAATATTTGATTCTCATATAATTTATATATTATTTTTATTCTTTGATATTTTTTGGTAAATTACATTTATAAGCTTTGAGATTCTGTAATTAATTATTTTTATTTTCCTCAGGTTATCACATAACAACTGAGGTCTCCCTCGGCTTTGTTGCCGCTACCATCAGTTCTGCTGTTCTATTGAGTCTTCTTAAGAAATCTCAGACTGAGTAGGAAACAGAGGTTTCTGAGAGCCCAAAATCAAATATTTTTAAACTTTTCATATATTTTATATTGTATTTCTATGTTATAGAAAAATTAGTTTTATTTAATCTGTATTGTGGTAATTTTTATTCTGTGCAGCGCAGGCATCACTATCTATTGATTAATAGTTTTTTTTATTTGTTCTTTTTAAATTTTTGTTTAAACTTGTAGGGTTATCTTTGTTTTGAGCTTTGGGTCTAATTATTTATATGTATTGTTTTATTATTCAGCATTATCAGATTATTAAATTTTAATCAAATTTGATTGATTGTGATAAAATGTTATTTAAATTATTTTATGAGCTCAATTATTTACTTGAGTATTGACTGGCATGATTGTTATATATCTAATATTTATACTTTTATATTTATATATATTATTTTTTAAAATAAATAATATATATAAATATAAAAGTATAAATATTAGATATGTCAGTTAGTACTCAAGTAAATAATTGATTTTCATGAAATAATTTAAATAATATTTTGTCACTATCAATCAAATATATATTTGATTTGATGATTTATATGTATTGTTTTATTATTCAGCATTATCAGATTATTAAATTTTAATCAAATTTGATTGATAGTGACAAAATATTATTTAAATTATTTCATGAAAATCAATTATTTACTTGATTACTGATTATTTACATATCTAATGTTTAAACTTTTATTTTTATATACATTATTTTTTAAAACAAATATATTTTATTTTGAAAAGCTAATAATAATATTTTTGATATGATTTTAAAGATTTAAGTCATCAATAAGAAAAGATTTAATATTTATGGGAAAAATACAGATTCTCTAATCATATAGAAAGCAAAAGCATTTTTAAATAAAATATTTATTACTTATTTTAAAAATATTTAAAATTTATTTAAAATATTTTTTAAAAAAGAATTATTTATTTTTTTAAAAAAATAATAAATAAATACTTAACAAAACACGTTAAGCAAACAAATTATAAAAATAATTTTTAAAAATAAAAAATAAAAAAATTGACCCCATGGAGATCGTAAGATAAATACAGCATAGCCTAACTGCTGCATAAATTTAAGAAATTTGATTTCCTAATCCTCTTTAAAAGAGACATAAAAACATAAACATACAGTACTTTGGAACTCCACAGCTAAATCAAGAACATAAATATAGATATATCTGCTACAACAACAACAGAATCCATTCATCCTGAATCAGTTAGGATTGTTTGCTCAGAATCATGGATGACCTGCAGGATAGTCAGCAGTGAGAACCTCTCCATAAGTTCCCTTTGGGTCATCTTCTTCCAAGTAATCAGCTCTGGCATTTATGGTGAGCATCTGGCAGACAAGCCAGAAGAGAGAGGCATCAAGAGCCAAGAAGCCGGCACCACCAAGGAGACCAGTCTTGGCAGTAGGGCAACCATAGTCCATTTCTTTGTGTTTGTTCAGGGTGCGGTGAAGCCCTTCCGTTATCGTCGCCCACATCAGCATCGCTTCGGCGAAAATTGAGACCAGACTGCATCAGGAGAATGAGCTAAAATTCAAATCGGCATCCCGTTTAGGCGACAAATGATTTGTAAAGGTAGTTGTAAAGTTATAGCGACAACAAAAAAAAAATGTTTTTTTATATTATTATTATTGTGGGTTTTATAAATGTTTTTCTCTGTGGAAAGAAAGTCAGATGATTTTGTTATTATAACTATTATGTTCTAATAGATTTGATTGTATAAATAATATCATTCTAATCATATAAAGTTTTTGAAAAACAGTTAAAAAGCTATAAAGAAAGTTAAGTGATATAATCACTTTGTTCCAAATTCATAAATTTTTTAAAAACTACTTATGAAAAAAAAAATCGAAAAGATAAAATCTGCATTGAGAAAACATCACATAAGAGTTTCTAGTTGAAGGAGGATACTTACACTGCCACGATGAAGAAAACACGCATAGTCATGCCGTGAAAAATGGCGCCTTTCGGAACAGACTTCCCTTTATAAGGGAAGAAAACAGAAAACAGGCCAATAGCAGCAGATATCAGGAGCGCCACAAGAGATAAGCTTCCTAATGCGACTGTTGGATCATTTGGAAACTTGCACAGAACATAATCTTTCATCATAATTGGAGTTCCCATAGCAGGCTGTTGTCATGATCGGAAAAATTAAGAAGTTCAGAGAAAAACAATAGTCATTGAGAAACAGAAAGCTAATTTGAGGCAGCTTTTTCCTAATTTTATTTTTAGGGAAATTTACATACATACCACGCAATTCTTCTGCATTTACATATTTCACACTCAAACTTAATATTTATAAAACTAGCACTTTTCCTATGCTCAAAAAAGTGCATTTCAGAAAAAAAAGTAACAAGGGTGATATTTTTGATGTAATAATAAAGATTTAGGTGCTATTTAAGTAAAAATTAAAGTTTGGGTGTGAAATACGTAAATTCATAAGAATTGTGTGGTATGTATGTAAATCCCCCTTATTTTTAAGATGATTGCTATATTTTTCATTTTGGTGCAACTTTCTTGTTTCCTTTTTAAAAATTATGCAAAGAAACATTTTTTTTGCAATCTTATACGCCTGGCAGCTGTAAGAAAGCTAATAATAGATTTTTAAAAAAGGTATATAAAGGTCACAACTTACAAAAAAAATCAATTTTTTCTCATAACAATTCTAAGAAAAAAATTCTGCAGCTACTTTTACAGACAATGGCAGCTGCCTTAAATGAATGCTAAGTTCCAAATAAATGCAAAAGCAATTGAGAACCGAAGCCAACTTTAAGAAAACAGGAATCTACTAAACATAAGATAGGTAAATACATATTGTTTGATCAATCAGGTAATTATTCACTAGCACATAAAACATTAAGTAAGAATTTTGCAGAAATTTAAAGAGGGAATTTCCTTTTTTTTCTATCAAGAGATTTTAGAAAATAAAATCACAAAGCTCATATACATTCAAGACCAAACTACAGAAAAAAAAATGATAAAGATCACCACTCACCTTCTTATTTTCAGCAACTACAGCAAAAATGAAGGCCAGTACACCAGAAAATGCAGTCCCAAGAGCAATATATGTAGTCTGATTTGCCATTGTTTCAAAAATTGACTACAACCAGTCAAACCTATGATACAAAAAAGAAGAAGAAGAAGAAGAAAAGAAAGAAAGAAATTAAAAAGCAAGATTTAATTAGTAGGATTTAGTAAATCCTTTAAATAGAGAAAAAAACTAAATCCTGAAAATTGTTTGGCATTACAATCAATAAATCTTGCTAAATCATGATTAATTATTTAACTGTTTATTTCATGATTTAAGATTTGTAAAAGGGGGAAATCCTTGAATCCCTCAAACCCTGTGAATTTGACTCATAACGATGCTGAAACAGGTTTTATCAAATTAGTAAGATTTAAAATCTCCAAAAGTATATTTGGCAAGAATTAATCTAAATCTTGCATAAATTCGACCTACTATATGATACCATGCAGTCCCAAAAATTTGTAAGCAGTAAAATAAGAATGTATGAAAATTTTCAAAAAATCATTAATCACATCATTCCAATACATCTCACATCAGAGTTCAAATCCTTCCCTCCCGAATTCCCCTAATGTTGAAAAAAAAAATTCTCCAAGATTCGCTCGCATAAATCCCCTTCACTTGGCATTGTTCGATGGAATTGTAATGGCTAAGGGTTTCTGAAGATTTCGTTAAGATAGATTGCTATGAAATCAGAGTTATATGTATTTGTTTGTTCCTGATCGTTGATTCTTAGGGCTGGAAACTGGAAAGCGTAAAAAAGAATCATGGAAAGGGAAACGTAAAAGAAAATTTTGAAAAAAAAAAAGAGGAGAGAATAAAACCTTTGTTAATCAAAAAGTAAAATCGCACAGTTAGAAACCCTAAGAATCAACAATCAGATCCAAACAGATACCCAAAAACTCTGATTTCATCCCAATCTATCTTAAAAAAAAAAACCCTTCAGAAACCCGCGGCCATCACAATTCGATCGAACAATGCCCAAGCAAACAGCAACCCTAGATTTATTTCTAAAAAACAGAAGATTCGAAGATTAGGGTTTTCTTCTTACCTATAGACGAAACCAACCGATCTGCGGTATGAGAAATCTCTCGTGTAGAAAACTCTTTATAGACAATAAATGCGTTATAGAGGAGAAAAGGGCATTTTTGCAAATAATATAAAAGATTCAAAAAATTTTATAATTTGATACCGACAGGAGATACCGATTGATACGGCACGGTTGAATATTCCAAGATTGACGGCATTGACGTCCGCTTCCAATTATTTGCGTTTTGGCAAAAAAAATATTATTTTAAAAAAATATTATTTTTAAATTAGCCATTTTATTTTTCTTTTTAAAATTTATTTGAATTATTAATAATAATTAATATTGATATATAACGTGTTTTTAATATCAATAACACAAAAAATTAGTTTATTTATTTATTATTACATTCATCTTAAAATAAAATAGAAAAAATGATTTTTACATATCAATCATCAAATATATATATATATATATATATATATATATATATATATATATATATATATATATATATATATATATATATATATATATAATTCAATATTTTTTTATTTTTTAAAATTTCATATCTATGCGATCAAATTATTTAAAATTTTAAATATGAGTTGAATTTTTCTTATTTAATTATCAATTTAAAAAATTAAGATTAAAAATAAATGATCTGTTAATATAGAAGGAAAGGGTGAGTATATATATAATTTTAATAAAAAATTATAGAAAGGTTGAGTTGTGTATAGTCATTTGTGGGCATAAAAATAAAATTAATTTTTATAAATTAATAATAAACTAAATTCAGCAAATAATTCATAATATTCCTACAGATGAGTTTTACAGCTATCTCTGGCAATTCATATTGGCCTGTTCTATTTGACTCTTTGCCAAAAATTTAAAATGTATTAAAAATAGAATACTCTGTTTTCTCACCAGCGATATCGATATTATTTATATATTTATTGAGATGTGACATATATTTATTTTAAATAATAAAAATTTTTTTTTTTATTTTTCTTGCATGGCATTTGATATTTGTGTGAGAAATATTATATTTATATATTTTTGCACTCAAATGGTAGATAATGCATCGTGATTAAGCGTTCATATATATATATATATATATATATGCTAAATTTTTAAACTAAGAATTTTTAAAACCTTAATTAGCGAAACAGGCTTAAAAAAATTTTAAAATAAAGATATCGCCTTTAACAGATACTGCGTCATTTTAATTTTTATTTTTTAAAAGCTGAATTGAGATCGGACAGCAGATCTCGCTCGATTATTAGCACCGGCCCGCTCAATACCGAATTTTCTCGCCGCCCCATCACCAGAATCGTCCACAAAACCGATCGCCATGGCCATAGCTCCGTGGATCTAACCTCGATCGAAAAGTTCATTTTTTTTGTTATATTTTTAAAATTTAGTGAATAATATGTGAATGTGATTTGTATTTATTGTACTTTATGATGTTATTAGGCAAATATAATGCGGATTTTAGATATTTTTTTTAGGGATTTTAGGTATTTGTATGTGAATGTTTAAAGTTTTTTGTTTTTTTTTTTTTTGTTTTTTTAATGGATTACATCAAGGATTAGATTTTTGTGGTATTTGTAATGTAAGTATTTGTTGTGTTGTTTGATTTTTTTTCTGTAAAATGACAAATATGCTAATGGATTGGTTTTAAGCTTTTATCTTTTTTGCTTTATGTTATGGATTTCCTTACTATGTATGCAATACATTTGTTAATAGGTTTGATGGAATAGTACAGAGGTAGTTCGGAGGACCTAAATATGATATTTGTTGATTTAGAGAAAGCATGTGATAAAGTTTCAAGAGAAGTATTTTGGTGAGTTGTAGAAAAGAGAGGAATTAAAATTGTCCATATTCAAGTCTTCATGATATGTATACTAGAGCTGTTACTTGTGTCCAAACACATGAAGCATATACAAGTCATTAAGGATATGTATACTAGCCTTTATCTCTTTTCTACTTACAATAAAGTTTCAAGGTATGTGAGATAACAATATATGATGTGTTTTTAAGTTATCATTGAGCGTATTATATGAGTAACTAGTTTTAGGTTGATTTCATGCTAATATGAATTTCAGGTATTTTCTTACTCATGAATCTAGTTGATTTAAACAGATGTGCTCTTCAGCATTCCTGCCTCCGATACACATATTTGACTCAAATATGAGTTCAGACACTGTATGCTTGGTATTGTATTATGGCGGTCAACTTAATGTTAGTAACGATTTCTTCCCTACGTATACTGGCGAAAAGAATCGTCCTATATTAATTTCACGTCGGGCTGATTTTGGCAGTGTACAAAATCGAATCATGCGGTCACTAAAAGTTGATTCGACACGGTATAGGATTAATATCATATGTAGATTTCCTGTTTGTGCCAGTTTCATTACTACACCATTAAATGATGATGAAGTATGTGAGTCAGTTTTTAATGTATTAAATATAGAATGCTCTATTTTCCCACCAGCGATATCGATATTATTTATATGTTTATTGAGATGTGACATATATTTATTTTAAATAATAAAAATATTTTTTTTATTTTTCTTGCATGGCATTTGATAATTGTGTGAGAATATTATTGATATGACACTTAAAATATTACTACTCGAAGCACGAATCTTGATGCCAAAAGCAAGTTGATCCGAAGTTGAAACTGGTCGAGATGAAGTACTTAAAATATCATTGGAAACTTTGGGATATCAGTTAAATCTCTAAATAACTCTCAAATATGGAGTTTTTATAGTCAAATCGAGCGTCTCGATGAGCCGGATCTAACAAGCCCAATATCTCACAATTCTGACCTCATTTGAGCATTCAAATACTTAAAATACATCAAATGATCAAAGGAATCATTTTGAGCCGTCGGATGAAGTGGAGTGGTTCGGATTTTGCATATATTTACGGAGACGTCACTCCTCCAATCTATAAATAGTCCCTCATTCCTCATATGGGAGGAGGCCAAGCAAGAGAGAGGAGAGAGCTCTAAAGCTTGAAAATCCTCCAAGCATAATGCCACCACTGGCGGTGGCCGTACCCGTTGTTACCAACCACCGCCGGCTGCCGCCCGCCGTCGGCCGCCACGATCCTCGCCCGTCTCCTCACCTCGATCTCCATCATGATGACCTTCATCGTCGTTGGTACATTCACATCATTCTCATCTACTAGCGCATACAACTGAACATGACTATATGGCTGTTGTTATCTGATTTTGGGATTCCCATTGTCAGCCCTTCTCATATACAATTATGTAATCCCATTATCAGGAAAGTGGATGTTACCCGATGTTCACCATCATCTCTGCTACTGCACCCTAGCGTGACTATATGGCTATTATTGTCCGATTTTGGGATTCCCTGTCGGTCATACTTCTCATATTATGTAATCCCGTTATCGGGAAAACTTGTACTCCAAAATAAATATATAGTGGAAGCATTTTACTGGGCTAGGCCCCATGGTTTTTTCCCTCTTTTCGAGATTTTTCATGTAAAAATTCTGGAGTTTTCTTGTTCACTCTTTAAATATCTGTGTGTCTTTGGATTTCAACAAGGGTAGCATAAACTTTCACTCTACCGTGGTTTTCTAGCACGCTGATCGTGGAAGCGATTCCCATTATATCGCCTTGTATGGCGACCAAGTTCCTCAATAAGATCAAACCACCATCGAGATATAGCATTTCAAGCTTTTAAGGGCTGGCGAAGAATGAAGATTCATCAAACTTCGCTTGATTTTTGTCGGCGGCAACTCTTAATCTCAGACGATCGTCCATGTTAAGCATCTAATCGATTACCATCCTAAGAAACAAGTCAAAGTTGGAGGATATTTCAACATTGAGAAGAGATATAGCTTTGCAAATTATTATTTTCCAATCATACTAATGGAAAAACAAGACCAAGGTTAAGGAGCAACTTTGGCTACAACCACAAACGGATGTTTTGATTCGACCTCTTCCATACAGGTTAACGTCATCAAGTAATATTTTGACAAATAACCTCGGATGGGTCAAAAATTCTCAGCGGATTCAATTCAACCTCTTCTAGACAGGTTAACATCATCAAGTAATACTTTGACAAACAACCTCGGATTGGTCAAAAATTCTCAGTGTATTCAATTCAATCTCTTCCATACAGGTTAACGTCATCGAGCAAAGACTCTGATAAACAACCTCGGATAGATCAAAACTTCGCACCTACTCCATACGTTAACATCATCGAGCAAAGACTCGACAAACAACCTAGATAGGTCAAAAGGTCCTTGGTAGACTTCCCCCTCAATGCAGTTAACGTCATCGGTAACACCGACAAACAACCTCGAATAGGTCAAAATCCTTGGATTCAATTGACCTCTTCCATACAGTTGCGTCATCGGGTAACACCACCAAACAACTCCTGATAGGTCAAAATCCTCGGCGGATTCAATTCAACCTCTTCCACACGTCGTCGAGCAAAGCTCCAAACAACCTAGGATAGGTCAAAGGTGGACTTCCCCTCTTCGCAGTTAACGTCATCGGGTAACACTCTGACAAACAACCTCGGATGGGTCAAAATCCTTAGCGGATTCAATTCAACCTCTTCCACAGAGGTTAATGTCATCGGGTTAACATCATTGAGTCACACTCTAACAAAAAATCTCACATAGGTCAAAAATCATCACTGTCGCCGGTCACCGCCGCCGACTACTGTCGTTGATCACCGCTGCTGACCATTGCAGGCCATCTCCAACGGTCAGCACCATCGTTGCGGTCCGCATACCGTTCGCGTCTCCGGTGGTCACCACCATAGCCGGTCATCCCGCCACCGATGATCGCCCTCGATTACGTCGCGGTTGCCGCCCCACCCCTTGCCGCGCTGCGGTCGCCACGACCATCGTGGCAATTTTGCCGGTCACCACCATCGTCGTCGATCATCCGCCACTACTGCGATGCCCTTGCCGCGTGCTGCCGATTCACCGTCGACCACCGTCGTTGCATACCATCACCGGCAGCCAACTATCGTGGCAATCTCGTGGTCACCACCATCATCGCGTCATCCCCATTCTGACTGCCGTCGCCGCTGGTTCCATTGCCCGGCCGCTGGTACTGACCATCCGTTGGCTGACCACCGTCGGGTCACCCGCGCCAACCACCATCGGCATTCATCGGTCCCCATGCTTATATCCGGCCATCGCCCGGTTGCCACCATCGTCCACGTTACCGCTGCGCCCGTCGCTGAAAGCATTGTCGACCACCGACGCCGACCACCATCGTCGAGCATCGCCGTCAACCCCCATCTCCGGTTATCGTCGCCAATGATAGCCTCCGAACCCGGTCGGTCCGACGAGGTCAGTTGACACCTCTTTCGAGAGAAAACTGGAGTCTTGTCGTATGAACTACGGGTCTTGATCGTCTTGTCGGTCCGGCGTGTTACCTCTTTCGGGAAAATTGTAGCCTGAGTATGACGAGTCTTCATCGCCTCCAAACTTCGGTCCGACGAGATCGGTTGACACACCTTTCGAGGGAGCCCAGTATGAATTATGGGTCTTGATCCTCCTGGTCGGTCCGGAGGTCGGTTGACACATCTATCGGGGAACCTTATATGAACTACTGATTGCCTCCGAACAACCTCCTCTTAAGAAGAAGAGGGACACTCAAGCATATGAAGAGTGTGCCCTTCTCTTCTTATGAGGGTTTTATTGACCATAGGCAAAAGGTCAAAACCATCAAAACACTAAAACCGCCCAAAATGGTGACGGAAAAACGGCAAAACGTCAAAAAAACCCCGTGAGCTTTCGCCCTGCAGTGCCGACATACACAAGGTCGTTCGCTTATGGCTGCCATCCGCCGTTCCACGACCCGAACTTCTGCGACAAGAACCAGCGGCGCTCCCCGGCCGATCGCGAGCAGTCGACCCGTACTACCGTTCTTGTGCCCCTTCATTCGTGGTTGCCGCAACCCGCCCGCCGAGTGCGCGTATCCACTACATCCAGCTTTGCACGTGATCATAATTTTGTGCTCCCATGAAGATCAGTTCTCTCAAAATGTATGGTTAATAGACCCGCAAATTTCATTAAAGAATCTGCTATTTTCAAGTATTCGACATATATATTTTTGGATGATTGAGATAATATCTTCCAAAAATAGGGGAAAAACTGATATGACACTTAAAATATTACTAGTCGAAGCACGAATCTTGATGTCAAAAGCAAGTTGATCCAAAGTTGAAACTGATCGAGATGAAGTACTTAAAATATCATTGAAAATTTTGGGATATCAGTTAAATCCCTAAATAACTCTCAAATATAAAGTGTTTATAGTCAAATCGAGCGTCTCAACGAGCCGGATCTAATAAGCCCAATATCTCACAATTCTGACCTCATTTGAGCATTCAAATACTTAAAATACATCAAATGATCAAAGGAATCATTTTGAGCCGTCCGATGAAGTGGAGTGGTTCGGATTTTGCATGTATTTACGGAGACGTCACTCATCTAATCTATAAATAGTCCCTCATTCCTCATATGAAGAGGAGGCCAAGCAAGAGAGAGGAGAGAGCTCTAAAGCTTCAAAATCCTCCAAGCATAATCGTATACTGCTCGGCGGTCGCCGTACCCCGTTGATTTCTAACCAGCCGTAGGCCAGCACCGCCCGTCGTTGCTACCACCGATCCCGCGCCAATCTCCGTCGATCTCCATCATGACGACCTTCATCGTCAGTGGTTGTTCTCCACTGTTCACCATCATCTGCTACCACTCTAACATGAGCGTGACTATATGTTGTTGTCGATTTTGGGATCCCATTCCCCTTCTTCTTATTATGTAATCCCGTTATCGGAAAAGTGGATGTTCCCCGATGTTCACCATCATCTGCTACCATTAGCAATTTGACTGAGCATTATATATGGTCATTGTTATGCGATTTTGGGATTCTTAATGCCCTTCTCATATACTGATTATGTAATCCGTTATCGGAAAACTTGTACTCAAAATAAATATATAGTGGAAGTTTTTTTCTTGAGTGATTTTTCCCTCTTTTCGAGGTTTTCATGTAAAATTATGGAGTTTTCTTTCTCTTTAAATACTGTGTGTCTTTGGATTTTACAAATAAGACTCTTTCACTACCGTAGCGATTTTCTAGCACTTAAATGGTAGATAATGTATCATTTATATATATATATTCATATTTGAATTGATGAAGATTTTATAGATGACATATTAAATTTAGAAATTAATATCGGACTCCACATGTCATCTTCAATATACCAAGTCTGTTTAGGGTTGTTTTAGCTTTTTGAAAAGTTAATTGTAAAACTGCTATGAAGAAAATAGTTTTTTGAAAAAGTTATTGTGTGTGTTATAAATATTTTCCTTTTTAAAAAAATATAAAAACAGTTTTTTGACAGTCATCACACCCTAAAAACTCTGATTCTCAAAATATCTTTTTCAACATAAAATTTTCTTAAAAATAACAAAAAAGCTGTTAACCGAATATATCCAGAAAGCAAAGTATACAGAAAGCTATCCTAAACATACTCTAAGAATATATAAGTTATTTATAAAAATTAAAAATTATTATTATTTAAATAAAATATTAATTTAATGTGAATTATTTTATATCTTAATAAATTGTCTCTATTATAATTAAAATATGGTATAATTTAAATTATTATACCATATTTCACCATGATGATGTGGACAAAAGAAATATTCATCAGAAAAATTAAATGACATTTCTAAATTTTTAATAAATTATAGAAATTTTTAATTCAAAAATATTAATTATAAATGAATACTTACATAACAAGATGAGTTAAACATAGAAGACTCATCGACGTGGAACAAATATTGATCAGCGACTCAGCGAGTGACGAGTTCCCGGGCAAAAGTCGTTTGTGCAGTTAAGTTTAAACTATCGAATGTATATTTTGGGTGACCAATTGGTAGGTGGGATTCTGGTCGCACAATTTAGTTAATCACTTTGAATCCTTCATCTTTTAAGAATTACTCAGTATGATGATTGTTCGTATTGGATGATCATCCGTCCTATTGTCATATTAGAGTATATGATAGGAGTTGATCGAATTTTTTTTTATTCAAAGAAGATTGAAGAAATCAATCCTCTATACCTATTAAGAGCTTTTGAAATTATAGAATTAATGCCAAGAATTTTTGAAATTTGATATTACAGCTGATGATTGTAATTGCAATTTTGATTTTATTATTTGAACCTTATAAAATGCCGACTAGGGTTAACTGTTGCTGAATTATAATTAACACATAATTGTTTTATTTAAAAATATTAAATCTGACTTATTTAAGAGTTAAATAGATTTGAAAGAATATAATAAAAATTAAAAAATTCCGTTGCCGGGACTTGAACCCGGGTCTCTCGGGTGAGAGCCGAGTATCCTTACCAACTAGACTACAACGGATTTCTTATTATTGCGCCAACTTTTCTTTAATACACAGCTAATCTTCTCATAGTACATAATTTAACTTATAAATTTTTAATTAAATTCATTTAATATAAAAATAATAATAATATAAGAATTTAAAAAAAAATAGGTGAAGAGTTAGAAAACAAAGACTCAAATCATGCATAGTGCTAAAATCTCAATTGTTCTTCATAAATTATTAAAAGAAGATTTACATACATTTTACACAATTTTTATATATTTAAGTATCTAATATATAAAGTTAAATATTTATCTATTCCTATTCTTAAAATATATACATTTTATTTTTAAAAAAATGAGTACCCATAATATTTCTAATATGATATTGAAAATTAAGATATTATATATATATAATATACATAAATTAAAATTTAAATATTAGATATGTAAATACATAAAAATTTTGTAATATATATGTAAATCCCACATTATTAAATCAATTTCTTAATTAACTATTGTGATAATACATCCTCTAATATTTTCGATCATATATAAAATGATAAATATTCTCCAATAAATATCATCAAATTGTTTTATAGATATAAGATTTTTCTTCAAATATGAAAATTAAAACCAACTTTTAGTTAAGTTCCAATAAATTGGGCTTAATTCAAATATTAGAGATTAGATCAATTAAATTTCAACTCAAAATCAATGTATCATAAAACTAGAACATGGACATTTGAACAAAATTGGAGCAATCACATGCACTTAATCATTTGAGGCGCCTGATTTAAGAAGCGCCTCAAGTCGAGTCAAGGCGTATAAAGATCCCCTCGAGATTTAAGTCACACCTGATCTATCATCTTTTTCAAGTGAGGCGTATACCTTGAAGCTTAATGCCTCGAGGTGCTATAAGACAACACCTCACTTTTATTTTATAATTTACCACTGCAACAAACTATAAGTAATCATGATCCAATAATCCAAAATTTAAACAAAATCCATTAAATCTTAGAAGTAGAGGTATAAGTAGTCAAATCTCGTGAACTCGATAAATGAGACACATCTGTGAAAACGTATCATCGTTAATTATTCACAAAACAATGCACAATACACAATCTTGAGCACCTTAATTAATATATTTACATTATATTTGCAAAAGTATACTAAAATAATTAACAAAAAAAATGCTAATGAAAACCAATGAAATACATCCTGAGCACCTTTCAGTTCTAATTAAAATAACAAAGAAAATAGGTAAATTTACATACAGATCACACAATTTTTTATGCATTTACATATATAACAATTTTCTTATATATATATATGAGAAGGTGCATTTTACTTCAAAAATAGTGCTATTTTTGATATTATATTAAAGATGTAGGTCCTATTTATGTAAATATGAACAAGAAAGCAACAACTTGGTTTTGTAGATTAAAAACATCTAACTGATAAGAAAACAATCAAACAAATCAGAAAATTTCCAGTGTTGACAACAGAAAAGGAGGAACTAAATACTTCATCTAATTCAAACTATCAACTTCATCAATCCTGTAATATAAACAGATATATATATATAAGAGGGCATGAGGGTCACAAATTCATTAAAATAAACTTGCACTCAAAATCCCAACCTGCCGATCTCTGCCGAAAGCTTCGTCATCAAAATCTTGGTTTGTGGAGTTCTCCTGACAAAGCATCTGGTTTTCTTGAGTGGGACTCACACAAGTTGCAGGCTTCAAATAAGGCTGAACCTTCTCTCTGTCAGGTCTCAAATCCATGAGAACATCTGTTGAAACTATGTTAAGATCAGTATTGAACTCGCATGGAGAAGAAACTTCAGCTGTTGGTTCACCTGCTACAACATAACTAGAATCATTAGCAGTTTCTATTTCGGAACGATCTGTGGGAGGATCTTTCCTCTGTCTCTTCCATTTCTTCGTGGAAGACGTGCCATCATCTTCGAAATCTTCCTCCTCGCGATCCCCGTGCAGATAAACCCACAGTTTTCTTTCCCCGTCGAACTGCACGCAAGGATCGCGCTCATAATGCAACCTATCTAAAGCCCCACTGATAACTTGATTAACTTGCCCGTCAGTGACATCTTCGACGATGTACTGCGAGTCTCTTATCAGAGTGCACACATCTGCTCGGGTTCCTATGCCTCCAGGCAACCGGGAAGCAGCATCTCTCACAAGGCAAAGAACAGTGACATGCGGGGGACGATCCGGCATGAGCATATAATGATCACGGGGTTTTGATGTCGGCTTGCCGCCGCCTCTTCTAAGGGGTGCTACAATGGACTTCCTTCCGTCGTAAGCAGTGTATTGGAAAGCCCTGTCCGGGATTGAATATCTCAAAAGTTCTTCTCTTTGAAAATATGATCTGGCTTCTTCAGAACTTGGACTGATAGTGCTCAGGCTCTTCTGGGCTCTGAGGTCTCTGAACCTATCCTTATAATCTATGACAGGCCACGTTGCAGGCGGCGCTGGAAGACTTCCTATTTGCTGAAGGATTTCTTGACTATTTTTCAGCCAATTGGCAAAGGCATCAACCAATTTGACCAGCATTTTGTGCGGAATGCCCCATGCCTCGGAGGAAGTTTCTTCTTCGATGTTGTCATTGTCAGATGAATTGGAAGAGATTGGACCGACCCAAGACCAGCTTTTGATTGATTTCTCATACTGGACGAGTGCCTTCCAACCCTTGGCTCCCAGTGGTGCTGTCTTCGATGAAAATATCTTCAGAACTCCCCTAACCAAATCATGGAGTGGTTCTGAAGTTTCGAGGATGCAAGGATCCCCGGGATTTGACTTGACTCTATGAACAATCTCATGGACGCTGAGAGATGGTAAATTACTATGGCAACCATCTTGTCCGAGAACGATGCCATTCAGGTTATCAACAGGTTGAGATATAAATGTGCCATTGGCCGTATGAAGAAACTTTTTTTGTTCTCCTCCATTTGCAACCCCACTTACATCATCCTTCGGAGGAAGAGGGTAACCAATATCTTCAGCATCTTCCATCTGTGTAGTAATTAAAGCCTTCCGGACAGCTGAAAGGAGATGTATAATAGAGAATGAAAAGCCTGTATGAATGGTTGGAGTGATCAAAGTGAATGGTTTCTTGTGTGTCTTCTTATCCATCTCTAACTCAGACTCCCTCTTCTCAACTAAGATTGGCTCAGGAGTCACAACAGATGAAGTAACAACTACAGCATCAACTTTCCTTTCCCCTTTCCTTTTCATTGTAGAAGAGCCTTCAATCTGCATCTTTAGACTAGACTGACTATGAATCGGTTCATCTAACTCAACATGGTACTCATATCCACCTTTGCCTTTCCTCTTCTTTGACCGGGAATTACTCGACATAATGGGCTTACTTAACCTTTCATGATTATCATCCTCCAAAGTAAAATCAGTGGAGATTTGACTCTTGTTTTCAGCTCTGTTTCTCTGTCTTTCCATCTTGGTTAATCTGACATTTAAATCCAAATTCACCTTGGTTTCATCTGAAATGCCTACTACATGGTCGCACATGCCATTTGCCTGCAAGGAATGATTAGTCGTCCCTTTCAGCTTTCCAGCTGCAGCACAAGAACCAAGTGAGGTAGGTTGCAACTTTTCACTAAAATGTGTCACCTCCCCCTTTCTTATTGATTTACTATTATCCAAGTAATTGGTATCATTTGCTTTACCTTTCTTCTTGACTTTACGAGAGTAAGGTTTCACTTCTAGTGTTTGGCCACTCATGTCTCCATCAGGTGGTTGAGAAACTTTTTTACTGGATTTGGCCAGTTTACTTGGCATTTTAAGGTTATCTTCTACTTTAATTCCAGACTGACAAACCTCCATTACTGCATTAGAATACACTGACTTGCATGCAGAGAGATACTTGTCCCTACCAGCCTCAACCTTGTCTGATGAATCAGACTGTGTCTCCTCACTTGGATTATAAATAGGACTGTCTCCCGAGTATTCCACACCGACTCCTTCATGTTCAGAAGACTTCCTTCTGAGCTGGCCCTGTAGATTTTTGGTTCTATAATCTGAGAGAAAATGAGAACCACTCCATTCAGCTGGAGAAGCCTTACAAGATCTAACTTTAGAGCCAAAACTACTTTTACTGGTTCTAAAATCATCTTCAAGCTTGCGTCTTATATTTGAGTCATCAAACGTACGAGGAACATCTGGACAGAAGGGTTCTTCACATACATTTCCATGCTTATAGGATCTATTAGCATCAGACCAGTCAAACTGAGATCCATTGATCACTTCATGTTGAAGGTGCCCTTTGGCAGGAACCTTCTGGTGCTTAACAGATTGCTTCACCTTCATCATTCTATTTAAAGTCTTATAATCATAAGAGGCAATGGTAACTGCCTGAACAGATTCCTTTTGGTTGTCAAGGTAACTAGATTTCCCAGCATACTCATCAAAATCTTCCACACCGAAATCACTTTGTATATTTTGGGCATGCCTCTTAACAAAGTCCTTTCTTTTCAATTTCAAAGAGCCAGACTTGGCTGCAATGGTTCCACGGACAGTTCTCCCAGCCATCCCATAGTCTGGATCCTCAAAATTATCATCAGCACCACTCCTTTGGACCTTGGAAAAATCAATTCCTGAAAAAAGAAAAACTTTGTTGATGAACCACATACATAAATTGGGAGGCCTATCTTTCGTCATAGAAAGATAACCATAAACTAGTGAAAGTTACCTGTGTTTCTTGCGCCTTCTTTCTTTGCAGGGACCTTTGCAGCAGCTACTTTCAATATCCCCTTTTTCTTCCCAGGCCTTACCGACTGCATGGCCATTCTACTTCTCTGAGCAAAAGCATTAAAAGAAGCTTTCCGCGATGAATTCAGTTCCCCGTGACCCTTACTGAGCCTTCTACTCCAGTAAGCTTCAGTAGAGTCACTGCATCCAGAATCCATCTCGGAACGCAAATCCCCATTCTTATCATAATCCAAATTTCTCTGGCTCCTCAGAAAGTTCAGAAGGTGTAGCCTCTCTTCAATGCCATACCCAGCCCAGTTCTGCCATACATCCCTTATACGAACAAGGTTTCCCACCATGGAATTCTGATATTCACACAACCGATGATAGTGCTGGTGTCGCTGTAAGATATTCAACCCTTCGCGATAAAGAACGACCCTTGGGTTACAGAGCCCGCCCTTCAACTGATCAAAAAAGATGGCAAGCGGGCTCCCAAAATGAAAATTACTCTCAGAAAAAAGCTCCTTAAGGGTTAAGGAAAAGTTTTCCTGGTCCATGTCAGGAAGGTATTCGGCTAACGCGAACCGCTCCTCCTCAGTTAGGCACTGATTCCATGTTTTGAGGGAAAGAACCGAGCAAAGGTTCGGAAGGTCGTAAAGCTCCTGAGAGAACATGAAAATCTGGTTCCCAACCTGGCAGAGCTCAGTCCCGGGTTCCCCAAGCTCCGAGAAATCTAAATCATCCGATGCCATGCCGGAATCCGCATCCGATGCGCCATCGCCAAAAACGCTACCGCCGGCAGACTCCAGCGACATGGGGCTCTCGTTTTCGTCCTCGATCGAAACCGTGAGAGGGGAGAAATCGCCGACCAGCCTTGAAACCTTGTGGCTGTTCTTGCCATGGCCCATTAACACACCAATCGCTCCTACAGAATAGAAAAACGCAAAAGAAAGAACAGAATAACAAGAAATAAGATCAAACTAAGGAAGTGTGAAATCGCTGAGATTGAGAAAGGGATTGGAAATAGGAGATGAGACGTACCGTAGAGAGATCTGTAAAAGCGGAGTTAAAGTTGCGGAAAGAACGAGGGTTAGGGTTAGGGTTAGGGTCGTGGTTAAATATAGAGAGTGCAGCAGGCGACGAAGACGACGTGGACGTCTGTGGGTCGTCCGATGGAGAGTTGAAGGTTCGGCTTCGGGTAGACGAAAAGGATATGGAAGGGAAGAGCGAGAGGACGAGAGAGGGAATAAATAAAAAGATGGAAAATGGGCAATATTGAAGAAGACGGAGGAGAGAGAAGACGCATTCTCAGCAGATGGAAAGGGTGAGAGAGAGAGAGAGAGAAAGAGAGGGTCGGGGGACGGCGACCCTGCACCGAAACAGAGAATAGATCGGGGAACTTGCCGCGTATCGTGTCGGTGCCGGGAAAGCGATCCGTAGCGGTTACTAGACGATCAGGACCGTTGGCTTTGCTGAGAGACTACATCCGCCGTTGATGATAAGGAAGGTACGAGAGCATGCATATACGCGGGAAGACAATGCCAACGGTCATAGGGAATTCCAGTGGCTGTAAAAAAAAATTTCATTATTCCCCAATATCTCATATTCAATTCATTCATTAAATAAATTAAATAAATATTTTTTAACTTAATTTATAAATAACAATCATAAATAATTAGAATTTATCATATAAAAGATTAACACAAATTTAATTCCTTCTTTCATATTTTCAAATTATTATTTTTTAGAATCATTTTGAACATTTTGAGTAAAGTAAGAATATTAAAATTTTGAATCATTTTAAATAAGAGATAAATAAAATTAAACTCACCCAAACTCAAACTCAAACTCATTTATATCCTAAATTTTAATAGCAAAATATTGAATTATATATATATATAAATTTAATGTACATATATTTAATATGTTTTATTTTTTTTATAAACAAGATTAATTTAAATAACATCCACTTTAATCATGTAAATTATCTCAAACTTCTACTATTATTCAGCATATCTCATAATTAAACACAGTATCAATATTGCTTTGAAAAAAATATATTTATTAAATAAATACAAGTATTTATTTTGACTTACATTATATATTCACTTTATTATATTAACACATCTTCTATGTAAGGCTGAAATTTAGCCTAGTTCTCATTAATATATTATATCAACAATATTTCAGGTAGTCTAACTTATATAATAAAAAAAAAATTTATATAAATAATACATAATTCTTATAAATTTACGTATCTAATATTTAAAATTAAATATTTATATATCTAATATTTTTCTCTGCTTAAAAAGATATATTTCATTTAAAAAAAATAAATGATTATGATATTTTTAATATAATATTAAAAATTAAGATATTATATATAAAAAAAATTAGAAATTTAAGTATTAGATATATAAATATATAAGATTTGTATGATAAATTTCATTAAAATAATAGTGAGTTTCTAAATTTATTTTACAACCAACAATAATACACAAAAGTATGGCAAAAACATTAAATTTATTTTAAAGGGCATTTAAAATACACTTGAATATTAAATATTTACAACCAACAAAATATTTTCACATAAATACACAGCTGTAAATTAGATACTGCAAATATTAATTCTAATATTCACCACAGTACAAAGCTGAAAATCATACCATGTTTGTGTCTGCAATAGATTAGAATTTTGAAAGAAAGAAGATTGCAGAGTGATCTGTCTGATTGAAGAATCATTCATCTATATAATATTTGATCAGCAATTTCTCAAATTGTCTTACACAAAAAATCAAACCGTATAATAATTTAATCATAAGGGGATTTACATAAATACCACACAATTTTTATATATTTACATATTTAATTAATATATATATAACATCGAAATCCTCAATATCACATCAAAAATATCATCATCACCTGCTTCTTAAAAGTGAAATGCACTTTTTTAAATATAAGAAAATATTAGATAAGTAAATATCTAACTTTAGATGTTAGATGTATAAATATATAAGAATTGTGTAGTATGTATGTAAATCTTTCTTAATAATAATCAAAATAAAAATTTAGGAAAAAATTAAAACCACAAGCCAATTATAAATTACAGTACAATCAGAAAATCATACAATTAAACCCACCACAAAATTACGAAGGAAAGAAGAACGGGAAATAATTCACAGAAATTAAAAATTCAAATCCCACTTTGATACAATGGGATAACTTTCTTTCAGATTTTGCTAATCACCACTTAACACTTAAAAAGATTATCATATGACCAACACTCGAGAACAGAAAAAAAAATATATAGAAAATGAAATTATCATTCGAAGACATTCCTTTTAAATGTCTAAGATACCCTATCTATAATAATATAATATTAAGATTTTTCCTCAAATAATAATGATTAGTACTACTAAAAATCATTAGAATTGTGTAAAACAACGGCATCCAATTTCTAGAAAACTTGCAAGTCATGATCCTTGTTTGATACAACAACAACAACAAGCCTTTATCCCACCAAGTGAAGTCAGCTACATGAATCCTTCGTCTTCATTGTGTCTTATAATGTGTCAAATTCTCATTTAATTCAAGCATACTAAGGTCATTTTTTATACATCTAAATTAAGTCTTTTTAGGTCTACCTCTACCTTTCTTAACATAAGACAAATCTAATGCATCTACTCCCTAACTAGTCATCGCCGACGCTTTTTTATGTGGCCAAACCATCTAAGATTCTCTAATCTTATCTGCCACTAATACTCCAACTTTTCCCAACATACTCCTCATTTCTCATTTTATCTCTAAGAGTAAAGTCACTCATCCACCGAGCATCCTCATCTCGTAACACTTAACTTAGTGCTTTCTTTATTGGCCAAACATTCACTATAAGTTCAGTGCCTTACCACCATCTTATAAATTTTTTCCTTTAATTTAAGTGAAATTTTTTCTATCACACAACAGGCTAGGTACATTCCTCCACTTCAACCATCCAATTTGAATTATACTAATAACATCTCCATCTATTTCACCATCATTTTGAACAATATAGCCTAAATATCTGAATTGCTCACTCCTATTAATGACTTGTTACCAATTCAACTTCTACAACTAAATTAAATTCCATATATTCGCTTTAGATCTACTTAAGCAAAAAACCTTTAGACTCTAAAATTAACCTCCATAATTCAAGTTTCTCTTGAACTCCCTCTGTCTTATCAACAAGAAGAATGTAATCAGCAAAAGCATACACCAAGGTACATCTTCTTTGCCCATAATCCATAACTAAAGTAAAAAAGATAAGTGCTTAAAGTGATCCTTGATGTAATCCAACTAAAATAGAAAAATATTTTGTCAATCCTCCTTGTGTTTGGACACAGCAGTAGTATATATAACTTGAATATAACCAATATTAACTCCTTTCTCTAACTCCAAAGAACATCTTGAAACTTTATCATAAGCTTTCTAAATCAAATAAATATCATATATAGATCCTTCTTACTTTCTCTATACTTCTCCATCAAACCACTTAACAAATGTATAGCATACATAGTAGATCTACCAAGCATGAAACCAAACTGATTGTGAGAAACTTTTGTATTACATAATAACCTATGCTCAATTATTCTCTCCCATAATTTTAATGTATGACACATTAACTTAATTCCTCTATAATTTCCACACTCTTGTGCATCACCTTTATTCTTAAACATAAGATACAACAAACTCTTTCTCCACTCATCTCATATCTCTTTTCTTTTTAAAAAAGATTTGTAAGCCAAGAAATTCCTTGATCTCCTAAACATTTACATACTTCTATTGGAATATCATCAAGACCTACTGTTTTTCCACATTTTATTTTCTTTAAAGCTTCTCTAACTTCAAATTTACTAATACAACGATAAAAAATAAATTCTCTATTTTTGTTTAGGGTATTAAGGTTGCTAAAATCAACGTACTTCATCCTTCATTAAAAAGTTTATCATAATACCTCATTCACCTATTTTCAATATATTTTTTCTACGAAAAGCATATTATTATTTTCATCCTTAATATCTCACCAACTGGTTTACTTCTCCTATCTCTTTTGTAAACTTATGCATACATCTTTCACCTTTGAGATCTAATATATTATATAAATTATTAAAAGCTAAATTTTTTGTATCATATATCGCTTTCTTAAAATCTCTGAACACTTTATATCTTTCCTAATCCAGGTTTTATATCTAAACCAAGTTTTATAACAACGCTTCTTTTTATCTTTTCACACTCTAAATCCACCAACTATTTTATTAGTTTTCCTTTTGATTCTAAAGACATTTTAAGAACTTAATTTCACTCTTTTTTCATAACATCAACTCAATAACATCCCAAATTCTAGCTTTTAAAATATTTATTTCATGTTTTAAGATCCCCATCTAATCATAGAATAATAATTTGATTTATTTTTCCTCTTACAATCTTTCATCTTAAAATCTAAAACTAACAATCGATGTTGGATACTTAAACTTTCACTTGGAATACTACAATCTTTCTGATCTAAATGATCTATTTTTCTTATAAAAAAATAATCAATCTGTTTTCTTAGATCCATTTTATAAATAATAATATGTTATCTCTTTTCTTAAATAAAATATTAAGAACTACAAAATCATAACCTAAGACAAAAATCTAATATAATCCAACCTTCTTCATTCTCCCAAATTCATAGTACATTAATATCTTTAAAATCTTCTACCCTCTAAATATGTCCATTTAAATCTCCCAATAAACACATTTTCTTGAGGATCTTTTGTATTAATAACTCTAATTCATTCCAAAAAAAAATTTTTAAGCTTACAACTAAACCTACTTGGAGCATAAAACTTATAATTCGATAATCTTGATGTCTAATAATCTTTATATAATTCTATCTCCACATCTATTAATATTTATAACATTATCTTTCAAACTTTTATCTATAATCACATACACCATTTAGTTCGACTTACAACACTAAAGTTTAAAACCTAAACTATCAATCTCGCATTCTCCCCAACTCATTTAGTTTGAACACATAAAATATTTATCTTTCTATGAACCATAATATTTATTAATTCCATTAATTTACTAAGAGTACCTATATTCCAAGAACATAATTCGGAACTAACTTCGCATCCCCCATAATATGAGAACCTTGTTATTTAACACCGCAGATCCTGCCCGCACATTTTTCACTGCATTCAAGTCATACAGCACATCGCTTCCAGAGGATGCCCTAGCATTAACACAATGATTTAAAGGATTCATGTCAGAATTATTTCGACAAGTTTTACGCTAGCTGTCGACTATCTATCGCAACCCTCCACTTTTCACATCCGGACTTGGGACCGGCAAAGATAGTGTTGAAATCCTTGTTTGATATTGCACAATAATAAATCTGTCTTAAAATCTGCCTCAATACTTTTTTCGAAAAAATTGCAATGAGGCTTACGCCTCTTTGGTGTTAAATGAGATTTACAACTCACATGATGTGAGACGCATCTCGCCACAATTTTGTTAAGCCATTCATGTTTAGATCCAGTTTTAAAGAAAATCAAATATAAATTTAATTATAAAAATAACACACACGCAGTCGATCTCAAGATAGGAATTACCCACACGCTTCTCATCACATGCCCTCTCAACTCCTCATACACAATGCTAGCCATCACCACCATATTCTTTGTAATGTTCTTACTTTGATATTGGATAATTAGAGTGAGAGAAAATGATTTATTATTTTAAAATTATTTTGAATTGCTATGTCAATAGTTTTTATTTTAAATACATTATGTTTCTTTGATGTTAGAGCATAACACTTAGTACTTCATGACTTAATGTCAACTTATTACTATGTTACTTGACATTTTGCATAATTTATTATTTTCTATTATATTAGAAAGTTATTGTGTTGTATTTTAATATGTTAATAGGTTAAGATACTTTTTGCTTTATATTTTAATGTGTATAAATTTTTTTAGTTCACGTAATTTATTGATTTTGAGGCTTACACCTCATGTCACGGATGAAAATGTATTAATACCCGATTATGCAATTTTAAACTTTGGACATGATTAAAATACCTGCTTCCAAAGAATTCATAACTATAGAGCTAAAATAGAGCATATTTGTCAATAAAAAATAGGGCACTATAACGTAAAAGCCCCTATAAAGCTATAAAACATAACGCATAGTGTAGTACCCGCTACTTTTAAACAAAGTTAAAATAATAAAAAACAATAGATAAAAATACAATTACATATGAAAGACTATTAAATTGACAAATAAATTGTTCAAGATAACAAAAATAAGTAAATTGTTCATGAAAGACAATTAAATTGATATTTGAGCACAAGTACTCAACCACTCAAAATTCAATAAATTTTTTACAAGTTTAATATTTTTTTTCTAATTTAGCTAATCATCTTGAGAACCATCATTATCTCCCTCATATTCTTCATCATCACCCTCATCATCTCCCTGTTAAGTACAACACCATTAAACTACGATTAAAATTACTCAGAAGCTATTTCTATCGTAAAAGCCACTAGATTTATTAAAATTACATGTTTCCATGTTGAATATTTCGACCTAAATCCAATAGAAGACCTTTTGATATGAAGCATTTATAAATGATGCACAATAGATTATTACTATAAGAAAACTAATTTGTCAAGAGAAGTTTAGGTTTGCATACTCCTTAAAATTTAACTTTAAGTTCTAAGATATACGTTCTCAAACAAGATACAAGGAATAGATATTTTTGTTTTGCATAATATTTTTAAAATTTATAAGATAACAAATGAGAGACAACTATAAATAGCACACAAACCTTATGCCTATAACATACTAGCTGAGAGTTAAAACCTTGGAAACTCCATATATCAAAGCTCTCAGGCAAGACAATGTTGAAGTGGAGAGCCCTTCTCCTTCATCAAAGCCTTGGAAGTCTTCATCCGTCAAAGTCGAGAGTAGCATTGCTCTTTGCATCGAAGGCAAGAAACATGTGCAAGTGCAATGAAGAGAAGGGGTAAGATGGAGAGCATCAAAGAGACTTCTTTGCATGTGCATTGAAGGCAGGAATTTAGATTGAAAACCTCATGAGAGTATCAAAGTGAAGAGCGAGTGTGGAAGCCAGGAGTTGGTATGTGTGCCCTAATAAAACACAAATCAAAACTAAATAAAGCTACTAGATAAAATGTAAATAATACTAATATCAAATTAAATCCAAAATCATAAAAATTAAAATAACTCATGCTATAAAAGCTATAGCTATTGCCTGTGCATAGCATAAATAGCGCTATGCACTATGACACGTCATTGACTACTGATATGTATGAAGCAAACTTGTATAATGTTGTAATAAGAATACAACAACAACAACAACAAGCCTTAATCCCACTAGGTGGGGTCGGCTACATAAATCCTTCGTCTCCATTGTGTCCTATTATGTGTCAAATTCTCATTTAAATCAAGTATACTAAGATCATTTTTTATACATCTTAACCAAGTCTTTTAGGTATATCTACCTTTCTTAACATAAGGCAATCTAATGATCTCTACTCTCCTAATAGTCATCCGACGGCCATTTTTATGTGGCCAAACCATCTGCACTCTCCCTAATCTTATCTACCAGCTACCCAACTTTTTCTCGAATATACTCATTTTGCATTCTATCTCTAAGAGTAAAGCCACTCATCCACCTAAGCATCCTCATCTCGTAACACTTAACTTAGTCTTATGCTTCTTTTATTGGCCAACATTCTGCACATAAGTCATTGCGGTGTCTTACCACCATCTTATAAAATTTTTCCTTAAGTTTAAGTGTAACTTTTCTATCACATAGGCGGATGCATTCCTCCACTTCAACCATCCAACTTGAATTCTACTAATAACATCTCCATCTATTTCACCATCATTTTGAACAACAAATAATATTAATGACTTGTTCTGTCACAACACTACCACTATACCTTCTACAACTAAAACTCCATATATTCGTTTAGATCTACTTAAACGAAAACCTTTAGACTGTAGAGTTGGCCTCCATAATTCAAGTTTCTCCCTCTCAACATCATAAAGAAAAAGCATATACCAAGATACATCTTCTTGTAAATGCCTAGTAAGAACATCCATAACTAAAGTAAAAGATAAGGGCTTAAAGCTGATCCTTGATGTAATCCAACTAAAATAGGAAAATATTTTTTCAATCCTCCTTGTGTTTGGACACAAGTAACAACTCTAGTATACATATCCTTAATGACTTGAATATAACCAATATTAACTCATTTCTAGAACTCTCCAAAGAACATCTCTTGAAACTTTATCACGAGCTTTCTCTAAATCAATAAATATCATATGTAGATCCTCCTTACTTTCTCTATGCTTCTCCATCAAACCTCTTAACAAATGTATAGCATCCATAGATCTCGGCATGAAAACCAAACCGATTGAGAAACTTCTATATCACATCGTAGCCAATGCTCACGATTCTCCCATAATTTTAATGTATTAACTTAATTCTTCTATAATTTGCACACTCTTGTGCATCATCTTTATTCTTAAATATAAGAACCAACAAATTATTTCTTCACTCATCTGACATCTTTTAAGCCTTTAAAATGACATTAAAAAGATTTGTAAGCCAAGAAATTCCTTGATCTCCTAAACATTTCCACACTTCTATTGGAATATTATCCGCTTCCACATTTTATTTTCTTTAAAGCTTCACTAACTTCGATTTACTAATCTGACGATAAAAATGAAATTCTCTATTTTGTTTAGAGTATTAAGGTTAAAATCAATCATTTCGGATCCTTCATTGAAAAGTTTATCAAAATATCTAATTCTATTTTCAATATTTTTTCTAAAAAAGCATTTTATTATTTTCATCCTTAATACACCTCATTTAAGCCATGTTTACTTCCTATCTCTTTATTGCTAACTTATACACATCTTTCACCTTTGTCTAAATCTATCAGATAAAATCACTAAAGTTTAAATTTTTTACATCATATATCGCATTCTTAGAATCTCTACAACCACTTTATATCATTCAATTCTCAGGTTTTACATCTAAATCAAATTTTATAACAATACTTTATTTTTTATATTTTCTTGCACCTCGACTCACCACCAACTATTCTTATTAAAAGAAGTTTTTCCTTGATTCTCCAAGACATCTTTAAAATTTTTTTAATTTCACTTATATTTTTCTCACATAATTACTTTAAACATCCCTTCTAATATCTTAACTGCTTCTTAAAATATTTTTATTTATGTTTTTTAAGTCCCCATCTAATTCCAGGAATGATAATAATTAATAAGAATAAATACTGCTTAATATAGTCTGCATCAAGAAACTTTCATAGTATAAAAAAGCGGATTATTATTTTAAAATAGTATTATTTATTTAACAAAAAAATTATGAATGTCATCACGCCGATTTCCACGATCCGCTTGACATCAATTTTGTTGCTAGGGGAGAGAGAGAGAGAGAAAGGGAGGAGAGAGAGAGAGAAAGAGAGAGAGAGAGAGAGAGAGAGGAGATAGGAGATTTTTTTTAAATAATATAATTATTTAAAGTATATAATTAAAATATTTTTATAAAATATTTAATAATAAATATTTATATTAATTTATTTATTTATATATATATATATATAAAAATATTTATAAATTATAATATTTTTTTAATAATTAATAATTATGTATAATATATTTTTTATTAATTTTTGTTAATATATAATATAAAATTTTTTAAAATATATAAATAAATAAAAAATTTTTTTATAAATATATAAATATAAATAAATTATATATATATATATATATATTATATATATATATATATATATATATATATAAATTTATTTATTTTAAATATAGTTATTTAGTTATATAAATTTAAAAATAATTTTATAATATTTATATATATAATATATATATATATATATATATATATATATATATATATATATATATATATATATATATATATATATATATATATATATATAATATATATAAAAAATATATAACAAAAAATTATATAATAAATAAATAATATATAATATAAATATAAAATAAATAATAAAATAAATATTAAATAATATATATAATTATATTTATATTTATTAAAATATAAATATTTTATTAAAAAATATATATATATATTATAAATTTATTATATAAATATTTAGTATTTAAAAATTTTATATATTTTTATTTTATTTTTTTATATTTTGTATTATTTTAAAATTATTATTAATAATATATATTATTATAATAAAGACATATTATATATATATTATATATATATATATATATATATATATATATTATATATATAATTAAAAATATTTAAAAAATTATTTTTTAAATTTTTATATAACTTAAAAATATTTATATAATTTAAACATATAAATAACTAAATAAATTTATAAATATATATATATATATATATATATATATATATATATATATAATTACTTTATTTATATAGTTTATAAAATATTTATAAAATTTATTCTTTTATTTTTATATATTTATTTTAAAAAAATTTTATATTATATATTAACAAAATTAATAAAAAAATATATATATAATTATAATTAATTAATAAATATTAAATAAATTTATAAATTATATATAAAAATAATTAAAATATTTAATTATATATAATAAATAAAATAAATAATAAATTAAATATATAAATATAATATATTTATAAAAATATTTTTTATTATACTTTTAAAATATATTAAAAAAATTAAAAAAAAATCTCCTCTCTCTCTTTCTCTCTCTGTCTCTCTCTTTTCTCTCTCCCTGCTTTCTCTCTCTCTCCCCGCCGTTTTCTCTCTCTCCACCCACATAAAGCAAAAAAGGTGATCAAACGACGACAGGCATCGAAGCTTGTTGACGACACTACTATGTTCATAAATAAAATTTCACGCCTAAATACAATTAAAGTATCTTATTTTAAAAATAATCCCTAAAAAAAACCTTGTTTCTTAGCATTAATATATAGTACAATCAATCACTTTGGTTGCAATAGTATGGAAGACATAACAATTAATTAACAAATAATTTATTCTATCTATTAAAAAGTGACTGAAATCTTATGCATCAGAGTCCAACAGCACATCTACACCAATACAACATCCATAAATTGTTCAATGAAGTAAGTTTAGCTACCTCTTCTTAGTTTAATTTTTTCATATAACAACTTTATGTTTATTGTGAGATCTTAATTGAGAAAAAAAAACTAATGATTGTTCTCCGCATCAATTAAAAAGAGACTACCCATCTGAATTGATCTAAGTAATCTTTCATGCATCTGCTTAACAATTACTTCTATCGTTTCAAGCTCATCTAGGTAATATTTCACATTTGCACTGGCCCTTGTAACTTAAAGTTTTGCTAGTGTTATTACTATTACTGTCATAAAAAATATATTGGAATAGTTACGTTTTTACTATACAAAATTATGAATAATATGAACATGTTTCTAATTCATTCGAAGTATTTGATACACTCCAATGTATAAACTAAACTAAGAAGAAAATAAGAAACTAGCCTACATCAAAATAACAGCTTACACAAAATAAAAACAATAATCTTCCAACTTAGAAGATATGTAATCACATTTAACATTTCTTCCTTAGGTTGAATCTATAAGATGCTAGTTTAATAATCAACGCACTCGCAGAAATTTGCAGCTTGGATAGAATTGTCTGAAACACTTCAAAATTTAATCTCTTAACAAGAACAACTACAAGTTACCACATAGTGTGTGCAAGTCAAGCCATGGATGAGTTTTTTCTTTAATGAAGCACTAGTCAACCTCTACATGTCTTGTTCAAACATGTTGCATTAGATTATGAGTATATTGACGGTAGATTTATAATTGCAATAAGCCATTGAGTCGTACCACTTTTAATTCCTTGGAATGATTTTCTACTAAAATAGTTCATAGAGATTATAAGTCCTTTCTCGAAACTCTACTTCAACAATGCATCTCATCACCACAGTTACCGCTTTATTCTCCATGTTACAAGGTTCCTACTATAAAAATATGATATCTAGATATTGATCTCCTATCTAAAATAAACAAAGTATAATCAACATCTATATGTGTCCATGCACTAGACCTTTGTTTCTTTTGAGTAAAATTCCCTTCCTTGGAGTTCTTTTATAGTACTGCCATACACATTTATAGCCTGCATACAAAATTCCCGTTGAATTGTGCATAAAATGTTGATCATACGAACATAAGCCACGTTTGGCCTTGTGTGGGGGAGAGAGATGAGCATTCCTACTAGGTAATAATGCATCTCTGTCCATTATCGCATTCTCATCAACTTCCCCAAAGTTGTGATTAAGATCTATTGATGCACAAATTGATTTTTATGTCAATTTTTAAGAGGTTGGTAACATATTTTTATTGAGAGATAAAAATTCTTTTCCTGAATTGCATGACTTCAATTCCTAGAAAGTATTTTAACCCTCCCAAGTCTTAAACTTTAAGTCTTCAGCCAAACATTGTCACAAAATTAATTTTTCCTTTCCATCATCCTCAATTATAATTATATCGTCAACATACACTAGAAGAAATAGGTCTCCCCATGAGTTTGATTGCCCGATGAGCAATACATAATCTCCTTGATTTATTTTGGATTTCATGACTAGCATGATCTTTGTAAATTTTTCAAACCATGCTCTTAGAGATTGCTTCAAATCATACCAGGCCTTTATCAAGTTATATACTAGATTGATAGCAATACTTCTTCCAAATCCAAGTAAAATACTAAAATTATCACATAAAATTCTTCTTCAAGTCTTTAAGCAGGAATGAATTTTTTATGTTAAATTGTTGCAATTTCTAGCCATAGTTGCCAAGGAAAACTCTCGCAATAAAGACCCATATATCACCATGGATTAGAGAAAGAGAACTTAACTTCTTTTATTACTAATGAAAAAATATACAAACTTGTGTTCTGAAACTTCACACACATAACATTGGAGGATTTCAATATCAAATTTTGAACCACAATCTTAAGAGTCTTGAATCACGGATGTCCTCATCTATGATAAAAAAATTCACAGTTTGCCTTTATTGGATAAAGAATGCTCATAAAGAACTAACAAGGACAGCTAAAACTTGTTATCAATCAGATTGCCTTAACTTGAGATAACAACATAAGGGCTTATTATTAGATAATTAGATGGACTAAAGCATAATTTGCTTCTCTAGCCAACTATGTAATAAAGGCCACCATCAACATCGGAAAACTGAAAATCATATAATGAAAAAACATATTAAAATCAACTATCTCAACCTCATTAAAAATATAACCATTTTCTTGTATCTCGTTTTTCATGTTACTTGGTTTATGCAAAATACAATAAGATTATTCGTGTGTTCTTCAATTTGAATTTTTAATGTGATGAGAGTATCCAATTTGTGATAGTGATAGCATGTGATCTACATATAGCCTTGTTGTTGCCATTGGCACATTTCCAAGAACCAACAAGAAATCATCGTCTCCCATAAGATTCAGATTAAACCAGAACATAACCTTAGTAAAGAACAATAAGTTACCTTCAGATTCATTTGCAAAGAAACCCCATGTCAGCATCATCATCAAGCTCGAAGAAATGCCAGCTCATATCGTGAAAAGCCTTATAAAACTCAACTTCTTCCTCATCTTCCTTAAAACCCCGATCATTCTCCCTCTCTTCCATCTCCACCTCCCGCACATACTTCCTGACTCCAAGCAAATGCCTTCCATCCACTTCAAGAGCAACAGACCCACAGGCCCCTCTCATCTTGTTCACATACCGTTCATATACCCCAAAGCTATTACCTAGCACCACCATCCTCTTCAACATCACCGGTTTCCAATTTGCATTCAGCAGGTTATCATATAGCACCGCCTCGCAATGTGGCATATAGAAAATAGTAGGCACCACCGTCTCCCGCCGTCCAGACTCATCCACGGTAATAACTCTGCACCCGAGCGCCACCAACACAGCGCACTCCACCGCAGACAGAACTGGGTCAAACACTTCGATAGGCCCCGCGGCTCTTATGCCGAGCTCCTCCTTCAGAAGAAGAGCAAGGGCAAGCTGCAAGCGAGGTACCTTGTACGACTCGATGCTTCCGATTCCGTACGCAACGATCTGAATCTGGGGACAGGAGGCGAGAACTTTGCTAAATCCTTCCTGGATCTGGGCGCCTCGAAAGCGGGAGAGGAACCGGTGGACGAATCGAGAGTTATCGAGCTGGCGGATAGCGGCTTGCATTTGGCGGAGGAGTTTGGATTCTCTCTCGGGATCAGAGGAGGAGTCCGTCGGGGTCCATGAAGATGGAGTTTCGAATTCAGATGATTGGGTTAGATTTCTGGATCGAGAAGCAAGATTAATAATGGGCTTGCCGCGGCGACGGCGGGTGACAATGGTCCATGTTTTGTTAGGCTTGGAATTTAGGGTTTCAGCAGGAGTTGGAATCATTGAAATGCCGAGGGGAGAAAATGTGTGAGAAGAGTGAAGGTAGGAGGTGTTCGAGCAAGGATGCTAGTGAGCGGCGCCGCCTTGGAGGAATTGGGGCGATCAGAACTGCGGAGACAAAGGAAGTATCCGATAGGCGATGTGGCCAGCGCATAATTTTAAAAGCAAAATAAAAAAAGTGCTAATTTAAAAAAAAATTAATATATATATATATATATATATACATGCATATCACAATTTATATGTATTTATATATCTAATATAAAATTTAATATTTATTAATATAATATTTAAATTTTTAATATTACATCAAAAATATCATTAATATTGTTTTTTTTAAATATATATAAACATTAAATTTTAAGTATAGAATATATAAATAAATAAAAACTATATGATATATGTATACTTTTTTAAAAAATTTAATAATAAATTCAAACATATCTAAAAATACAAGGCTTCAAATGCAAAACCTTTAAAATGAGAGCAAAGCATCATGAACATTAGATTTATTATCAAAAAAATATTTTTTTTCTCATTGATTTGTGAGTTAAAATAATATATTTAAATACATGAGATTATTATTATTATTTCTCTTACTCTTTATTCTTTATTCCTGCCTTTTTCTTAATCATAATGGTACTAAATCAAATTATTTTTGAGAATATATATATATATATATATATATATATATATATATATATATATATATATATATATATATATATATATATATATATATTAACAAATAAATAATCTCTTATCAAAATGATTTTAATATACTTGAATTAAATAAAAATTTGACACATAATATGACACAATGGAGAAGAATGATTCCTGCAGCCGACCGCACATATTGAGATAAAAACTTATTGTTGTTGTTATAAATAAATAATATCATCTCACTAAATTCTTATAAAATAGTGATTTTGTAATCTCTTAATCAATACTAAAACAATCCAAATTCAATTTAAAAAGCATCTCTTGAAGAATGGATCTCTTTCATGACACATGTTATGATATTTTTGTTTATTATCTTTACCTTTAGCAATATTGTAATCATCTAAAGTGTAATAAATTATCTATGAATAGTCACTTGGCTAATATATGCATTTACTAAATGAGAGAGTTTCCACTACTCTATTATCATGAACATAAGTAGATTACTACACACTTCTTTATTTTCAAAGATCATAGAAAAAACACACACGCACACATACACACGAATATTTTAATATAATTTTGATGTTCAATCTTCATTACATCATTCAAAAATTATCTCGTCGAAGGTACGATAAGCTATGAACTCATGCATCTTATCATTTGAACAAATGTCCTACCAATTTCATTCATAGTTTATGTCGCTAAGAAGGCGATAAAGACATTATAATCACGAGTATGTTGCATGATTCAACAATGTGTCATATGTGGCGACAATTTAGCTAATATGTTGCCAATAATACTGTCATTCTCGAACTTTCAAAGATTAAAGTTAGGTGAAGTGGTTAGATTTTTTTAGAAGAGAGGGTGATATCAATGTTAGACTTGAATCAATGAGTAATAGTAGTGATACAAGTGATTAAGATATTCTCTATCATAATCTATTAGGATGTAATAAATTATTATTGCAAGCATAGATTGGCCACATTGTCGACACAAGAAAAGATCGATTTTATCGCAGGTCTATCAATGCGCATCATAATATATCTATTAAAAGAAGAAGCGCTTGTCTCCACCTACTCATCCCCTCATCAACCATCCCCACCAATCCTATCTTTATTGTAATGCCCTAGAGTCTTTAATAAATTTTTTAAATATATATTAATGTAAAATATACATTTAAAAATATGTTGTTACAAAATTTTATATTTAAAATGAATATGCATTGAAATACTTGCCCTTAACCAAATAGTGAAATTATACCATAACTTTCAATCCTCTTATCAATAAGACAAATTGACATCCACATCTTAATATTTACTTATTGTAACATCTTAATATCTAAATCACACCAAATAAGTTAATATTACCACCATTTTAAATGAGAATTAAATGAGAATTAAAGACTAAGATGATACATAAAAGCTAAGTTACAAATTTTGATAGCATGTGAACAACTTAGCCGAGTTAATCATAACATACGCAAATACAAGAATTACATCATGTGAGCGATTATTTCAAAATAAATCTATTAGGGTTGATAAATACAATTAATATAATAGGATTAGTTTAACAAGTCTTTGTGGTCATTATTTTTTATAGTTAATAACAAGTATTAGGAGTTAATAGGTAGTTCATGAGTCATTAGGGGTTAATGATTAATTTATGAATATTGTATGTCTACCAATAGTCTATATTAAAAGGCATTAGGGCATGATAAAATAGAGGATTTACATATATATATATATTGATATGGCTCTCAAAATACCACCAGTCAAAGCACAAATCTTGATGTTGAAAGCGATATGATTTTGAGTCGAAACAAATCGAGATCAAGCACTTAAAATATCATTAGAATCTTCGGGACATCAATTAAATCCTAAACGACTCTCAAATATGGAGTGTTTATAGTCGAATCGGCGTCTACGGCGGATCTAACGAGCCTAAGATCTCATAATTCCGACTTCATTTGGGCATCCAAATGCTCAAAATACATCAAATGATCGAAGGAATCATCCTGAGTCGTCCGATCGAGGGGAGTGGTATGGGCATGAATTTCAAGAATGCCCCTCCTCCCATCTATAAATAGGCATTCATTCCTCTCATGACAAGCTATAAGTGAAGTGAAGCAAGTGAAGAAGAAGGAAGGCTGAAGCAAGGGAAGAAACAAGAACCCGGGAAGAAGAAGAAGAGTCCAAGCAAGTGAAGAAGAAGGAAGCTGAAGCAAGGAAGAAGGCAAGGAAGAAGAGGAAGAGTCAGATCGAGGAAGAAGAGGAAAAGTGAAGTGAGGAGGAAGAAAGCTCTAAGCTTGAAGATCCCGAACAAGATCACCTGCCGTCGCCATCGTTAATTATAGCATTTCCACAGGAAGCTACTCCATCCATACTATAACGATCGTTGTTTACATTTCTCTCAAATAGAATTCGTAATCCGTTATCGGAAGATTTTTGTACTACGAAAGGATACATAGTGGAATCTTTTCTTGGGCTAGGCCAGTGGTTTTCCCCTCTTTGGTTTTCCACGTTAAAATTCAGGTATCTTGGTTAATTACTGTGTGCTTGACTAATCAACAAGGCTAAGGCATAAATTTACTCTCGGTTTTCCGACGCAACATTTGGCCGTCGTGGAACGATTCCCATTATTTCATCTTGTATACCAAGTTTCCCAGATCAAAACCACCATCGGTGGATCATTTCAAGCTTTAAAGAGCGCGGCGAATGAAGATTCATCAAACTTTGTTGGGCGGGGCAACTCTTAATCTCAAAAGATAAGCAAGTCACCAATGAAAAGGCAAAGATCAATAGTCAACTCGGCTAGCTTCACTATTCCCTCTTCCATGCGGGTTAACGTCGCCAGTAAACACTCGACTAACAACCGGGATAGGTCAAAGCGTCCTTGGTGGACTTCCTCTTCCGGGTTAACGTCATCGGTAAACACTCGACTAACAACCCGGGATAGGTCAAAACGTCCTTGGTGGACTTCGCGACCTCTTCCATGCGGGTTAACGTCATCGGTAAACACTCACGACCGGATAGGTCAAAACGTCCATGGTGGACTTCCTGCGATCTCTTCCATACGGGTTAATGTCATCGAGCAAAAGCTCTGACAAACAACCCAGGAAAGGTCAAAACGTCCTTGGAAGAGAGAACTTCCTGCGATCTCTTCCATACGGGTTAATGTCATCGAGCAAAAGCTCGACAAACAACCCGGGGAAAGGTCAAAAAAAAAAAAAAAAAAAAGGTAAAAAAGAGGATATATCCGGTATCATTGGCGGCATTAATATGATGATATAAGAAAGAATTAAGATCACGATAATGACATTACATAGAACCAACGATGAAGAATGACATCCACAATCGATGCTACATAATATCGATATCCTCATCATCACTAGGAGACACTCCACGGAGCCCTCACAACTCCTTCATCTTACGAGTCGGTGAAGGATCTTGGGATCTTGGCGGGAGATATATCCTCAATTTTGGCCCGGTCTTGCGATGTACGCGAATTCCTTTTGAACCCTCGGATGAAGCCCTCCTCTAAACACGCTCCAAGTCCTTCACTTCAACATCAAAGATATAGTTCGAGCCTCACGGATAAAGTCTTCAATAGCGCCCACGATAAGCGGGGAATTCTTGAAGTCTTCCTTGCGCCGAAGCGATCTCGCTTGCTTCGCGACATTTTATGCTCTTTTCGAAAGATGATCTTGTAATGCTTTCTTATCCGCAAGTGCCATCCTCTTCTCTTTATGACGAGTCTGCTCTCCTCAATCGACTCATCCGGCTCCACCTCGACACGGAGAGAAAGAAATTCGACATATTCGCCCTTTCGTTCTACACTCGGTCAGCGACCCTCAAGGTCACCACTTCTTTAGCTTTAGCATTCATCCTTCGCTCATACTCGCCTCGCAGATATTTTATCTTCACAAATTCAGTATTCCATTCATCTAAGGCGACACCCAAATGAGCCATCAGTCCTAACGACTGAGTTACCTGAAAAAAAAAAAAAAAAAAAATCATCATCAGCACCAATGTTACATAAGGAAGAATAGAAGGCAGAAGGAAAAATAACGCGCAATTCATCGCGTTGGCGTCCGTACATATGTGATTTAATACCTCCTCGAGAATTTGCGCGAACTCCCCATCATGAGTCGAAGCTAAACTCTCGGATGTTAAGTGAGCGTCATCTCCACCGATATCGACACAACCATTTTGACGAGTCTCCTCTTTACGTAAAGATGGAACATTCTTTACCGTGATTCGTGATAGGCTTCTCGAGAGAACCTGAGTATGAGGAAAACTCTCATCACCCTTTCTCTTCAGCGGAAGAGCATGAGACCTTCACCGGATGGAAAGACCAACCTTAAACATCCATCTTCAACTATATATTTCTTGATGTAATGCAACTCATGTTGCAAGCTTCCCTCGGAATATTAAGAGTTGCTAGAATATCATCCTCAGATATCGGCGGATCCGGAAGATCATTCAATCTTCCCCATCTCTCGGAAGGCCCACTCATTCTTCACATAAAAAATCCGGTAGACCAAGTTTTGGGCGGATCCGTCTTGAAAATTCTATCCGGTTCTTTATAGCTTCGATAAGAAAGCGGCGTCCTTGAGCATCACATGTGAATCTACACATTGCACAAGTATTCAATCAAAGTAACCCATGCTCCACGAAGAAGGTTGTCAAATAATGACCATTAAAGCTTCGAAGCGAAAATTGCATCAAAGCGCCACATTTTTGAAAATCTCAATGTTCGGGAGCCGAAATGATCCGGCCGCGAAGAGTCATCTCGATAATAAAGTACCAGCGGGCCGAAACAGGCTCGATCGGACTTTTGAGCCTGATAGCCACCAACTCATTGGGGAAGAAAAATTTCTGCGAAACACCATTAAACTATCGATGTGGTGAGGGCATATCGTCACGCCATATCTTATGAGTTTTCTTCGACCATCACCCTCGATGCTGTGAGCGTCTTTTTTGACTCTCGCTGCAGTTTGGAGTAAAATTTTTCTCTGATCGACCAAACTTTTGAGTTATGAGGACAATGGTTCTTAAGCGATCTTGCTCCGTCTTGGCAATTTTCAACTATTGAGCCTTCCATGAAGTTTCTACAAGAAAAAAGTAGATGCAGGCCTTGACGCCTCTAACAGACGATCCGATGGGGCGATGGCCGGGGCGAGAAGCGAAACGACGTCGTGGGCCTTGGCGCCTCCAACGAGGCGATCGGGACGGCGCGGGCGGAAGCCGGGCTCCCACTCTGCGTGGGCCTTGATAGCCTCTAACGAACGATCAGAGCGGGACGATGCCGGACGAGCGGGAAGCTGGAACCCGCGACGTCTGCGTGGGCCTTGATAACCTCTAACCCGGGCGATCGGCGGGACGATCGCCGGGCGTAGGAAGCGGAACACGTCTGCGTGGGCCTTGATAACCTCTAACGACGATCGGCGGACCCGATCGCCGGGCGGGCGGAAGCGGGGCTCCACGTCACGTGGGCAGCCGCCTCTAACACGATCCGGGCGATGGCCGGACGAAGCGGGAATCCTGACGTCGTGGGCCTTGACCGCCTCTAACGACGATCCGGCGGGGCGATCGCCGGGCGAAGCGGAAGCGGAGTATCGCGTGGGGCCCTCCCCAACGACGATCCGACGGGACGATGCGCCGGACGGAGGAAGCTGGAACCGTCGTGGGCCTTGATCGCCCTCCCCAACAGGACGATCCGGCGGGGCGATCGCCGGACGAAGGTGGCGGCTGACGTCTGAGTGGGCCTTGATCGCCTCGATGCCTCTTGATCACCTCAAAGAACTCTCACTCAAGAAGAAAGGAGAAGGAAAATGTGCCTCTCCTCTCATCCTGGGGGTATTTATAACCCCTATAGAGCAAAAGTAAAACCCTCAAAAAGCGGTTCAAAGCGACTCCGCCCAATTTCTCGGTAGGGCAGAGTAGGCGTAGCGTCGCTTCCCATGCGCGTATGTAGCCAGTATGTAATGAGCGACAGACCTCAGCCTCTTCGACCGGTTCACCGGATGGCTGACCCGAGCCGTCTGTGGAATGGCCGACATGACGGAATAATGACCCGATTCTGTGGAATGGCCATGGCCAGCGACCCAGCGCAACCAGCGCCAGCGACCATGTGACCCGCGACCAGCGTATCGACCCTTCTCGACCGATGGGCATGCCGTCAGCTGAGCGCCCGCCATATCCGGCCATTATGTAGCCAGCCCTTCCGTACCCCGTGACGTATGACCCCGAGCCAGCAGTCCGGACGCACTTCGTGAGTATCCAAATAGCTCCATAACCTCAAAATCTTATGCCAGCCTACACATCTTCTTCCATAATCATAATTTTGTATTTTTATGATGGTTTATTCTCTCAAAATGTATGATTCATGGGTCTGCACGTTTCGTTGAAGAATTCATTATTTTCGAGCATTTGACACATATTTTTGGATGATTAAGCTAATGGGGGGCAACTGATATGGCTCTCAAAATACCACTAGTCAAAGCACAAATCTTGATGTCGAATGCGATATGATTTTGAGTCAGTTCGAGATCAGGCACTTAAAATATCATTGGAATCTTTGGAACATCAATTAAATCCTAAAAGCGACTCTCAAATATGGGTGTTTATAGTCAAATCGGCGTCTCGGCGAGCGGATCTAACGAGCCTAAGATCTCATAATTCCGACTTCATTTGGGCATCAAATGCTCAAAATACATCAAATGTCGAAGGAATCATCTGGTCGTCCGTCGAGGGGTGGTATGGGCTTACATGAATTTCCAAGAATGCCCTCCTCCCATCTATAAATGAGCATTCATTCCTCACGAGGGGCCAAGCTGCTAAGTGAAGAGCCAAGTGAAGAGGCTGAAACAAGTGAGGAAGAAGAGGAGGAGCCACCCCTGTGTCAACCACCCAATGATCCTTCACCGTCAATCTGCGAAGAAAAGGAAGAGTCCAGGAAGAAGCGGAAGAGTCCGAACAAGGAAGAAGCGGAAGAGTCCAGAAAGGAAGAAGCGGAAGAGTCAGAACAAGGAAGAAAGTCAGAAAGGAAGAAGCGGAAGAGTCAGAACAAGGAAGAAGCGGAAGAGTCAGAAGGAAGCGAGAAAAGTCCAAGGAAGAAGAGGAAGAGTCAGTAAGGAAGAAGAGGAAGAATCTAAGCAAGGAGGAAGAAGAAGCTCGGAAGATCCTCCAAGGTCGCACCTTTCGACGGTCATCAACCACCATCGGTCACTTTCGTCATGTTTGCTCTCAAGAACCATTACAACCTTATCGTTGTTACATACTGTTTTCCTCCCTCATCACTCATGTACTCGGAAGACTCAGTACTCAAAACAGATACATAGTGGAAGCTTTCTTGGGCTAAAGTGATTTTCCTCTTTCGGTTTTCCAGCGTTAAAAAATTAAAGTGTCTCTTTGTTTCTTTAATTACTCTCTTTGGACTTCACAACAAGGCTAAGGCGTAAACTTTCACTCTCTGGCGGTTTTCCAAATAACATATATATATATATATATATATATATATATATATATCAAATATATATATATATATCAAATAATTTTTATATATTTACATATCTAATATTTAAATTTTAATATTTACATGCATAACACTTTAATCTTTACTATCATATCAAAAATACAACAATCTTTTTTTTAAGAAAGATTTACACATACCACACAATTCTTATATATTTATATATCTAATAATCTTCTATGCTTAAAAAAATACATTTTACTTTTAAAAATTAGTGATGATGATATTTTTGATGTGATATTGAAAATAAGGATGTTATATAAGAAAAAAAAATTAAAATTTAGATATTAGATATGTAAATACATAAGAATTATGTGGTATGTATGTAAATCCCCCTTTTTTAAAATGATATCAATCTTTTTTATGTATAGAAAAAAATTAGATATGTAAATATAAAATTGTAGGTGTTAAATACATAAATAAATAAAAATTATGTGTAAAATATATTTTCCTAAAATGAAATGAGGTAACCTTCCATTCACAAAGTTAATAGGCACCCTTAGGAGTGCAACCGAGTCCAGCTCGAGCTCGACTCGATAACTGACTCGTTTACTGTTCATATCGAGCTTCGAGCTCGAGCTCGAGCTGAATGGATTGCTCGACTCATTTAACGAGCTCGAGCTCGAGTAAATAAAGGCTCGGATCATTTACTCGTCGAGTCGCTCAAAGCTGGTTCGGGATATTCTTCCGTGTTCCGCAATCCGTCTATTTATATCCTTTATCCTTATAGGGTTTGCGCGGTCTGCCCTAATTCTGCAATCCTCTCTCTCGCCACGATCGACTTTGCTCTCTCATTTCTCACCTTTCGAGCTCTGCAGACTTACTCGCCTCTCGTGTCACTCTCAACTCTCGAGTCTCAACCCACTCTCACAGCTGAGTTCCCTCATTTTCCTGGCTTCAAATCCTCGATCACGTTGGACGGTGTTACGGTAGGAGATGAAAGCGATATTTCAGGTTCCTTGTCCTCTTACTCTCTTAGTAGATAGCAAATCGACTTGATCTTGGTTGGTCAGGTTCATTTTTTTTATACTCATCTTTGGTATTTCGATTTGATGATGATTCAAATTATGTGTGTAATATCTATGTTCGGTTTTGATGTTCTTTCAGATTAATTGTCTAATGAGTAATGGCTATGTTCGGTTGTGATGATTATTTGGATTTAGTGATGTTGTAACTGTTGTTCAATAACGAAAATCATTTTTATGTCAATTTAATTCATTTCATTGATGTCCTGAATCCCTGATACTCCCAAAAGGGTGATATTTAAAGACATAATGATTTAGTGGCTATCTAATATGCACTCAATATTCAAACCACTTATAAATTAAATGACTCACAAAAGCTTATTAATATATTCATTACATTTATCCTATTTCAAATTTGATCACTGTTATGATTGAACTGAATGATAGTAGACCATTGCAAGCATGCGAGCAACTTTTAATAATGTAGCAGCTTGAAGGAGATATAATTAGGACTTCTGGACTTTCTTATCGAGTTGATGATACCGAAACTTATGCATTGAAATATGTAGAATTAAACTTCCGGATGAACTCTGTCGAACACATAACTGCTTTTACTTATAAGTATAGTGTGTGTGAAATTTAATGAATGAATGTGAATAATATCTGTTGAGGAGGTCTTGCTTATCACTCAAATTGATTAAAAATTCAGCCACTTCCAAGTGCTGCTGCTACAAGAATCCTGATTTCCATTTCATATTCTTTTAAGTTGAGACTTATATAGTCATATGTTTATTCATCACTTAGTGATGATATGCTTTTCATAAACCAGCAAGGCACTCTTGTTCATGAGAATTATATTTCTAGCAGAAACTCATTGAATTTATTTGCTGAAAATCACATTTTTTGAACTACCATATTTGTTTCATTAAATTTTGTTTGAAGCAATTGAGTGTTTAATGAAGATTGTACCGAATGTTTTACATTTTCTAAGCAGATCTGGGTGTGTTAAAAAATTGACGCGTTTTAAGCTTTGATTGATTATCATCAGAGTATCGTTGAAGTGTTTGTTGTCAGAGCTCAGAAACTTATGGCTTATAATACCTACTTTCTCGTTCTTTTTCCTGCGTTCATAATTCCAATGAAATAATTTTATGTGTTGGCTTCTATGTTGCAGTGAATTACAGGATTATTATGAGTATTTATGCTTGGATAAAAGAAAGAGTATTGGGTTTTTTATTGTTACAAAGTGCAAATATACAGTGAACAATTTGGTATTTTTAAAAATTTTAATATTTAATAAATCAATTATCTTCTTCATTCATTGAATTATCATTTATCGTTTTTGTTTTAAATTAAAAATGATAACACTGCCACTTAGAGAGAATGAGTTATTTTGGATGTAAATAGTGATAACCCAGTTGTGGGTGTCCAAATTAATATTGAGGAACATAATAGTAATATAGATGGTAATAATTATGAGAGGGAAAATGATGTTATTAATAATTTGGTTGATAAGGGTGATGATGAAGTTGATCTTGAAAATCCAATTGAATTAAGAAAAAGAAAGAAAACATCACGTGTTTGGGAGGAGTTTAAAGAAGTTGTTCTTCCTGATGGCCAGAAAAAAGGAGAATGTTGTCATTGCAAGTAAAAGCTTGTTATAGGTAATACTAGTGCAACTACACAATTTAGGAGACACTTAGATCGATGTGAGGCTAGAGTGTGCACATTAACGAAGCAAAAAAATTTACAATTCCAGCCAAAAGATTATGACAGTTTATTGGAAATAAATCAGGAGGGATTAACTTTGGCAACTTTTAAGTTTGATCAAAAGTTAGGGAGATGATTGCTCATTATATTTTGATTAATGAAAAACCCTTTTCGATTGTGGTGGAATTTGAATTTAATCTTGTTCTGAAATCCATGTCACCATACTTCTCTAAAATCTCTAGAACAACTGCTCATGTCGATGTGATGCTAGTATATGAAAAAGAAAAAAGAAAATTGAAGAACATGTATTGATAGTTACCTAGGTACTTTATTGTAGTTTCCCATATATCCCTTAGATGTTAGTAGCTGCTTTATTACAGTTGCCCATCTCTTGGATATGTGTTGGTAGCTAACTAGCTACTTTATTGTAGTTGCTCATGTATCTCTAACATGTTGATAGCTACTTTATTAAATTTTTCGAGCTTGAATCAATGCCCTCTAAATATTTTTAATCTGGATAACACCAAATTACCTTATCTCACAAATGCCCTCTAAATATTTTTTTGAGCTTGAATCAATGCCCATGTATCCTCTCTTTTGGTGTTGACTTTGGTGGTGTCCATGTAGTATTGCTGCTATTCTTGATGGATGGCTTGTAGTCTGTCTTACTAGGTTTTGTTTCTTTTTTATTTTTGGTTGGCTGTGCTCCTTAGCTGGATTAGATATTTTGCAACTTGGTTGGGGTTCGTGGATGCTACTGTTTGCTTCTACCCTTTTCTTGGTTATCTTGGGTGATTTTGGCTTGATGGCTGCTATTGGTCTAATGGTCTTTACACTGATTTAAATCTTTTGCTGCTATGGTTGTTGACTAGGAAGCTATGTTGGCTAGTTGGGTTGGTTGGATGTATTGGCAAGCTGGGTTGGTTAGATGGGTGGCTGTGTTGGTAGGTTTTTTCCCTATATTGTGATCACGGGTCTATTTGGTGTTATTTTTTCAAGCTTCCTCATTCGTTTTCCTCTCTTAGCTATAACAACCCCCCTTTTCTTATTTGGGTGGCAACTTTGCTGTCGATCCGATTTGCTGTTAGGCTGGGTGTTTTTACTGGTTCTTTTTTTTTTTTTTACTTTGATGGTGGAAGATTTGAACACTTATGTTTTTCTTGTTTGGTCTTGGTTGTTTTTGGTTTGTGTTGTTACCTCTATCATGATGCTTTCTTCATTTGGTCTTGCTATTCCTTTTTAGTGGTGGCTTTGGTGGTGTTCCTACTATACTACTACTATCCTTGATGGTTGGTTGATTATCTGTCTTATTGGGCTTGGTTATTTTGGTTGCTTTGTGGTTGGCTATTGTATTTGCTGTTTGGAGGATTTTGTAGCCTTGATGAATGATAGACTTGGGATGATGGGCTACACGAGGTATGTTGGCTATGATGGCCTTGATGTTTCTCTCTCTATCTTCTTTTAGCTGGTAGCACTATATGTAATTGTAACCCTTCTTCTGAAGTTTGGATGCTTACATATAGTGTTGATCTTTAAGATGATTACAATTTGTAACTGAGTCTGAGCCTTTTCTTAACTTTGCTTCTTTTATTTTCTCTTACTCTTTATGCTTACTTAATTATACTCTTCCTTTCATTAGTATGTTGCAGAATTCTTTTATGATTGAGTGATTGCAATTTGTTTCTTGGTTGATTCTGATGGGTTCCTATTAGTTGTCATTATGTCTGTCTTTCTCTGTGTTGGGATTGCCTCCCTTTTGGACTGGTTGTTTCCTTATCGGAGTTGCCTCATCTGCTGGTTTGTTAATTGACTGGGCCGACTTGTGGGCTGGCTAGTTTGGTTGGTTGTGCTGGTTGGTTTGGTTGGTTTTCTTTTTGGTTTTCTTTTTGATCTACTTTTAGTTAATAGGGTTTCTCTTTTGGTGGATTTTCTTTGTTTCGATTTTGGCCTTATGGTAGCTGGCTGCTGTTGTTTTTCTATGGTTGTCTTACTGTCTTTGATAGAGGTATGAAAACTACCTTTTTATCTTCATTTTATCCCGAAATATTTATGTTATATTTTTATTCTACTTATTTATGAGACTGATCATTTTCTCTTTAATATCTTACAAAATTTTTGATTAGGTTATTGGATACACGAAGACTTCAAGTTGCAGCCTTGGATTACTTCAACTGGAGTGATATTTTCTCCGTTGAAGATTTGAAAATACTACAACATCTGTATTTCTCAAAGGGATCAATAGAAGATGTTGATTTCAATTTAATTCTATATTTTTCTTTTTTATAAATAGATGGGAGATTGGGTGTTTAATTCTATAACTTGTATATAACTCTTTTGTTTGAACATTTAATTTTTTCTTTTAATATTTTATAATATTTTTATTGTACTTTATTTGAATTGAAATTATATATATTTGTAATAAAAAACTTCCAAAAGACTCAAATTAATTTAATAAATATTCTGTAATTTATTTTAATTGCTCTTCAACTTTTTTTTTGTGCTCTTTATTAGTGCAATTGACTTCAAATCGAGCCTATAAACGAGTCAACCTCGAGCTTCTCATCGAGCCAAGCTCGAGCTTCTAATTGAGCCCAGAAAGCAGTGCTCTAGCTTAGTTCTTACCGCAGAGGAGTTCGACATAAGCTCGAGTCGAGCCTGAGCTTACACCGAACAGTACGAGTCAAGCTCGAGCCTTGGCACCCTCAACTCTTACCATTTATCACCATCTCATTAATGGGTTCATAACAAAACCAAATTTACATACCACATAATTGTTATGTATTTATATATCTAACACCTTAATCTTAATTTTTACATAAATAACACCTTAATTTTAAATCACATCGAGAATACCATCAGCATTCTTCTAAAGTGAAATGCACTATTTTAAAACGTAACATAGTGTTAAATAAATATCAAACTCTAAGTGTTAGATATATAAATGCACAAGAATTGTATGGTATGTATGTAAATCTCCCCTCTAAATTTTAAGCAAAAAGAGTTTGCAGAAATTGCAACTTAAACATAAGAATTTAGAACTGCACTTAAAAAACAATTACAGCATTGAAATACATCATAAAGAGCAGTTTATAGAAAACAAAATTATCTGCAAACTAACAAAATGCATTGAAGAGTATTAAATTAAAATCTTGTTTAAGTTTTAATACAATTTACATAATTTAAAACTAGGTCCAAACAGATAACTGCAGAGAGAGAGAGAGAGAGAGAGATGATATTCCTACTGCAGAACTCTTACAGTAACAGGAAGGTTGAAGCATAAGCCCCTGTTTCTTCTGATTTGAAAATTCACTGCTTCGAGGCCAGATTCCACCCGGAAAGCTACAGCTTTAACAGTATTTTGAATAGGATTCCTATTTAATTTGGATAAAATTTCTATTTTTCAGCATGAATTAGAAATCAATGAAGATTATTTTTTACACAGATAAAAGTTTTAATAAGACCTTACCTGGAAATGAATCTGAAGGACTTCGGATCAAAATTACAACCAGAGAGAAAGCGCTCTATGTCTTCTCGAACGGCATTGCTGGGAATCCCTTGAATCAGAACCTGGGAATAAGTATAGGATTAGATTGTCGATTTACTCTGCAGTTAGAAATTTTGAGAGAAATGAATTTGATTGATGTCAAAAGAATTTTTTGTCAATTTGTATTTAGTAACAGAGATCGATTGCATTTTATAACAAAGAACATGTTCATAATTATCATAATATTATTGAAGAATCAAGCTTATTATAAGTAATACAATTGAGTTATGAGAGGTTAGTAGAGCACAGGCTTAGAAAATCAGATCAGTTTTGGAGAAATAAGTTGATTCAGTATTGAAGAAGATGTGTTCTAAAGGTGATTGTTGTAATGAGTGGATGATTGAAAATAAATGAAGGATTGTTGTATGGTCATCATTGATCTTGAAAAAGTTAGTCTTGTTGATTGTTGATTGAGTTCTATTAGAATTGATTTGATATTATATTAAAAAGAAAAGATATATGTCAAAGGCATGTTGAAGCTATTGAAGATATATATGATGGAATAATTATAGATTCTAAGTAATTATGGAGTACTTATTGTTCGCTTAAATTATTTTATCCTTTTTCATTTTTTTTTATTTTTCTATGAAACTCATTAGTTTAGGTTCACTAAAGAATTTTCAATCATAATAAATTATAAAAAGAATAAACAAGTCTATGTAATTTCATATTGATCATGCAAATTCTCTTTAAACACTAAAATTTTATAACCAATCATTAAAATGATACATGAGCAAACAATCACAAAGATACTGCCAACATGAGAAAAGAAGAAACATACATTGGATCAAAAAAACGAAAAAACAAAGCGACTACTATCCACCCATGAAGAGAAGCAATCTGAAATTACATAACAACAAAATCCACAATATCAAAGTCATCAACAGAGTTACTGTATCTAGCTTGGAATCTGGTAAATTTATGTTACTTAATAAAAACATTTTCTATTCTGTGCTCCTCAATCATCAAAACAAGCTGAAACTTTTTCTTCATTAATCCAATCAAACTTCTAATTGAATATTGATATTGGACCAATATAGAGTCACCAACAACCTCTACATCAGAACATTTATAAGTAGCATTGGAAACCATAGTGATAACATTACAAGCAAAATAGAAAGTAGAGAAAACAGCTAGAACTTAAATAACCTATCACACTATTCTCTCAAGCATGGCTATTGAAGTTCCAAGAGACCCAACATATGTCTGATGAAACGTGATATGATTGCGCAGGAGCATCTATGCCCACTAATAAGCCTATAACAACAATGGAAGGCACTAATTCAAAAGAAGAAATTGATGGAGGTATCCAAAACTTGAGAGCATCCCATAGGGACAACGGCAGAGGGAGCATCTCACACTAAGTTCAAAGTCCCCAATTGATCATGTAAATTAACCACAAATATTTTGTGATACTAAATTATGATCAAGTAAGCAATCCCCAAGTTCACAAAAGTAGGATCTCTAAAAGAAGATTTTCTCAATTCTAGGTGAGCCTTAAAGTACTTAATATAACCATGGTCAAAGATTGCATGACTGATAATAATGAAGGTAAGCCTCAAATTCTACTTTTTGTCAAAAATCATGCAAAAGAAAACCCAACCCGCCCATCTCTGCTGGATTGTAAATTTAATAAACATATAAATTTAGTGAAAAATATTATTTAAAATTAAAATAAAATATAAAACCAGCATTTTCCTCTCTCTCTCTCTCTCTCTCTCTCTCTCTCTTCTGCTTCCCTGTCCACTCACTCTCTTCATTTTCCTCTTCTAAACTCTCTCTCTCCCTCTTTCTGTGTGTGTGTGAGAGAGAGAGAATCAATGTCCACAAGAAGTGTCTCTATAAGCTAACCATAATAAGATGGCGAAAACTCCATTCTTGCTTCAGTTCTCCTCACTGTCCTCTTCTCCATCCAACCTCTCTCTCCCCGAGTGAGTCCTTCTCTCCTGCTCTACCATCCCTCCTCTCTCTCTTCATCAGTCCTTTTCCTCCAACCCTTGTTCTCCGCAACCAACGAAGTCATTTCCATCTCACTGCCTAACACCTTCCTCAACCTCACCTCCATCCCCTCCTCCCTCTCCTCTCTCACTTCTCTCCAACTCCTCAACTTCTCTTCCTCCAACATCTCGGGCCTTATCCCCAATTCCCTTTCCTCTCTCTCCTCCCTCGGCATTCTCGACCTCTCCTCCAACTCTCTAACAGGTCCCATCCCTTCTTCCGTGGTCAAAGATTGCATGGCTGACAATAATTTTTGTAGTTATTCTATACTTTTAAATATGTGTTTATCTTCACACCATAAAGATGAAATAATATACTTTACAATTTATTAATCATCACACCATTCAAAAAAATCTAATTGTAACTAATCTAAATTAAAAAATATATTTAAATTTTTTTTGAGATATGAACTATTTAATTAGAAAAATAGAAAAAAAAAAACTTATAATATCCTAAACAAAGTGAAAATATAGAGAGAAAATATTATTAATTTTACATAGAAAAATTATTCCTTGATGGAATATCAAGATATGCGAATTTAATTGCATTTTCTTACTAATATGAATTTTATCTGCAAACATCAGAAAAAAAAAATCCTACATTAGAAAAGTTATCCCTTTTATAAACCCCCATTAATTACACTCATAAGTTTCATTATTGTGTATTTATATATTAAAAATTATTATATATAGAGTTTGGATGTAGCATGTATCTAAACTTCAATAAGATAATATTATGTGTCACTCGACTAATACATAGTTTCTATATATTGACTGTAAAGTGTTATGTATTTACTATGAAATATCGTATAAAATATTATATATCATTGTTTATACGAATAATATGTTAATATATAGTTAATATTATATCAATATATTTATAATTATTATACAATAATTATATACTAACTATTGTTAATATGAATTATCAAGATATCTCTACAACCTTTCCATCTCTCTATGTTAATATGAATTATCAAGATTTAATTAAACCAAAACATCTAATATGAAATTAATCAATCAAAAATACGTGAATTTAAACAAACTTAAACTTTATTAGAGATCAAGGATATTGAATTGTCAATATTTAATTAAACCAAAACATCTAATCTAAAATTAATCAATCAAAAATACATGAATTTAAACAAACTTAAACTTCATTAGATATTAAGGATGTTGAATTATCAAGATGTAATTAAACCAAAACTTCTAAATCAAAATCAATTAATCAAATACTTAAACAAACTCAAATCTTAAATTCTAAATCAAATCAAATAAATCAAATCAAATGGATTACACAAATTCAAATGGGTTAATTAAGATACTTGGGGCTGAATTTCTAGTTAGGATGTAAAATGAGTTAAATGCAAATAGAATTCATTCTACTCTTCATTCTTGAAAACTTAAACATCACTTTAACCAAATAAAAATGAAATAAAAATGAAAAGCAAATTATTAAATCATTTAAATTGAAATCACCCAAAGGTAAAAATTTAAACAAATTCAAACTCCAAATTAAAACTTAAACTAAAAAAGCCTAGCAAAGCCTTGCCACACAAGCCTTAAGCAAACACATTAGAATCTTATACTAAGTCACTTCTAGTGCTAAGTTATGGCGTTATATGTATGATATGTGTTTATTTTGTGATGTAATATTTTAGGCGAATGTTAGGGTGTATGTTTTGATGTCGGTTGTTATTATCATATTTTCTGCAGGGGATTGTGTTTAAGGGGCCGCTATAATAAAAATATAAATACTTTTATTGTGCAGGTTGCTTAGCCCCTAAGCGTAACCCATGTTAGGACAGGTGGGCTTTGTTACCCATGTGTGAGGTGCTAAGTCCAAATTATTCATATAACTGCTTGAATTGTATGATGTGTTTAACTAACATTTGTTTTGTAGGTGTAGCTAGATTTACTTTTTCTATTTTTAATGTAATTTTGCATTAGGAATTAGGATTAGTGTTATGGGGAATTAAGATGAGCAGTGGCCAGAAGGCTTAGTCCTTGAGGTGCCCTATGATGCCTTTGGAGCAAATCAAAAACAAAAAGAAGAGAAGAAAGAAATGAAGAAAAGAAGACCCTCATAACATATATTATTTTTGTAATCCGGATTGTATAAAGGATAGAGCTTCATCTTTTTTCTCTTTTTTGCTGGTGAAACGATTGCAGCGGCCCTTTATTCTATTACGGTAGTCTATAAAATTATTTGACGTTGTGTTTAGATTGCGCACTAGAATTGCATATTTTTCCTAGTTTCTTCATATTAGATGTTTGAATGTGTGGCTTGGATGCGGTAAGCTCTTAGGATAAAATTAAATTTTTTATCCCACTAACAACTCATAACTAAAATTTTAAAATAACCCATAACCTCACATAAAAGCTTAGGACCCCTTAGTTAGATGAATGAATATATACTGTCATGCATTTCATATTCTTTCACTCTTGCTAAGAGTGGACTAAAGGCTTAACTTGTGAGATCCTTTGATGGAAGAATTCTCTTTTGATTTGGTCCATAATAAAGTTTTCATGCATTTAGGCATACAAAATCCTATAGCATGTGTCAAAACAAAGAGTCCAAAAGAATCAAATAAATTTGATAAAATTTGCATTAGATTAAGTCGTGATTTTATACCAGTCATGCTTCTAGTCTCTTGGGGAGTGAGTTTAAGGGCTTAGTTCTCTAAACAACAATCTAGCCATCTTGCAAGCGTAGACTTTTGCATGGATTTAAGCAGAAGGAGTTAGTACTGCTCAGGGCGTTAATAAGTCCAGTGTCAGTGGTTTATTCTCTCTTGTGGAAGTACACCATATACTCATTTTCGCCTTAAATTTAAGTCGCTTCGCCTCAAAAGCTCCCTTAGGATCGAGCTATTTTTCTTTTCGCAATAAGCGTAAATCCTCCTCTTTGGCGTTTTCTTATGTTGTGAAATTATAAACCCTAGCAATCTAATAAAATGTCAACTCAAATAATTAACTCTCTTCAATTTCAAAAATATAAAGTCTAATTATATGATAAATTGGAATGTTCACTATGCTTCCTAATATTATGAACATTTTCTACTCTCTTTGAATTCCAAAAATAAGTCTTCTTCTTGATCTAACTCATCTGATTTTCTAAAATAGTCAATCCTTTGATAGTCTTAACCTTGAAATCTTTGGAGACCCTAATTGTTTACTTTAATCGAGAGTATACTTAAGGAATTCTCATTCTTTAGGATGTAATTAACTATGGGACTTGCCTTCATAGGTAACTTAATGAACCCTACTTAAAATAAACCATATTTTACTTTTTCATGTAAAATAGAAAAAAGATCTATGGTACATTTGAAGACTCATCGTGTCCTAGGAATCCTTATTAGATGATTAGATCCATTATATGATGGTGATTTCTATCTTTCGAGATAATATCATTCTTAACTTAATGTCTCGATCACTTGATAAGCGCAGATCGTGGTGTCCCATATCTCAAAAAATAAACACCTGATTTTTACGCATCTGTTGGGAGGGTTCCTCTCTCCATCTTTAATAGAATTATTGTCTCCAAGCATCGATAGTGAACTTATATTTTATATAGGCCCGAGACTATCATTATTTCCGTTGGCACGTAGTTTATTTCATCCTTAAGTAAAGCTCGTCAACATCCTTTAGGTTTTAAGACCTCACTCCGTGTAGATCCTAAAATCCCTATTGAATTCCCCCAAGAGGTGAAAATTAAAATTAATCAGACAAAGGAGATGATCAAAATTAAGAACATCTTCACCATTCTGATGGTGAGGCAAGGTTCATCCCATAAAAATAAGAAAATAAAACCCTTTCTATAAAATAACATGTCTTTCCAAAAGCACTTTTTCAAAATCCACATAATAAGGTATCTTTACACAAAAATTTGTAAGAAATTTTCAAAAAGGCACAAAACACATATAACCAAACCTCATTTGACAAATCTTATGGTTGTTACATGGAGGTTTTTTTTTTTTTTTTTTTTGGTTACATGGAGGTTCTTTTCAAAGTTAACCATTTTTTTAATAATACATTATCTTTGAAAATAGCTATCTCCAACCCACACACTCAAATTTGTCAGATGGAGGTTCCATTTTTAAATAAAATCATGATATAAAATTGAAACTCCATTTAGCATACTTCACATGTGCTAAAGTTGAAGTTTTCCCTCTTTTCGAAAAGCAATAAACCATACACATAAAAGAAAAGTCAAGACATATTTGAACCACCCCACTTAACATACCCAAATTTGTCAAATGAGAGTTCCCCTTCCCTTAGAGAAGGTAGAGCAAATTGAATTATATTTGTATTTATTTGATAAAACTCCTTGCCTAAGTCTTGGACTTCAAAACATATTGGGAGCTCATTTGACATGTCCAAGTATGTCAAATGAGGACCCTATTTTTGAAAATCATAAGAACAAATTGAACTTCATTTAGCATACTTAAGTTTGTTAACTAAGTTCTTTTCTTTCAAAAATCATAAACACATTTGACTTTCACTTAACATAACAAATTGGTTAAGTGAGAGTTTCATTCTCAAAAAATCATAAACACATTTGACTTTCATTTAACATACCAAATTTATTAAGTGAGAATTTCATTTTCAAAAGTCATAAACATATTTAACTTTTACTTAAAAAACTAAATTTGTTAAATGAGAGTTTCATCTTTAAAATCATAAACACATTTGACTTTCACTTAACATATCAAATTTATTAAATGAGAATTTCATTTTTAAAATCATAAATACATTTGACTTTCGCTTAATATACCAAATTTGTTAACTAAGAGTTTCATTTTAAAAATCATAAACACATTTGACTTTCATTTAACATACCAAATTTGTTAAGTGAGAGTCTCTTTTTAATACATTTGATCATTATTTTAACATACCAAATTTGTTAAATAAGGATCTAATTTTTCATGTCAAAGCATACTTGAGGTTTCACTTAACATACCAAATTTGTTAAGTGAGAGTCTCATTCCCAAAGAAAAATAAATATATCTCAAACAAATTTGGGACTCTCACTTAACATATCAAATTTGTTAAGAGGGACTCTCATCTTCAAAGAAAAGCAAATCTATCTCACAATCATATTTGACTTTCACTTAGCATACCAAATTTGTTAAGTGAAAGTTTCAACATCAAGCACAAATCAAACACATGTGGCATCTACTTAACATACCAAATTTGTTAAGTAAGAAGCCTCATTTTCAAATCAAAATATCAAGCAATCAAATCTTAACAAGTAAAAATATCTCAAATACACAATCACAACCACTTCTTAACATATCCAAATTTGTTAAGTAAAAGTCTTTCAAACTATCAATATTTTCAAACAAGATACACAAAACACAAATATCTCCAAGAAAATCTCTCCTCGAATTTTAGAACCCCACCCAACCTACCTAAATCGGTTGAGCATGGGTTTTAAATCGAAATCAAATGGTAAAAACTCTCCTTAATATCTAAATCTCTCCAATGAACCCCACCTAACACATTTGAATCGTTGAGTATGAGTTCAAAACTCCAAACTTCTGTTACTTGCATGAAACAAATATCAAGGCAAAAATCTGATACAAGTTATATTTTCATAAATGCAAACATACAGCTCAGATCAGCCAATGCAGTCTTTACAGTTTTCACACATGGCAGCTCAGAAGTACGTGTTTACTTTTCCTTTCGGGATGGATTAAGAGTAATTAAACATTTTTTAAATCATTAGATTAATCAAAGATTTATTTAATTAATGACTTAATTTTTCACATGTAAGTGATTTGATTTAATTAAGTGTTTTGCTTAAGTTTGATTTGATTAAAAGATTATTATTATTATCATTTGATTAGATTAAGTGATTTAATTATTTATTTTTATTTCAATTAAATTTGATTATTCATAATCATAATTAGGTTTGATTTTCTTCATTTATTATGTTCATTAGATTTCATTCATATTTGATTTACTTGTTAGGTTTATGTATTAATGGCTAATTAATTATCTTATTCCAAATGGATGTGATTTAATCATATATTAATTAACTTTATTTAGTTTAATTTGATTAATATCAAATAATTCAATCTGATTTTTAGTCTATTTAATAATTAATTAATTTCTGTTTATTTATATTCATTAAGGAGTTTCATATGATTAAGCCTCCATACTTAGTGTAGGTTTAGTTATACTAGTTTATCTCATCTTAAACTTTCCTAGATTTGTTGAATTTAAAGTTTGATTTAAGATTTAATCATTTAATTGAGTTTTATTGATTTAAATAGGTTTAATCATATTTAATTTAATTTCTTAGGAAAATGATATTTTTCTGATTTGAGGTTTGATTAATAATTGCTTAAGTGTTATTTCATTTTTAATTTTAATTTAGATATTTAAATTATTTTTAAATTATATTTTAATTAAGTTTTTAATTGATTAAACTTTAATCTTTAGAGTTTGTTTGGGTTCATTAGGATTCAAAAAATCACATTATTTTCTTAGAAGTCCTAGATGTTAATTGAAGTGATTTAAGCCATTTTGAAGATTTTGTAAATTTCTGATTTTTTTATTAGATTTATTTTATTAAAATGGACAATTTGAACTTCAAAATTTAATTTCTCTCAATCCAAAAGTCCTTTTCACTTGAGATTTTTATGGAGTGTGTGTTTTAACGTTAATTTCAATCCCTGAAAATTTCAACTTAATCTGACATATATTTTTGTTTTAATTAATGAAATTTGAATTTTACTAAAACTCAAATTAAGCTCAAGATATTCAGTGAATTTTGGGGATTTCACTCGGAAAGATGAATCCAACAAACCCTTATTTGCAATTTTTGATTAAGTATTTTATTTTCTATGAATTTTTAAAATTTCAGGTGATTTAAATTAATTTTTTAAATCAGAAAATCGCATGGGCGGCTAGCGTGGCGCGTGGTGTCGCGCGATTGTGGCACACACACACATGCGGTTCGGAAGACCGATCAGCGGCAGGGAGCGACCTGCGATTCGCTCTAGACCAGATCATGCGATCTGAGCCGTTCGATCGCGTGAACAGCATGATCGAACGGTCCAAATCCCATCAGGCAATCCGAAGGCCCAGATCGCATGATCCAAGCCGTTCGATCCCGTGAATCGCTGGATCGGACAGCGGCTGTAGCCCTCCGATGGTGAACAGTAAAAACAGCTATTTTTTTTTAGAAAAATGAGGGTTTAAGTAAAAACTTGTCCAAATGGACTCGTTTTCACGTCGATTCGCACCGGAAAAATTCTATTTTCTAATTAGGATGATTTAAAGTAAAAATGCGGGATTATCTAGGGTAGATTCCTAAAAATCGTGCAAAAAATATCTCAAAATGAGAAATCCTAAGGTCGGCTACAGTTTTTGAAGGTTACCTCACCGAGGATGATTTCCAACGGCGGTGAAGATCCGAGCGAACTCCTAGGCATGTGAGGAAGCTTTGGAATGATTTTTATTCTTTGTCTCCCTTTAGAACGTCGTCTTCTCCAATGGTCACCGTCGCCTTGCCAGAAAAGCTTTTATTTGTGTTTTTGAGCACAAAAATGGCTCAAAGAGGTGGGGAATGGATTCTTTTTTGCTTTAGGGAGCTCTTGGGGGCTGAATAGTGATAGGAGGAAGAGGGTGAAGCCTCATGTCCCCCTCTTTTTATAATGGCTGAAAATCCACCTTTTTTGAATATTTTTGCTCCAAAGTATTATCATATTGCTTGAGGTGGTCGAGATGGATGATAGATTGATTGAGGACTTTGGATTTTTGCTCCAATGTCCTATGATCAACTCTATTCAATACAAATGTTGAGGAGTTCAGTCCGTGTGATGGGGGAGAATTAAATGAGATTGGGTGGAATCTTATATGGGGGAGGATACATGAGAGATTTAATTGGGTTGGGTTGATTTTGGGCTGATCCTAAATGAGTTTGGGTGGTTAATCGACCCATTGGTTTGGTTTGAGATTTCAATTTGGGTCATATGAGTCATATTGGGTCAAGTTGACAAATTTGATCAAAATTGGCTAAATTTGCTTGGGTTATGAGTTGATTCATATTCAATTGACTAATTGACGATGAATGTGGTCTTTGGTTTGAATTAATTTAGATTTAATTTGGATTTAGGCTTAATTGATCATTTAGAATTTAGGCTAGGTTGGGTCAAGATTAATTTAATTATGACTTTATTCAGTTCAATAAACAATTTGGAATAAACTTGAGTCATTGTTTGCAATCAATTTGGGTTAGATCATGATTTGACCCAATTTAGTCCTTTAGGCCAATTTGGGTCAACTTGAATCAAATGACCAATTGCGCTTGGTTTAGCTCAATTGATGGTGAAGTCATATTTAAATATTGACTTTGGGTTAATTGGTGTATGATGAGTTTTGGCTAATTTTGGTTCATTTGGGCTAAGGATTGGCTTGGTCAAATGATTAAGTTGACTTGGTTTGACCCAATTGATTACAATTGGTCATCCTATGGTGATCAACAATCATGATGGAAGATTTTGGTGAGCTTGGTTCAATCCTTGGGTTGTAAGTTGTTCAAATGGTCATTTAGGTCACTTTGGGTCAAATGAACCTAAGTGAGTCAATTGATTTGATTTGAGTTTAGTTCAATATACATATAAGCCCTGGATCGAAATATAAATTCATCGGTAATCAATTTGGAGTTCAATTGGTTTTGGCTCAATTGAAAGTTTTAAGTCGGTAAGCTTGACTTGGGTTGACTTGAATTTGGTTTGATGATTGTAGATTTTATTTATATTGGATAAATGATCGAATGAATGATTGATTCGAAAAATCCATTGATTTTAATTTGATTTGGAATTTGGTTAAGTCCAAAGAATTGGCTTAAGCTGGTGAGTTTGGATTTGATTTTCGATATAATTTTGGTCATTTGAATTTGGATTTCATTTATATTTGTGAATATAAATGAAAAAATAATTAATTGAGTTTGATTTGATTTAAAGGAAGTTTTGGCTACGCTTATGAATGTGGTTCATATGGCTTAAGAAGGATCTTAGAATTTGAATTTGATTTTGGGTTTTAATCATTTGGAGTCAAATTTGAAATTATAATTGAAATTTGAATTTGAATTTGAGATTTGGTTTGAGAATTGAATCTGGGTTTGATTTAAGAAAGTATATATAGATTGGGTTTAGGCTAAGATAGGTAATTTCCTTAAGCCCTAAGGTATAGCCTAATCTTATGATTACTACTTCTAAATTTCTAGGCTTAGGTTAAACGTTCACTTAATCACTATAAGTGTCGCATGACTAAAAACTTCTTATTGTCTAGAAGAGTCCTAAGTCTTAAGAGAGGAGGTTAAGAGCTCACTCCAAAAGTGAGATCAACAATTACTATAAGACCAAACGACACTTACGTATGAAATATATATATATGAGAATATACATCAATATAGCTCTAGTTAAAATTAAAAAAATGCCTAAAGAGTATTATTTTAGAGGATTACATATTGGCTATTTTGATCACACATGGGTGTCAAAGAATAATGTCTAATCTTATGATTACCACTTCTAAATTTCTAGGCTTAGGTTAAGTGTTCACTTAATCACTATAAATGTCTTATGACTAAAGAGTTCTTAGTGTCTAGAAGAGTCCTAAGTCTAAAAAGAGGAGGTTAAAAGCTCACTCCAAAAGTGAGATCAACAATTACTATAAGACCAAACGACACTTACGTGTGAAATATATATATATGAGAATATACATCAATAAAGCTCTAGTTAAAATTAAAAAAATGCCTAAAGAGTATTATTTTAGAGGATTACATATTGGCTATTTTGATCACACATGGGTGTCAAAGAATAATGTGCTCTTTGCTCCATTAGGGCATCATATTGTTGCATATCATCAAAAGGTTGAATGAAGCCTTGGTCTAATTATAAGATGAATTGTAAGATAGATAATATGTAGACCAATGATCAATCTAGATCCCTCGAATTTAGATATATTTACATTTTGACATCCTAAATTTGAAAAGAGAAATTCAACGAGGGTGAGAAGTGATCATTGAAGCAAAGGTTTGAAAAGGAGCAGATCTTTGAAGATTATTTTTTTCTTTTTGAAAGGTGACTTCTAAAAGAAAACAAGAGGCAGTAATGAACTACCACCATATAAAAAAATAAAAATAAATAAAAAGAGTAAGAGTTGATGGGCTATACAAATAAAATGTTAGGCTCATGTCTTTTAGTGAAAAGGATGAAATTTTATTAGAAACTACACCTTTAATTATGCTCATTATGGAGCACTATGAAATGGGCAACACCTAGAAAGTTGCACTATGAAGGGTGAAATGGTGAGATTCAGCCTGATATGAGATGGGCTGAGCAATAACAAACTTGTATGGTAATTTCGGAATGAACAAAGCGAAAGTTAACAAGCATGTGACATCCTGAATTTGAAAAAAAATTATTCAAATAAGGTAGGGAATGATCGTCAGGTTTAGGCTAAAATAATGAGCAGCTCTTGGCATGTCTCTAGGTGCTAAGCTTTTAGGAGAAAAGTGGGATATGATAGAACTAAATCCTACATTGCAAAAAGAAAAAAGAGTAGCTATTGGGCTAAATAAGAAATTAGACTTAAATATATGAGACGCCTTCTAGTGTAATAGATAAAATTTCATTAGGAATTTTATAGTTAAGCTTACTCTTGGTAGAGCATTAGGATAAGAGACAACTTGAGAAGTTGCATAAAGAATGGTAAAACTATGAGGGCAAATATAACAAGAGATGGGTAGTTATAATTGATATCAAAGTTAAACCTCCTCTAACATGATGTGGTTCGAAAACAAAGTGAGCTAATGGGCCTGTGACATCTCAAATCTAAAGAGGGATAGTTCAAAGTGGTTAGAGCCTCTTGACAAACTTGTATGATGAAAGCTTCTAAGAGAAAGCCAAGAATGAACTATATAAGTAAAATGTTTGACCCAAATATACGAGGCATCTTTTAGTGTAATGGATGGAGTGTCATTAGGAAGTCTATAATTAAACATGCTTGTGACGAAGAACCCTTGGGATTCATTGAACTCCTAATAAATTTCACCAAAAAGGATAAAACAATGAGGATCAACATAGCGTGAGATGGGTTGGGCAAAAGCGAACAACACATAGCATAATATAAGCTAAATTTTTATAATAAAAAAAGTTTGACTGTTTATCAATTTATGCATGTCATTCTTGTGTAATAGTGATGTTAATCTTCTTATATCATTCTAAATTTATTGAATGTCTTCAAAAAAGTTCCATTTTGGAGACATCTGATTAAAAAAAAAAAACGGCATAGAGAAGTATGACACTTGCACAAGGATGACACACGTGACTTAAGAAATGAACTAAAATTTTCTTGTAACAACCTTAATTTGAAGAGGGTGGTTTCAAAGAGGCTAAGAAGTGTTGTCAAGATAGAAGCCTAAACAAAGTGCACCTTTAGATAGGTTTCGATGACGGCGAGCTTTTGATAGGTTTCCATGACAGCGAGCTTTTGAGAGAAAAAAAGGGACAAATTGAACTAAATCTCACACAAAACATAAAAAAGGTTATTGAGCTATACAAGTTAAAAGTTAGATCAAAATATACAAGATTCCTATTAGTGTAATGAGTAGAGTTTTATTAAACACTATAGTTAAGCATGCTTTTAATAAAGCATTATCAGGATGTGTGATAATTTAAGAAATTGCATCAAAATGATCAAATTGTGAGGGACAACATATTATGGGTGTGAATAGTGAAAACATGCTTTCTTGAGTTAACCGTGAAGAAATAAGTTGTTCAAAGACTTAGGTAACAAAAGACAATAAAGTAATATGTTGTAATTATTATATGAGAAAATAGAAGAAAAGAACACAAACTAATGAGAGGAGACTTACAGTGATTCTATCCACAAACCTTCATCCAGTATTATCATAAGTATGAGCTTATAGTATAATAGTAGTATCTTTGAATGCTTGTAATGATTTTTTGAGAGCACAAGAGAACTACAAGTATAAATAAATAAAAAATTTCAACAAAGAGGGTTACACCTAAGAGGAAAATCAAAAGTAGTAGTTACATTAGATGAAAAGATTAGAACAGAGTATTTGGCAGCACTCAAGTCTTCTACAAGAATTAAATGAAAGATTCCAATAGGCCTTAAGAGATATACTAAATTAAGTTTCCAACCTTTGATGGAGACTTGAATGCTTTCGATGAGAAAAGAAAAGTCCTTCCAGAGTTATAGTTTGAGCTATAGTGGAGATTAGAAAATATTTTGGGAGTCAATATCACAACCTAGCACCTATGTTTCATAACCCTCGAATGATCCTTATGATAAGATGTTTATAATTGTGTTGAATACATCAATTCATAGGCTTATAATGATGGTGAAATCAAATAGTTACAATGATGATGGAAAACATGTCCTACGACACCTTAATAAAGGACAAATGATCATGAATCATTAATGTATGAACCCCAAATTTGTGATTTAGTTATGTTTGCATGATGTGGGAAGTCAATGGGACAAAAGAGTACTTGATGGCAGAGATGTTCTGAAGCACAGACAGGAATTGAAGTAATGAATGTGCATAGATTTCTAATATATCAAGCTTCTTTGGAAGCAATGAATGAACTAGTGAAGACGTGCATTCCAAGCAACAACAATAAATGTATCATACTGGTTCATGGATAAACTCTAGACGTGGTGTCTTGCATGGAGAAAAAATGTAAAGTAGAGCATAAAGACTACTAAGTTGAGCACATGAAATCCTAAGAGACATTGTCGAGAGAGCTTGCAAGAGGAATTCCTGAGAAACACTCCCTAGAGGTGTCCCAAAAAATTTCTTTCCAAATTCTAGTATATAAAAGGAGACTCTATCAATGTGGCGTTAGGTCACAATCATTAATCTAATGGAACATTGTCGAGAGAGCTTGCAAGAGGAATTCCTGAGAAACACTCCCTAGAGGTGTCCCAAAAAATTTCTTTCCAAATTCTAGTATATAAAAGGAGACTCTATCAATGTGGCGTTAGGTCACAATCATTAATCTAATGGAACATGGTCAATGGAAATTGCACCAAGATTTCAAACATTATCTTGGATTTACATGTTCCCCCTATTTTGAAGGGTTACAAGTGTAGTTCCTGATGATGATGGGAACTAATGCACGCATCCATAGCCAAGATGAATTGGAGGAGAAATAAGCATTGATGCAACAAGAGCTGGTTGAGATGATATTTTTAACAGAGGGTGAAATGAAAAGGAAGACGTTGGTTGCAAAGCTAGAGAAGAGGCAAAGCAGCAAGCTGAGGACAAGGGAGAGGAAGAACACCATAAGAAAGGTTGAGGCAGTACATGGATTTGCTCCTAGCTCCATTATTAGAAGTATCGACAAAAGTAAGGTGAAAAAGGTGATGAAATAGCTACATAAGGCAATGATGTCGTAAGAGGCTAACCTCAGGAGTGTCCATCTTTTAAGGCCAATGTGGAACACCAATTTGTGAAAGGACCATTTGTAAAGATGCATGCACCAATTCAACAGGTCCATCCTAGCATGTTAAGCAAGTGAGGATGATAGAGATGGAGAGGAAGATCTAAAGCCTACAAACCAACCAAGTAACATGTACAAGAGAGTGCAAGGGATCAAACATAGATGCAATAGAAGAGGACATCGCCTCCCTACATAGCGGTATGGTAGACAAAATGTGGAAGTTTTATCGCTTGAAGGACTGCTGGGTTGAGCTCGACATACCTGAGTTTGATTTCTAGGTGAGAATCAAGGTGGAGACTACCCAATATGGTATATTCATTGTTGTGTGTCTCAAGCAATATTTTTAAAAGTATGTTTCAAAGCTTGCATCAATAGTAAAGAGCGATGTATTGGCCTTTCACATTGCTTGCCTGTAAAGCACAAGCTCACAATGAAAAGTGTTTCACACCATTTCGTCACATTGTGTCACAGTGTTGCACACATGGCTCTAGCTCAAAAAAAAGCCCTTCTTCAAAATTCATGGTTTGGTTCAACATTTGCTAATAATAATTATGCCCAAAAGTTCACTTCTCTTCATTGTTTCTCGCATTCATTGAAACATTGCTCATTGGTTCTGTGCTCTCTTCTTGAGAATAATTCTTAATACTTCATCTTAATACTCTCACTTCATGCTACCTCTATCTCTCCACTTCTAGCTGGTCTAAACCTCACAAGTATTCTTGATTTTTAAGTATTATTTCTGAATCACTTAATTATTTATATCTTTGATTTCTTTTTGTTTTAAATGATGAAAAATTAATGTTGTTGAATGTATTATTATACAACAACAACAACAACAACAACAACAAGCCTTAATCCCACTAGGTGGGGTCGGCTACAAGAATCTTTCGTCTCCATTGTGTCCTATTATGTGTCAAATTCTCATTTAAATAAAGTACACTAAGATCAATTTTTATACATCTTAACCAAGTCTTTTTAGGTATACCTCTACCTTTCTTAACATAAGGCAAATCTAATGCATCTACTCTCCTAATCAAGTCATATGACGGCCGACGCTTTATGTGGCCAAACCATGTAAGGAGACACTCCCTAATCTTATCTACCACTCCCAATTTTTTTCCCGAACATACTCATTTTGCATTCTATCTCTAAGAGTAAAGCCACTCATCCACCTAAACATCCTCATCTAACACTTAACTTAGTCTTATGCTTCTCTTTTATTGGCCAACATTCGCACCATAAGTCATGCGTGTCTTACCACCATCTTATAAAATTTTTTCTAAAGTTTAAGTGGAACTTTTCTATCACATAATAGGCCAGATGCATTCCTCCACTTCAACCATCCAACTTGAATTCTACTAATAACATCTTCATCTATTTCACCATCATTTTGAACAATAGTCTAAATATCTGAAACGCTCACTCTTGTTAATGACTTGTTCACCTAATGTCACAACACTACCACTATACCTTCTACAACTAAAATTACACTCCATATATTCAGTTTTAGATCTACTTAAACGAAAACTTTTAGACTCTAGAGTTGACCTCCATAATTCAAGTTTCTGTTGGACTCCCTCTCTATCAACAACAAGAAGAATGTCAAAAAAGCATACACCAAGGTACATCTTCTTGTAAATGCCTAGTAAGAACATCCATAACTAAAGTAAAAAGATAAGGGCTTAAAGCTGATCCTTGATGTAATCCAACTAAAATAGGAAAATATTTTTTTAATCCTCCTTGTGTTTGGACACAAGTAACAGCTCTAATATACATATCCTTAATAACTTGAATATAACCAATATTAACTCATTTTTATTCTAGAACTCTCCAAAGAACATCTCTTGAAACTTTATCATAAGCTTTCTCTAAATCAATAAATATCATATGTAGATCCTCCTTACTTTCTCTATGCTTCTCCATCAAACCCTTAACAAATGTATAGCATCCAGTAGATCTACGGCATGAAACCAAACTGACAGTGAGAAACTTCTATATCACATCGTAGCTATGCTCAATTACTCTCCCATAATTTTAATGTATGGCACATTAACTTAATTCTATAATTTGCACACTCTTGTGCATCACCTTTATTCTTAAATATAAATCAACAAACTCTTTCTTCTCATCACATCTTTTAAGTTTTAAAATGACATTAAAAAGATTTATAAGCCAAGAAATTCCTTGATCTCCTAAACATTTCCACACTTCTATTGGAATATTATCCGGTCCTCGCTTTCCACATTTTATTTTCTTTAAAGCTTCACTAACTGATTACTAATGATGAAAAATGAAATTTCTACTTTTGTTTAGAGTATTAAGGTTCTATCGATTTCATCCTTCATTAAAAGTTTATCAAAATACCTCATCCACCTATTTTCAATATCCTTTTCTAAAAAAAATATTTTATTATTTTCATCCTTAATACACCTCACTAACCATGTTTTACTTCTCCTATCTCTTTCTTGGCTAACTTATACATACATCTTTCACCTTCTTTAGTATCTAATCTATATAAATCACTAAAAGCTAAATTTTTCAGATCATATACCGCTTCTTAGAATCTCTAGCACTCTTTATATCTTTCCCAATTCTCCGAAGTTTACATCTAAACTAAGTTTTATAACAATACTTCTTATTTTTTATCTTTTCGCACACTCGACTCCACCAACTATTCTTATTAAGTTTTTCCTTTTGATTCTCCAAACATCTTTAGAACTGCTTAATTTTATTTCTATTTTTCCCACATAACATTAAATTTTCCAGAACATCCCAAATTCTAATCTCTTGTAGCTTGCTCTTAAAAATATTTTTATTTATGTTCTTTAAATGTCCCCATCTAATTCTATGACAGTAATAATTAATAAGAATAGTAATGCAAATTGCCTTGCTACTAATATAGTCTGCATCAAGAAACTTTCATTTCAGTATAAAAAAATAACCTTGCTTCTTAGCATTAATATATAGTACAATCAATCACTTTGGTTGCAATAGTATGGAAGACATAACAATTAATTAACAAATAATTTATTCTATCTATTAAAAAGTGACTAAAATCTTATGCATTAGAGTCCAACAGCACATCTACACCAATACAACATCCATAAATTGTTCAATGAAGTAAGTTTAGCTACCTCTTCTTAGTTTAACTTTTTCATATAACAACTTTATGTTTATTGTGAGATCTTAATTGAGAAAAAAAAAACTAATGATTGTTCTCCGCATCAATTAAAAAGAGACTACCCATCTGAATTGATCTAAGTAATCTTTCATGCATCTGCTTAACAATTACTTCTATCGTTTCAAGCTCATCTAGGTAATATTTCACATTTGCACTCGCCCCTGTAACTTAAAGTTTTGCTAGTGTTATTAAAAATTATTATCTAGTATAATTTTGGCTAATTAACTTACAATTATATGCATAGATATATTATACAAACCATTAACGCTCAGATTTGCACTTCACATTGTTTTGTAAGCATTAAAGCATAAAAGAATGATTGTGCATCACATTATACTTAGTTGATCAATGTAATCTAGTAAATGGTGAGTCACGACAATACCAAAGAGTTAATCAAGGCAAAGGAGTAAAAGCATGAGGAATTGAACTAGTCAATATGACAAGGCGCTCCCCTCCCTCTCGAGAACTACTAAGATGAGCATCAAAGTATTACAAAAAGAGACAATAGGTCCTTCTAAAAAAGGCCTTGCTATTATAACAGATGATTAGCATAAATAACATAACTTCATATTATTATAAAATTTATAATAAGATGAAATAAAAGATTTGCTTGCACTTGCTTATCATTTGATCCCATATTTTATCTTTTGTTTTGTGTTATTTTGGATGCATGCAAGAAATTATGGCACATCTCAAATGAGCAACTAGTTCCCAAAAATTAAACAAAATATTTGACACAAAGTATGCCCTTATGTATACAAATATTTCCTGAGAAGTTCCTAAGAGACACCCGCAAAGTTCTTTTTTAAATTTCCAAGAGACACACAAGAGGTTCCCGAGAGCATAAGGAAGTGAACTATCCTAGATGGCAATGCTCTCCACCCGAGCTTGCCAAGTGAACAACAATAATCAGCATATGTATAAAAACTTCATATTATTATAAAAATTAAGATGGGATCAAATGAAAATTTTGTATATTGTCCTTTATTATTTGATCCCATATGGTGTTTTTATATTTTATATGGCTTTAATGCATGCAAGAAATTGTGGTGCATCTTAGTTGGGTAACTACACATTTGAAATTAGACCAAGAAATATCTGCCATAAAGCACGCTCTGAAGAGTGCCTTGAAAATATTTTTTGAGAAATTCCTAAAAAGCTCATGAAAGACACTCAAGGGATTTCTAAGAGATTCCCAATAAGAAATCATGAGGCTAGAAGGCAAGCAGCATAAAGGACTAAATAGCAATCATAGAGAACCAATAACCCAACTAAATCCCCAAATATCAAGAGAATAGGGAAGCAATAGATGATAGAGGACCAAAAATGTCATAAAACAAAACTAGAGAACTAACAAAACCCACCTCTAAAGGGGATCGTCATAAGTATGATTATCAAAAAAATAAAATAAAATAAACACTAAACTACAAAAAAATCAACTAATAGGATCATGTTTAGAAAATCGATGCTCATTTTGTCATTTGTCAATAAACTAATTTCACACATGTTTAAATAGGTAGATGCATTCTCCTTGTAAGATAAAATGTTCTCAATAAATTCAATTATTTATCAATCACAACATGTGACTTAACATAAGCATTTATAGCACTTCATGCCCTACATGAATACATTTGTGGGCCTAAAAAACAAAGAAATAAGTACGTTAGACATCTTAAACACATCCATCTAATTCATTTAATAATTATATTTCTAAGTAAGCAAATGGCAATCAAACTTATTCAATAATTGAAAATTCAATGCTATGATATCATTAATAATTTCAAATCAACACTTACAGTTCTACCATCATGTGATTCAGTTATGTCCCATTGACCGGAATTTATCTGTAGCAAAATAAACATTAAAATTAATATATGCAAATCTCTAACTTGTAGGTGAAATTTCAACATCGAAATGACTAAATATACCTAAATTGTAGAGAGAAATAACTACAATAGATTAGCAAAATAAGTCAGAAAACTCACCTTATCTAATTTGTATAAACGACCTTTCCTCGTAGTTTGTCTCAAAGCGGTATCATAGGAAGATTGTGAAGGAAACCTCAACATCCTATTATAACAGAAGGAAAAGATTACACACCACACAATAAATAAAATGATAAATATAACAAAATTATAATAAAAAATATACAAATAATGTATAGCAATTTAGGTGACGATGGAATATTATGTAAGACCTTAATGTCCCATAGTGCATAGCTTACACTAAATTATTCATATTTAATTGTATTAACACCTTTGACTGACAAAAATGACACTCTTTCAACATGTACTAATAATAAATACACAAACATCCAAGTAAGCAATCCATCTATAAAAGCACATAAAATAACTAAGAATGTATTTTGAAAAAAATGTTTATTAACTTTCCTATTTGAAAAAGACTGCTCATGCAATTCAAGTACTTTAAATCTCCATATTATTCTCTAGATGAAAATAGAAGGATTTCTAACCTAGATTCATGTGGTGACACCATTTGCAATTCATTCAAAATAAATTAGCATTTTCTCCAAACAATTATGTGAAGAGGCATGGACAATAATTAGCCTTGGGCAAGCCTAGATTTAATGCAAATTAATCTCATCTAAACATTAATTATCTTAATTAAATCTTACCAACTCATTAATTAATCCAAGCAACCATCATAGTCATGAATTAATTAATATTTTAACTATATATATACATATATAATTAGTAAAGTTAAAAATTAATGAATAGTGTAATTATACCAACCACAATTAATATACACTATTAAAACCTCAATAATCATAAAACAGTAATTATCTATATTAAATAGTTGATAATTAGTTAATATGTTAAGATATTGTTACATACAACACTAAAAAGATGTCAACAGAAGAAATTCCTGACTACTTGGCAAAGTAACACCTAAATGGAAAAATGCTTGGGAGTTGAGAGCTAAAGAAAAAAAAGAGAAACTATCAGTATAAGATATTTGCAAAGTAGCAAGCAAATGATAAAAGAAAAGAAGAGGACAATGCAAGCACCAGAGTTAAAGTAGTTTGATTCATAGACCTACATCTATTATGCAAGCCTTGATTCCTCGGTCATGTATTAGTAATGTAGATTTACAATTTAAGTAATAATACATCGTCCAGAAGTTTGGAGGGATAGAAAGACGATCAAAAAAATACTTGAAGAAAATTGATGTACAAGAATTTATGCGTGTAGAAGTTGTATGCCAAGTAGCCAAGAGTAGGTTTCAAGAGACTAACATGAAGGTTAGAGCGTCAGGTGTTGAGATTGAGCGTTAACTGTTGGAGGGAGATAAGTGTTCTGCATATATCTACATAAAAGTTTCATATCAAAGTCGGAGAAAGAAAAGATAGAGAATCGAGTGCATTAGTATTAGAGTTTTTATATTTTGGAGAAAATTTGAGCATTATCCCTCAATGCAAAGAGGATCGAGAGCCCCCAAAGGAACTAAGTTTATTCTGAGTAGAAATAAAGAATATCCATTAATGGAATAATTAAATTGTGGCAGAAAGTATTCAGCTAGGTACCCTCCAATTTGTCTAATTGGCTCAATATGTGTATGACTTTGATGCACACTACAAAGGTCAGAGCAATCTGGATATCACTAAAATAAACTTTAATGATATTAACTATAATATTAACTAATTCCTAACAATTTTTAATTAGCCTGATTAGCAGAATTAATCAAAATATCCCGTAAGGTTGTTTCTAAAGCAAGTGAAAACACCCTCATAGATGTTTTAACAATTTCATGAAACCACTCTTTTTGTTTTGAAAATCATGAAATAAAAACATGATTGTCATTTTTTATTTAAAAACTTACTTGAATGGAAAACAAAAAATAGAAAGCATAATTGAGTTCAGATATATCCTTATCCATATAAGTTATAGCTTTCTTGACCCACTTGGCTCTGGACCGAGTTCAAACGAACTATTCACAGAACCACAATTCACATGAAGGAAACCTACTTAAATGCTTGGACATACCAATGACAAGAAGCAGAATAAGTTCTGCTCATGCCTCAGCTAGTAAAGTTACATTCCATATGCTAATTTCATGAGTTTGGGGACCACTTGTGTTGTGCGAGCCACTTAGTGCATACCCAACACAGGGGCAGTCATCAAAGCATGATAATAATAAATTATAAAGAGCATCTGTGCCACTATGACATAGTATTTGCATTCTATGTCGCTTGGTGTGCGGCAATGTTTAAAAATAATATTGCAAAAACTGTATCTAAAAGGAGTTGCCTAACAATTTCTTAGTGAGTGGTGAAAAATTCAAAAAAACTAAATGAGGCCGATGTTCGCTGATAACAAAATTGATATAAAAGATATAATAGCTCAAGTAAGAAAGAGGATGGTATACATTGCACGAACATTGAAATAGGGTTAAATGAATTGTTGTATTCAAACTTCACATCCGATGCAGACAGATTACATCCTTCAAGGAAATGAATAATATCTGTCTTCAATGTGTTTCTTCCAAAACCAGTCAGCCGACCATAGACTGCACCTAGATGCATCGTAGTTAGAAACTATGCAAGTTAAAACAAGGCTATAGACAGCAAAAATAATTGAAAGAAAAGTTGAGATAAATTTGGAGTAAAAATGGCAATAATCTAACAAGTTATAATTAGGCTCAGGTGGCATTCTTGTGAGCACCATACACACACACACACCAACAGATGTAAATATGAATACTTCAAGAGTCCTTGATTGTTGTATGGTCAACTAATCATGCTTATATGGCAATCATCTTTTCTGTCCCACCCCCTCCCAATTTTCTTCTTTGCTGGAGTCACTGAAATCAGAACCAACATGATCGATAGTTTCTCAAGATTATAAGATCATAAGTAGATGGAAATGTAGGATATTTTCCTTAAAATCATATGCCAAATTAAATTACCTTCTTCCAGATCTCCTTAAACTTTACCCAAAGTAGGATGTTTCTTTCTTAGCAATTGTGGTTGCAATGTTTACCAGTAATAGTTAGCTTGAGTACTTAAAACACCAAATAAACCAGATTTTGGCATTATTATTTGTCCTTCCCTTTAAGAATGCTTTCGGCATATATGACAGAAATTGCTTTAATGGATGCAAGTATACTCCACTTTACATTTTTTTTCTAACCATTCATTAACTAAAAAAGATATGTAGGCTAATGAATTGGCATAGAACTTTGTTCTCTAAAATACTGTTGCATTGGCGGATGACAGGTTAACAAAGTAAGCAGCTTGAGAATACCAGGCATCAATATTTACATTCCTAAATCAAAGATGTGACAATTAAATTGAAATTTTAAACATTTTTATCATTAAAATTGCTATTAGATAATTAAAGTTTACATTAATCTAAATCTAGATTGACCTAAACTGTTTACCGCAATATTCTTAATAGAAACAATCATCTTATCCCATATCAGATTTGATATGACTAAAAAACTCAAAATACTTAGATGTAAACTTATAGAGATCAAAGAAAGAATGTTTAAGAGTTTTTATTAATTATAACAACACAAATAATCAAGCATCATGAGAATTGATTTTGTATACATTAAAAATAAAAAGTGCGTGCAATGATATATTTGAGTTATTATGAAAACGTATGATTGATCACCAACTAAAATTAAAAGTACTTTAGAAGTGACCACAAAATTTTCATTTATAAAAGTAAAACAGCAAGAATTTGCAAGAAGGCTCTATCATTTTATAGAGATGATTGCAAAGAATATACAAACTAGAGTGCTTTGGTGTATGTTTTTCAGATATTATATAGTTATAATCAGTGAAATATTTACTGAAAAAAAAATATACAAATGTGCAATAAGCATTGCAAGAAATTTGAAAAATATTATATATAATCAATTTAATAGTATGTCCATGAAATATTCCTCAGGAGAATTGAGAAATCACATGGCTATTGTGTGAGTTGAAGAATCAAATCGCCCCTCTCGATTTTAGTGTATAATAAGGATGTGACCTAGGTTAGTGCGCGACTCCTAGATCATGCGCGTCAAGGACTTCTTGATTCCCATAAGACCTCAACTTGTGCCCTCCTTTCCTCTAGACATATGCATGGAAACTATGAGTCTCAGTTTGCAAGTCATAGCATCTCTCAATTATAAAAGAGATCACTTGATTGAAGGCAAGGTAAGTTCCTCAATTTGCATATGGTTGCAAAAAACCTTCCCAATAAAAATTGTTTTTTTCATGTGCATATAAAGAATAAACCTCCAATTTATTTATCAATTGAAGGTGATAGATGGAAGATTTCAAAGTAGATGAGACGACAACGAGGATTTTGGCCAACAATATTGTGGAGGTCAAGTATCAGTGTGATGTAAGCCCATTGTGAGGGTTTCTTCAGCCTCTTCTTTATTCAAAATTAGGTATAAACCAGCTTCGAAAATGGCTAATGAGAGGCCTTATATTGCGCACCATGTATGGCTAATTGTTTGATAGATTGGATTCTCTCTCTTTTCTCTTAGGCATAAGCTTTATTTAAGCTGAACAATGAAAATCCCAATATTTATTTGTGCATTAGATCTCTTATCTTTCTCTGTGGCTCATCATATTTCACTTCTAAAGCTGCTTTTACATCAAATTAAATGTTTCATTCTAACAACTAGTCAAGACCTGATGTGAAGTCTAATAACATGAAGTTCACATCAAAAAGCTTGATGGCTTAAAGAATTTTAGGCTTTAGACAACCAAGAAGTGCAACGTTATCCAATGTTCCAAAGCAAACTTATGAAAACACTCATGGGTGTCTAAATATGCCTATAATGATGAATGAATAAGACAAAGCAGATATAGCTAAAAAAATTGTTCTGATGATTTAGTTAGGTTTACCAGATGAAATCTTGATGGAAGCATTGGAGATAGAACCTCAAAAAATTATGGCTAGAGATTTTATACATAAGCAAAGGCCTATCCAACTAACTCCAAAAACAAAAATTATTTGCTTTGAATGTAAGAAAGTGTAGCTATTAAATCACATCAAAATCATTTAATTATAACATTCAAAGTTTAAAAAATATTGATATTATAGTTAATACTAAGTATCACACTATATTGCTATTGTGCTTTATCTCTTATAAGCACTGTCATGGTACATATTACATAAGAGAAATATAATTAGCAATGAAGATGCCAAAAATTGCATTTTCAAATGATGTTAGTTTTAAGCTAGAGAGCATGGGAGAAAAAGAATAGATTGAGAGATTGTTAATTAAAGAGATGTTTCAAAAAGGAAACTGCTAGTCATAATAAAAAAACTCGTTAGAAGGTATATAAACGTGATAGCAAAATAATAGAAATCGATGTAAATTAAAAAAGGAGCTACAAACATATGGCAAGCATAAGCGGGGAAAGTCAACCAACACTAATATACAGGCAAATTTGTCAAATACAAAAAGAGGTTCTTTCAATGATTACAAGGCTTACATGCAATGATCAATTGATTATTGACTCAACTTGTTCATATCAAATGTGTCATGATAATTATGTGCTTTCCATTTATGAGTCATGTGACAATTATGTATATAGAAGAACTAATATTGTGTGCAAAATTATTACATTTGATGTTTTCAGATTGAGGATAAATGGACTAGGGTATTAGCTAGAATTAAGCGTGTACATAATCTCTTATAAGGAAGACTCTAATATCTTTCAATGTTATAAGTTATGCAAGATACAAGTTTTTAATGATGTTGAGGACCTTAAGGCTTACAAAGGCTATTTGATTGTCATAAAGTCGAATATAATTTATGTACTCTATGTGTTACAAGATGCAAATTCAAGTGTAATAGATTTATTTATCTTTATCTAAGCTAAAACATCAAGTGTTGAAGAAGCAAAAATATTTAACTTCTTGGCAATTAAGAAAGATAATCAAATAAGTCAGTCACAACTTAATGGTAGATTTTTAGAAGAAAATCAAATGGGTTGGTCTTATGTTGCATAATATAACCCAATGTCAGGTTGTATCACTGCAATAATCAAAGAAAGAAAATATCTTTCAAAGTACAAAAATTTAGTAATAAGTGCATATATCTTGGAGTACAAAAATAGTGCTTTAGAGACAACTAGTAGGTGATCATTTCATGCATCATCTAAGTTTTATGAGATTATGCAATGCTCGTGCCTTGGAGGCTTCGAGAGTTCTAAAAGATTGATTTCAACAACTGGAACCTCTAGAGTAGATCCGAGTTTTTTCCACACAATTACTTATGAAGAAAGAATTGCTAAATTTGACTTATGTGCCATATTTAGTGCAATATACATTACATAAAATTTAAATAAGTATTACAAAGGATCTATTTCCTAAGATACTCATGAAATATTCCTTATAAAGATTAAGAGATTGAAGTAGCATGAAAGATAAAGGATTGAACCACACCTCTCGATTTTCAAGCAAAGCAAGGTCATGACCTCAGCTTGTGTGCGTGGGTCATTCTAGATTGAATGCACTAAGAAATTCTCAATTTCCACAAGACCTTAATTAATATGCCATCTTTCCTCTGACACGTGCAAGATGATTGTTAGTCACGATCTACAGCCCTTAAGATCCCTCGATTATAAGAGAAGTCAAGCAACTAAATGCAAGCTAGATTCTTCAATTGATGTGCATGGGCAACATATCTTGGCTAAGAATTTTTTTCTTAGATAAATGTGAAGAATAAATCCCTCTATTGTTTGTCTACTGAGAACGCTGGCTAATGGATTTTAGTGTACATAAGCAATAGTGGTAACAACTACAGTTCTAGTCAACACCATCTTAAAGGCTAGAACCATAGTTTTAAGTAAACATGTTGTGAGGCTTTATTAAGAATTCTTTTTTGAGAGTTAAGAGTACTCAAACTTTAGATAGGGTTGATAATTGACCTTTTATTATATTCCATTTATGATTTTTTGTTTACTGGATTGAATCCTCATATTCTTTCTCATTCATACAAACATTGTATAAGTTGAACCAATAAAATCTTGGTATTTTATGTGCATAATCTCTTTTATGTTTCTATGTGGCTCATCATACGCTCATAGATGAACTCCCACATCAAATTATATATTTATTCCAACAATCCAATAATGACGTTACATAGTATTGAACCTACACTTCAAGGTCAAATTTAAAAATAAAAAATAAAAATAAACAATGGTCATTTTCCTCGTATGAATTATTTGTTTCACTTTTTTAACATAGGACAACTAATTTTATCTCAGCACAACTAATGCATGCAATTAGATTGTGCGAGACATGAAAAGATGTGATCAATCTTGAAGAGTCCCAACTACCAATGGAGAAGAGTTTGGGTGAGATATCCTCGCCAAATTTGGTTCCGGATGGTTTAAAAACCTTTACATTTGTTAGGAGATGAGTACAATATAAGTGTTAATTGATTATCTGCATATTGAACTCATCTCAAAGCACATTTAAGAGTTATAAAAATTAATCTAACTAATTTTTAGGTCAAGATATCAAGACCAAATTTTTCAACAAAACCAACAAGGCATTGATTTTCCATATGATTCCTCACTGGCACATTAAAAATAAAAATAACTTGCAGTACCTTCTCAAAACATCATTCAATGCTAATCGAGATCTTTCTAGATCGACCGGATATAACCTATCTAAATCATTCATTCCAGAAACGCATTTAGGGATCATAAGGTGCAACACCTGGTTCGTTGAAAATCTAAACCCAGACGATTGTGAGTTTGATACCTTCTGAAGACCCGTAAAAAGAGTCGACGACCGGCTCCTGCTGCTCTCCTTCCACCGACTGCCCCTGCTGCTCCACAACAGAGGAGAAACCCATTGAAGGCACCCGGCGAATCGGAACGAAAGGGAAAGCCCTATATTTGAGAACATTCCTCGAAAGAAAACTGAACTTCGACATTTCTGAGAAGCGGCGACGGCGTGCTGAGCTCTTCAGGTCTGATTGCGCACCACTGTCAAGCTCGAGCCTCGGATCCGTCCATCCGTCGCAAAATATATTCGTACCAGAATCTTGACGAGCCCAGGGTTCGACCTCCGTATTGGGAAATTTGAGGACAAAGCTATCAATATCATGGGTGAAAATTGAAAAACAATATGGTATTGTATTTCATTTTAGAAAAATTATTAAAATAAAGATTTTTTTTGTTTATTATTATTTAAACTGTTATTTAAATAATGTATTTAATTTATGTTATTTTACTTCAAGAATAATAAGAATATTATGTTATTTAAAAAAATTATTTTTTAAAGATATTTGAATTAATTTAATGATAAATTCATACACATCACACATATATAAATTTTAAATTCAAGACCTTTTAGTTGAAAGCTTAAACTCTCAATCACTAGATTAAATTTATTTGCAAATAATTAATAATGACTACTAATATTTTTAAGTTATGACAATTAAAATAATCTAAGTAGCTTTGAATTTAAGTTATATTAATTACAACTTTTAATATTATTCAATTTCTCCTATCATGAGAGATGCCATTAAATTAAACATTTATTGTTATAAATTATATAACATTATCGAATAAAATATTGTACTCAATGGCCCTAACATTTAAGGGTGATATTTGATGCTAATATTTATTTAAATGTGTGAGCTACTTTCTGTTTATGTTCTACTTTAACCTTTGAATTTGATTACAATTCAATGTCATTGATTAGTTTTGATTTTCCTTATATATATATATAGATACTCATCAAAAATATAATCTCTTCCTAGAATTAGCTTTTTCTCCTTTTTGATCTAGTACTATTAAAATTTAATTATCAAGTATCCAATCTTCAACCAAAGGGATGGATATTATAGAATAATTAATATTATCTGTTTAGTTAGAATTTTCAAATCATATAATTTTATTTAACATTATTAAATCTTTTATGATGCATGATTTTAAAAAAAATATAGGGCTCATTTGATCATCCATTTAATATACCAAAATCTTTGATGTCACTAAAAAATCTACTAGTTTAAGCATGAATCTTGATATCAAAAGCAATTTGATCCTAAGTCGAGATTAGCCCAGATTAAGCACTTAAAATATCATTAAAAATTTTGGAATATCAGTCGAATCCCTAAATAGCTTCTAAATATTGAGTGTATATAGTCAAATCGAGCGTCTTGACGAGCCGAATCTAACAAGCCTAAGATCTCATAATTCTGACTTCATTTGAGCATTCAAATACTTAAAAATACATCAGATGTTCAAACGAATCATTTTGAGCGATCCGATGGAGTGGTTTAGATTTTGCATGTATTTATATAAATGTCATTCCTCTAATCTATAAATAGCCCATCATTTTTTTATATGAGGGGCCTCAAAAGAATAAGAGAAGAGAGAGCTCTGAGACTTGAACCTGAAAGAATCAGGTAATAATTAATCACCGCCTTGCCGACGACCCCGCTGGCCGACACTACCGTTTGGCCATCCATCGACCACCATCGTCGGCCATCGCCAGCCATCGCCACCACCAATTATCGTCATCGGCCGACCATCATCGCCGCGCCGCTAATCACCGCGGCCATCGTTGAGCCACTATTGTTGATCACCGGCCGCATCACCGGCTACCACCTCTCCACCACCAAATAGCGCCATTATCATCATATAACATATTCACCATCATCGACCACCGACAACTATTATGTCACTACTACTACATAAATGTTGTTACCTGATTTTGGGATTCTCATTGTCAAGCTTTCTCACATACAACTCTATAATCTCATTATCGGGAAAACTTAAACGTTGAACTCCAAAGCAGATATATAGTAGAATATTTTTACTCGGCTAGGCCCCGTGATTTTTTTCCTTTCTTTGAAGTTTTTCCACGTAAAAATTTTGAAGTTTCTTGTTCTCTCTTCAAATATCTATGTATATGATAGATTTCTCAACAAGGCTAAGGCGTAAAATTTTATTTTATTGCAACTGATTTTTTAGCATGCAACAGTCTTCATAATGATCGATTTAATTGCATGATGATGCATTTTCTATTTAAAGAATTTATTGACTTTGAAATGATTTGCCATCAATTTCTGAATTATTAATGATATCTTGCACAAATTTGACGCTTTTGATTCGGAAAATATATAAGCAAATAAGAATTTTAAAATACTTCTATGCGTCTCCCAATTATTCTTATATTTTTTGTAAATTTGATGAAGAGATGAAATTGCTATTAAATTTTATCAAAATATAATACATATTTGCAGATCATACTTTATGAATATATATATATATATATATATATATATATATATATATATATATATATATATATATATATATATATATATATATATATATATATATATATATATATATATATATATATATATATATATATATATATATATATATATATATATATATATTCCTCTAAAATTTATAAATAAAGCACAAATCTCAAATTTAAAGCATGTATACAATCAAATTAAACGACTCAGTGACGAGTTCAATAATGCTAGAAGAGGGTCAGATCGAGCTCAAATGAGCTCAAATCAAGTCCAAGCTACATATGAAAGCTTCGAAATACTAATAGATGATCAAATGACTTCCAAATTTGACGTACTTATAGTCGAATCGAGTAACTCGACAAGACAAATTTGACGAGCCTAAGATCACTAAAATCAAAGATTGTTTGGACGATCAAATCGCTAAAAAAATTATCTATGATCAAATGAATCAATATACACCGTCCGATGGAGTGTTGTGGGATTTTGGCTACAATGACCAAAATGCCCCTCTCAATATCTTATAAATAAGACTCGATTCTTGTCATGAATGATGGGAGAAGCTATAGGCGAACTTAGGAGAAAGCTGTGAGAGAGCTAGAAGTTTGACGTTCATCATCGCCATTGTTGTCGTCAATCGCCGTCAATTGTCATTGCCGACTGCCGCCAACAACCGTTACAGTCCAACTACCGATGTATAGCTGATGTAACATGATTCTGAAATTCTCATTATCAGGATTTCTCACATACAATCTTGTAATCCTGTTGCCGCGAAGACTTAAACTCTGTACTCCAAAATAGATATATAGTGGAGCATTTTTACTGAGCGAGACCTAGTTGTTTTTTCCCCCTCTTTCTATAGTTTTTTCACGTAAAAATTCTAGAGTTTCTTATTCTCTTTTCAACTATCGGTGTGCGTGCTGGATTTTTCAATGAAGCTAAGGCGTGAAATTTTATTCTACCGCTACAAATTTTCTAACATGCAACAGTTTAGCGTCGTCTGTGGGAAACATTTCATTTACATCTTTACAATGGTTGACAATCTGACTTTATGCTCAAAGCAACACCATCTATACGGTAGAAGAAATCTTACTCTAGATGAACACATGAGAAGATTGAAGATTCATCGAATTCCGATCCTTCAGCTTTTGTTGGAAACTGGGGGCTACTCTTAATTTCAAAAAATTGCCCAAATCAATATTCTATATATTTAATTGATTATCAATTTGTGAAGTAAGTCAATGATGTGGAACAATTTTAATAAAAAAATAGAGAGATAGCTTTGCAAATCATGATTCTTCAGTCATACTCATGGAAAATAAGACAAAGGTCAAGAAGCAACTTTGGCTACAACCTCAAACGAATGTTTTGATTTATCTTCTTCCACACAGGTTAATGTCATACTTTGACAAAATAACCTCGAATGAGAGATAAAACTTTGCACCTACTCCACACAGGTTAACGTCATCGAGCGAAAACTCTAATAAACAACCTTGGATATGTCAAAACTTCACACCCACTCCATGCAGGTAAACGTCATCGAGTAAAAACTCTGACAAACAACCTCGGATAGGTCAAAACTTCGCACCTACTCCACACAGGTTTACGTCATCGAGTAATACTCTGACAAATAATCTCGGAAGAATCAAAATGTTTAACCTCTTCCACAAATGTTAACGTCATACTTTGACAAAATAACATCGGATAAGAGTTAAAACTATTAACTTCTTCCACATAGGTTAACATCATATTTTGACAAAATAATTTTGGATAAGAGTTAAAACTATAAACTTCTTTCATATAGGTTAAATGTCACCGAGTAATACTCTAACAAACAACCTCGGATATGTCAAAAATCTTTTATGGATTCCATCCCTGGAAGGCACGCCCCTAATGAAGCCTCGATGGGAAGTTAGTAGTGGACAAAGTCTTCACTAGAAAGACTCTCAAAGAGCAAGTGGTTAATAGGGTCTCCACTCATCAAAAATCTCAGAAGGCAAAAGCCTCAAAAGGTACAGGCACATTAAAAATCTCAAAAGGCGAAAGCCTCTGAAGGTACAGGTACATCAAAAATCTCAGAAGACAAAAGCCTCATAATGTACAGGTACATCAAAAATCTCAGAAGGCGAAAACCTCAGAAGGTACAAGTACATCAAAAATCTCAGTAGACAAAAGCTTCAGAATGTGTAGGTACATCAAAAATCTCATAAGGCAAAAGCATCAGAAGGTACATGTACATCAAAAATCTCAGTAGGCAAAAGTCTCATAAGGTACATGTACTCTGACAGAGGAAAATAAGTTGGTGTTACATCGTCGGATTATCAAAGTTTCACTGTTAATAGTTGGTGTTACATCATCGGATTTCGTCGTCCCTTGATGCTTCCGCAATCCATCAACTTATGTAAGAATTGCTTGAGAATCTTTAGACATTGTGATATCTGTGGGAAGATGATCATCCATAGAAATATTCTTCAGAATTGGAAGCACATTGGAGCCTAAATTCGGGATGCATGCCACCTAACCAGGCTAGTTGGAAACCCCGAGATCGGGGAGAACTGGAGCCTGTGAGAGGGGTTGGCACCGTTATGCAGGTTAGCGGAGGTTACCAAAGAAAAGAAAGTGGAAGCACACTGGAGCCTAAATTCAGGATGTGCGCCTCCTAACCAGGTCAGTTGGAAATCCTAAGATCATAGAGAACATAAGCCTGAGAGAGGGGTCGGCACCATTATACAGGTTAATGAAGGCTACTAAGAGAAGAAAGTGAAAGCAAACTGGAGCCTCAATGTATAAACTACGAGCCTTAATCACCTCTAAACCTGGTCGATCCAACGAGGATAGTTGATGCTTCTTTCGAGGGAAAATCAGAACCTCGTTGTATGAACTACTAGCCTTGATTGCCTCCAAACCCGGTCGGTCCGACAATGATAGTTGACGCCTCTCTTGAGGGAAAACCAGAGCCTCGCCATATGAATTACGAGCCTTGATTGCCTCCAAATCTAGTCGATCCGACGAGGAAAATTGACACATCTTCTGAGGGAAAACCGGAGCCTCACCGTATGAACCATGGGCCTTGATCGCCTTCAAACCCAGTCAGTCCGACGAGGGCAGTTGACGCCTCTCTCGAGGAAAAATTGGAGACTCGTCGTATAAACTACGGGCCTTAATCGCCTCCAAATTTGGTCGGTCCAACGAGGACAATTGATGCCTCTTTGAGGGAAAACCAGAGCTTCGCTGTATGAACTACGGGCCTTGATCGCCTCCAAACTTGATCGGTCTAACGAGAACAGTTGACTCATCTTTCGAGAAAAAATTGGAGCCTTGTCATATGAACTACGGGCATTCATCGCCTCCAAACCCGATCGGTCCGATGAGGAAGGTGCGAGTTTTCCCTTATCCTTTTTGGGGGTTTTTATACTAGAAAAAAATGACTCTTCAAATTCTTAGAAAAATTATTAATAAAATGAATAAAACTCTTCATATTCCTCATTAAAAAAAACTCTTCATATTCCTCATTAAAAAAAATATTCATGTTCCTCATTTTAAAAAAAAAACCTTTTCATATACCTCATTAAAAAAAGAGAAGGAAAAAAAACATTTTATCTTTTTTTTTTTAAAAAAAACTCTTCATATTTTGCATTTAAAAAAATATTTATATTTTTTTTAAAAAATAAATTTCTTCATATACCTCATTAAAAAAAAACATTTCATCTTGTTAGAATAAGAGAGAAGAGAAAATTATTCATATTGCTTGCTAGAAAATCAGTTGCGATAGAATAAAAGTTGACGCCTTAGCTTTGTTGCGGAATCCAACACACACACATATATTTGAAAAATTAATAAGAAAACTCCAAAGTTTTTACGTGAAAAAACCTCGAAAAGAGGGAAAAAACCACGGGGTCTAGCCTAGTAAAAATCTTCCATTATGTATCTATTTTAATGTACAAAATTTTCCCGATAACTAGATTATAGAATTATATATGAGAATGGCTGACAATGAGAATCCCAGAATCACGCAATAATAGCTATATAGCCATGGTTATGTTGTAACAAATTGTCGCTGGTACTGATGATGGTTAACATCTGGGGTCGCGAATCGACGACTTGGTAGGATGACCGACGGAGATGGCCTGGTGGAACGGAGATGATGATACGGCTGACCGCGATCAATGATGATGATGACCGATATGGTAATGACATGATGTTCGATGGTGGTAGCGATGACGAAAGGTATCGGTACGGCAATGAATCCGGGTCGACGGCTACCGGCTAATTGGCCTACGGGGATGACCTGCGACGATGGTTGACGGAGATAACTGGCGGCAGTAATGACTGACAACGGTGGTTGACGACAATAATTGGTGACGGCGATTGATGACGGTGGGCGACGGTGGTTGACGGCAATGTCTGGCGATGGTGGTCTACGCGCTGGTCGCGGACGACCGACGACGAGATTGATGATGATGAGACGGCGTGGCGTGGGTCGGTATGGATTGGCCAACGAGGTGGTCGAATCGCTGAGTGGTGGCACGACATGCTGAGGATTTTCATGTTTTAGAGCTCTCTCTTCTCTTCAGCTTGGCTCCCCCTCATGTGAAGAATGAGGGGCTATTTATAGATTAGAGGGAGGGCATTTCTGTAAATATATGCAAAATCCAAACCACTCCATCGGATGGCTTAAGATGATTCCCTTGATCATCTGATCTATTTTGAGTATTTGAATGCTCAAATGAGGTCAAAATCAAGAGATATTGGGCTTGTTAAATCTAGCTCGTCAAGATGCTTGATTTGATCATAAATAATTCATATTTAGGAACTATTTAGGGATTTAGCTGATATCCCAAAGTTTCTAATAATATTTTAAGTGTTTGATCTCGACTAGTTTCGACTTAGGATCAGCTTGCTTTTGACATCAAGATTCATGCTTCAACTAGTAGGATTTTTAGTGCCATATAAGTTGCCCCTATTTTTGAATGACATTATCTTAATCATCCAAAAATATATATGTCAAATAATTAAAAATAGTAAATTCTTCAATGAATTTTGCAGGTTTATTAATCATACAGTTTGAGAGAACATATCTTCATGGATGCACAAGATTATGATCACGAAAGTGTGCCACCGGATGTGGCAGCGCAAGTGTGTGTTACTGACCCATCCTGATGCTTATTTGGCTAGGCGCTCATGGCGCTCAAGGAAGGCTGCTGCGATGCCATGGGAACTCGCGCATATGTGCAACATGGATTCAGTGCCGCTGCTCATGGAGTCTACTGGTTTGCCGATGAGCATTTTTTTTAATTTTTTTATTTTCTCCCATTTTTTCTGTTCTTTTTATTTATTATCTTTTTACTCCTATAGGGGGTCTATAAAACCCCCTTAAGGTCAAGTGAGGAGACACAATTCTCATATGCTCTAGTGTTCCTCTGCATTAGATGAGAAATCATCTAGCGGAAGTTCAAGGGTTGGGGTAAAAAAATTTTTTTTTCTTTCCTTTTGTCAGCGAAGGTTTGACCTTCTCCTTAAGAGAAGGTCATTCGCTTTGCTGATCAAGGCCCGTAGCTCATACGGCGAAGCTCTGGTTTTTTCTTGAAAGAGACGTCAATTGTCCTCTTCAGACCGATCGGGTTTGGAGGCGATCAAGGCCCATAGTACATACGGTGAAGCTTTGATTTTCCCTCGAAAGAGGCTTCAACTGTCCTCATCAGATCGATCGGGTTTGGAGGTGATCAAGGCATGTAGTTCATATGGTGAGGCTCCAATTTTCTCTCAAAAGAGATGTTAATTGTTCTCGTTGGATCGACCATGTTTGGAGGCAATCAATGCTCGTAGTTCATACGGCGAGGCTCCAGTTTTCCCTCGAAAGAGGCGTCAACTATCCTTGTTGGACCGACTGGGTTTGGAGACAGTAAAGGCTTGTAGTTTCTACTTCTTCTTGTAGGAAATTGGATTTCTTGAAACTCCAATGGATGGTTCAACAATTAATAACTGCCAAGATGGTGGGGAAGCGTCAATTAGGAATGATCCTTCCAATAACTCAGAAAGTCTGCAAGTAATTTCAGCGTATCATTAGAGAGGAATAACTTTTTTTCTCATATGTATGCGTATACTTTTCATCAGATCGTAGGCAAAAAATTTTATCCAAAGCTGTCCGTAAGCGACAGAGTCAGGAAAGGATATGCCCAAGTATTGGGGTGAGTGAGTTGCTTCATACAATTCTCATATTTTTTTGTCTTTTTCTCTCTCTTTTTATTTATTTATTATGTATTTTCATATAATGATGGTTGAAAGAAAACTCATAGCGTGACAGCTATAGATGATATATCATCCACTATCACAGCAGATAGTTTAATAATACTCCACAAGAAATTTCACTTCCCTAATGAGTTGGTGGCTATTGTTGCCAAAAAGTCTGATCGAGCTCGTTCACCTCTGCCAGGATACTTTACTATTTCTGAGATGATTCTTCATGTGGGACTACAACTTTCTTTGGCTCCTGAATTGATTGAGATCTTTAAAATATGCGGTGTAGTTTTATCACAATTTTTATTTCGAGCTTTATTGACCATCGTTGGTTTGACTGTCTTCTTTAGAGAGTGTGGTGTTACTTTGAACATCAAATACTTGTATCGAATGTGTAGATTCATATGTGATGCTCAGGGACGTATTTTTTATCGGGCTATAAAGAATTGGATATAATTTTCAGCACAGGATCCATCTATAAATTGGTCTAATGGATTCTTTTTTGTGAAAAATGAGTGGGGCCTCCCTGAGAGATGGGAAGATTGAATGACCTTACAGATCCATTACTAATTGAGGAGAATGAAATCTTAATGACTCTTAATATTTCTGATGCAGGAAGCTTACTGCATGAGTTACGTCATATTGGAAAATATATAATTGAAGATAAAATGTTCAAGGTTGTCATTTCCATTCAGGCACGGAGATCTCACGCTCTTCCACTGAAGAGATCAAGTAAAGGTGATGAAACGTTTTCTCATTTTCATAGAATTCTTTCAAGAAGCACATTACGAAATCACAGTGATAGCAATGTTTCTTCTTTAAAGAAAAAGAAGACATGTGCCAAAATGACTACATCAAATATCTGCGGAGAAGATGTACACCCCTAGTTGGCCTCTAAGAGTTTAGCTATCTCAACTCACAATGGTGGAATTCATTTCTTGAAGCCGCATATTCCTGAAGAGATGTTAAAGCACGTATGTAATAGACGTCAACGAGCATACGAGTTAGTACATTATCTTCTCCTCCTCATTCTTTTCTCATTTTCTATTTTTCTTTGTGTAATATTTGTGATTTTTTTTTATTGTAGATTGCTCAAATATTAGGCCTGATGGCTCATTTGGGTGTCGCTCTAGACGAGCAGAATACTAAATTTGAGAAGGTAAAATATATGTAAGGCGAGTATGAGCGAAAGATGAGTGATAAGGCCAAAGAAGTAGCGACTCTGGAGGATCAACTAACCGCGTGTAGAACTGAGCTAGCGAACATGTCAACTTCTCTTTCTCTCCAGCGTCAGTAGGTGGAGCACACTCGTGATGAACTGATTGAGGTGAGGGCAAAGACTAGCCATAAAGAGAAAAGAATCAACGCACTTGCAGTAGAGAAGAAAGCTCTCAAACTAGAGAAGAAAGTATTACAAGATCGTCTTTCTAAGAAGGAGCTTATAATGTCAAAAGCAAAAGCAAATAAAATCTTCTTAAAGGTAGTGGAAGACTTTAAGAACTCCCTAGCTTATCGCGATACTATCGAGGACTATGCCCAGGAAGCTCATAATCATATTCTTGATGTTGAAGTGGATGACTTGGAGCACCACTATTTAGAGGAAGGCTTCATCTGAGGATTCCTACAAAGAATCTGCTTAGTACATAGCAAAATTGGAGCTAGTATTGAGAATCTGTCTCCCAGCCAAGTGTCTAAAGACCCTTCGCCAGATTCAGGAGATGAAGGGGTCGAGAAAGAGTTTAAGGGAGCATCTTCTAGTTGTGAGGAGGACATTGATATCATGTAGTATCACTTGAGGATGCATTTTTTTCCTTTTATCTATGTATTATTATTTATTATTATTATTTTGTATCTAGAATTTTTATTCTTTCTTATATCATCATGTTAGTGTTGTCAATGATATAAAAAAAATTTAGTTGATCTGCTCTTATTTTGTTTTTACATATCCGAGGTGATTGGTAGGAATATTATTTACCGACGCTAACTTGTATGGATGAGGCCGTGGGAAGTCCACCAAGGACCTTTTGGCCTATCCTAGGAAATAGTCAAAAACATTATTTGACGTCTTACCTGTATGGAAGAGGTCATGGGATGTCCATCAATGACCTTTTGACCTATCTTAGGTATTAGCCAAAGTGTTACTTGACTTTTTACCTGTATGGAAGAGGTCGCAGAATGTCCACCAAGGACTTTTCAACCTATCTTAGGCATTAGTCAAAGTATTACTTGACTTCTTAACTGTACGAAAAAGGTCTGATCAAGTCCCCTTGAGATTGATCATGCTTCAATTAAGATACAATGTGAGTTGCACATTTCTCAAGTGAGAGGATTAAATGAAGAAGATTGTTTATATGCAATAAGCTCGAAAGAAAAGGCTATAAACTCATTACTCTGATAAAGTCAGTGATACAATCATAAGATGATTTTAACACAGATATGAGTTTGAAGAGGAAATGACAAATGAGAGAAAATAAAAATTGTAATAATTATGTAGTAGGAATTACTGATAATATTTTCAGAGATTCTCGGTGTTCCAAGTTTGAGGTAAAATTTTTCCCTCTGAATCCTTGAGCTTGAATGTTCCTGCTTGACCATAGCTATAACCACATAAGGGTCATCCTAAAGAGGTGAGAGTTTATTGCGTTGAGAGCCTTTGCTCGCAGCTTTGAGACTTCGCAAGACCAAGTCACCGACTGATATATGATGGGGGTTTTACTCTTCTGTTGAAGTGACGAGCTACCCTTTGGTGGTAGGAAGCAGTCCGAAGTAAATCCATGTCACGAGTTTCAGAGAGTGTGGTGTTTATTTTTGGGGTGTGGGACACCACGCAGATCTTAGGGGGTACTTATTGAAGTGATCGGGTACGACATTAAAGAATGATGTACTATCTCAAAAGATAGAAATTGCCACCCTATAATGGACCTAATCACCTAATAAAGACTCCTAAGGCATGATGAGTCTTCAAATATACCAGAGATCTTTCCCCTACTTTACATGAAAAAGTAAAGTAGGGTTTATTTTAAGCCGGGTTCATTAAGTTTCCTATGGAGGCAAGCTCCCATAGTTAATTACATCCTAAGGAATGAGAATTCCTTAAGAATACTCTCGATTAAAGTAGATAATTAGGGTCTCCAAAGATTTTAAGGTTAAGACTATCAAAGGATTGGCTATTTTAGGAAATTAAATGGGATAGATCAAGGAGAAGACTTATTTTTGGAATCCAAAAGGAGAAAGTAGGAAATGCTCATCATATTAGGAAGCCTAGTGAGCATTCTAATCTACCCTATAGTTGGGCTTTATATTTTTGAAATTAAAGAGAGTTGATTATTTGAGTTGACATTTTATTAGATTGCTAGGGCTTATAATTCCATAACATAAGATTGTGGAAATGCATAAGAGGTGAGGATTTATGCTTGTAGCCCAAAGGAAACAACTACCTCAGATTCCTAAACTAAGGAGCCTTGGTACAAAAATGAAGGCATAACTTAAATCTAAGGCGAAAATGGGTATATGGTTTACCTCCACAAGAGAGAATAAACCACCCGACCGGCTTGACTTATTACCGCTCTGTGGTACTAACTCCCACGCTTTAAATCTAGGCAAGTCTTATGATTTGCAAGACTAGGTCGTTGTTCATTCAAAGAAAACTAGGTCCTAGACTCGCCTCCCTAAGAGACTGAGAGCATGAGTGGTATGAATCCATGACTTAATCTAATGCAAATTTTATAAAATTTATTTGATTCTTTTGTACTTTTTATTTTGACACAGGCTATGGGATTTTGTATGCCTAAATGCATGAGAATTTGATTATAGGCCAAATCAAGAGAGAAAGGGGTGTTTTCCCCCAAAGGCTCTCATAGGTTAAGCCTTGATTCTCTGGCAAGAATGGAAGCCCCCTCTTAATAAGAGTGGAAGAATATGATGTGCATGATATTATACATTCATCCATCCAGCTAAGGGGTTACTAAAAATTTTATTATCTTGATTTAATTTTTAGGCTTTTATGTGAGGTTTTGAGTTGTTTAAAAAATTTAGTTATGAGTCTTTAATTGAGGTAGAAAAATTAATTTTTATCCTAAGAGTATACCACATCCAGGCCACACATTCAAGCATCAATCATAAATAACCTATGAAAAACATGATGTTCTAATGCACAATCTAAACACAACATCAAACAATTTTATAGACTACCGTAAAATAATAAAAGGCCAGTGCGGTCGGGTTCTGCCGTACACCCCGAAAAGAGAAAAGAAAATATGGGTAGCCGAGCTCTACCCTTATAGAACCCGGATTACAAAAATAATATATATGCTATGGGGTCTTCTTTTCTTCATTTCTTCATTTCTTCATTCTCTTTCTTTCGATTTGATTTGTTCCAAAGGCATCACAGGGCACCTCAGCGACTAAGCCTTCTGGCCACTGCTAATCCTAATCCCCCATAGCACTAATTCTAATTCCTAATATAAAATTATATCAAAAATAGAAAAAGTAAATCTAACTACACCTGCAAAACAAATGTTAGCTAAACACACCATACAACCTAAGCAGTTATATGAATAATTTGGACTTAGCACCAACACATGGGTAACCAAGCCCACCTGTCCTAACATGGGTTACACTTAGGGCTGAGCAACCTGCACAGCAAAATCATTTATATTTTTTTTTATTATAGTGGCCCCTTTAAGTACAACCCTCTGCAGAAAATATGATTAGGCTAATAACAGCCTAACATCCAGTCTATGAAACATACACCCTAACATCCAGTCTAAAACATTACATCACAAAATAAAACACAATATCATACATACAACGCCCTAACTTAGCACTAGAAGTAGTGACTTAGTATTCTAATGTGTGTGCTTAAGGCTTGTGTAGAGAGACTTTACTAGGTTTCTTTAGTTTAAGTTCCAATTTAAAGTTTGAATTTAAATTTTACCTTTGGGTGATTTTAATCTAAATGATTTAATGATTTGATTTTCATTTTTTATTTTAGTTTTATTTAGTTGAAATGATATTTAGGTTCTCAAGAATGAAGAGTAGGATGAATTCCATCTGTAGACAAGACTCACCCTATTCTACATCCTAATTCCGAATCTAACTAAAGTCCCAAGTATCTTGATTAGCCCATTTGAACTTGTGTAATTCATTTGATTTGATTTATTTGATTTGATTTAGAATTTAGAATTTGAGTTTATTTAAGTATTTGATTAATTGATTTTTTGAATTAGATGTTTTAGTTTAATTGCATCTTGATAATTCAATATCCTTAATGTCTAATGGAGTTTAAGTTTGTTTAAGTTCATGTGTTTTGGTTGATTAATTTTATATTAGGTGTTTTGATTTAATTGAATCTTGATAATTCAATATCCTTTTAAATATTTAATTCTTTTCTTTGATCATGGTTATGTGATTTAACTTTATGTTTATTTAATTCGATTGTGGTTCATTATTTGTAATTTGATCGGATTAGATTAATTAAGATTTTAATTTTGATTCTTATTGGGTTTGATTCTTTGTAATTTGGATTTTATTTTTAATCACATCCATTTGTCATGTTCATCAAAGTTTGGTTTGCATTTTGATTTCATATATTAGATAGTTAATTAGTTTATTTTATTTAAGTAAGTTGGATGAGATTTGATTTGATTCTATATTAAATTGATGAGAATCTTTCTTAATTTAACCTAATTTGATTCAATTTGATTTAATTAGCTTTATTGGTCTATGGGTTTGCTTAGGTTCAATGTGATTATGTGATTTGTTTAATTAATAAGTGTGCTTATGTTAATTATAAAGGTTTGTTTAATTTTTTTTATTTAGTTTCATATTTGTTTATACAAATGATGTAATTAATGACTTAATGGTTTAGGTTTAATTTATGTTTTGATTAATATTTAATTACATTTTGATTAATTAAGTTTAATGTAATTAATTTGATTAACTTAATTAGTTTGTTTAAGAGGTATGATTAAATCCGATAAAGATTTGTTTAACTTTTAATTTGATTGCATGTTTATTTGAGTTAATGTTATAATTGAGGAATTAATGATTGAAATTTAAATTAGGGTTTGATTAACATTTAATTGCATTTTTATATTTGATTAAGCTTAAGTTTAATATGATTAATGTAATTTACTTAATTAATTTATTTAATAGGTGTGATTAAATTAATTAGTAGATTAATTAAGTATTTAATTTAATTAGCTTTATTCTGATTTATAAAGTTAAATTTGGTTTATTAAGATAATGGATTAATTTATTACGTTTGCATTAATTAGATGTTTGATTAATTAAGTTTGATTAAGGGTCAATTAAAATTATTAGATTAATTAAAGGTTTATTTGATTAGAGATTAATGACTTAATGATTTAGGTTTAATTTAAGTTTTGATTAGTATTTAATTGCATCTTAATTATGTTTGATTAAGTTTAGGTTTCATATGATTAATTTAATTAACTTAATTAATTTATTTAAGGGTGTGATTATTTAATTATGGGTTTAATTTAAGCTTAATTTTAGAGTTAGCTTTAATGTGACTTATTTAAATTAATTTGATTGATTAAGATGATGAATTAATTTATTAAGTTTTCATTAATTAAATGTTTTTAATTGAGTTTGATTATTATGATTAGGATTTTACTTGATTTGATTTATTTATTATGTTTGTTTGATTTCATTAACATGTTTAATTTAGTTATTAGGTTGAAATATTCAATGGTTATTAATTATCTCATTCCAAATGGATGTGACTTAATCATAGGTTAATTAAGTTTGCTTTAATTTTATTTAGTTTAATTCGATTAGTATCAAATTATTAAAGTTTTATAAGTTTGTTGGATTTAGAAAGCATCAGTCAGTGTCGGAAGGGATAAAGTTTTCTAAGTTTGTTGAATTTAGAAAGCATCAGTCAGTGGTGGAAGGGATAGATGATATAGATGTAGTGTCCATGGTAGTAGATTCTTCCACAGACAGTGTTCAGCCAGTGGGCAGTGATCAACATATACCTATCAGTGAGTACAGTCCTCTTAGAGATAATAATACAGTGGCAAGCAATGCCCGATATATTTATGTTAGTGAGTATAGCCCCTCCACTGGTCAGCAACGAGTGTTTGTCCCTACACGACTAGATCGCTCTTCAGATGAGATCGTTGCTCAGTACTTTGCTGAGAAGAGGGAACTCTACGAGACGATTGCTCTGATGAAGAGGATGCTAGGGTTAGTTTTGATCCAGATGGGGATGATCTCTTGGAGGACTCAGCAGAAGTCGATATGGTTAACACTAGGGGTTCCCTCCTTAGGGATCAGCATAGCCAAGAGGGTGTTGTAGTTAAGGAAGAAGACACAGCTCATTCAACCCAACACCTTCGTCAGCAGCTGAGGCAGAGAGATGAGCATATTAGAAAGATGGAGAAAAGAGTTGAAGATTTATTAGCAGCAATTTTAGCACTTCAAGGCCAAGCTCCATCAGTACAGCCTACTCCCTTAGAGGCCGACCACCCTGGGTTGTTGCATATTTTGGATCAGCCCAAGAGTACATCTCCGACCGATAGTGGCGATGCATAGGAAGGGGTGGACAAAGACCTCATGCAAGAAAAGATATTAAGGTTAGTGGAGCAAAGAAGTGAAGGATGCATTGGCACAAGCTGAGGTGGCTCATCTTCACTCCAAAGTGGTAGACTCTACCGAGGAATTTGATGGTGTCCAATATCCAAAGGGTTTTGTGCCTCCTTCAAAATTTTGATGGGGAACCCCGAACACATAGCACATTTCGTCCCGATGTCGCAATCTTTGGAAAATGATGCACTTCTATTCCATCTCTTCGTCAGTAGTTTGACAGGCATCGCATTTGATTGGTACGCTGAACTACCGAATGGTTCAGTGAAAACTTTTGCTTCCGACAAACTTAGAAAACTTTAATAATTTGATACTAATCGAATTAAACTAAATAAAATTAAAGCAAACTTAATTAACCTATGATTAAGTCACATCCATTTGGAATGAGATAATTAATAACCATTGAATATTTCAACCTAATAACTAAATTAAACATGTTAATGAAATCAAACAAACATAATAAATAAATCAAATCAAGTAAAACCCTAATCATAAATAATCAAACTCAATTAGTCAAACATTTAATTAATGAAAATTAATAAATTAATTCATCATCTTAATCAATCAAATTAATTTAAATAAGTCACATTAAAGCTGACTCTAAAATTAAGCTTAAATTAAACCCGTAATTAAATAATCGCACCCCTTAAATAAATTAATTAAGTTAACTAAATTAATCATATGAAACTTAAACTTAATCAAACATAATTAAGATGCAATTAAACAAATCAAAACTTAAAAAATTAAACCTAAATCATTAAGTCATTAATCTCTAATCAAACAAACCTTTAATTAATCTAATAATTTTAATTGACCCTTAATCAAACTTAATTAATCAAACATCTAATTAATGCAAACTTAATAAATTAATCCATTATCTTAATAAACCAAATTTAACTTTATAAATCAGAATAAAGTTAATTCAAATTAAATACTTAATTAATCTACTAATTAATTTAATCACACCTATTAAATAAATTAATTAAGTAAATTACATTAATCATATTAAACTTAAGCTTAATCAAACATAAAAATGCAATTAAATGATAATCAAACCCTAATTTAAACTTCAATCATACTATCAATTATTAACTCAAATAAACATGCAATCAAATTAAAAGTTAAACAAATCTTTATCTAATTTAATCATACCTCTTAAACAAACTAATTAAGTTAATCAAATTAATTACATTAAACTTAATTAATCAAAATGCAATTAAATATTAATCAAAATATAAATTAAACCTAAACCATTAAGTCATTAATTACATCATTTGTTTAATAAAGATTTGTTAATTAAACTAAATAAAAAAAAATTAAACAAACCTTTATAATTAACATAAACACACTTATTAATTAAACAAATCACATAATCACATTGAACATAAGCAAACCCATAGACCAATAAAGCTAATTAAATCAAATTGAATCAAATTAAGTTAAATCAAGAAAGATTCACATCAATTTAATATAGAATCAAATCAAATCTCATCAAACTTACTTAAATAAAATAAACTAATTAACTATCCAATATATGAAATCAAAATGCAAACCAAACTTTGATGAACATGACAAATGGATGTGATTAAAAATAAAATCCCAATTACAAAGAATCAAACCCAATTAGAATCAAAATTAAAATCTTAATTAATCTAATTCGATCAAATTACAAATAAATGAACCACAATCGAATTAAATAAACATAAAGTTAAATCACATAACCATGATCAAAGAAAAGAATTAAATATTTAAAAGGATATTGAATTATCAAGATTCAATTAAATCAAAACACCTAATATAAAATTAATCAACCAAAATACATGAACTTAAATAAACTTAAACTCCATTAGACATTAAGGATATTGAATTATCAAGATGCAATTAAACTAAAACATCTAATTCAAAAAATCAATTAATTAAATACTTAAATAAACTCAAATTCTAAATTCTAAATCAAATCAAATAAATCAAATCAAATGAATTACACAAGTTCAAATGGGCTAATCAAGATACTTAAGGACTTTAGTTAGATTCCTTAAGAATTAGGATGTAGAATAGGGTGAGTCTTGTCTACAGATGGAATTCATCCTACTCTTCATTCTTGAGAACCTAAATATCATTTCAACTAAATAAAATTGAAATAAAAATGAAAATCAAATCATTAAATCATTTAGATTGAAATCACCCAAAGGTACAATTTAAATTCAAACTTCAAATTGGAACTTAAACTAAAGAAGCCTAGTAAAGTCTTGCTACACAAGCCTTAAGCACACATTAGAATACTAAGTCACTACTTAGTGCTAAGTTATGTATATGTATGATGTTGTATTTTGTTTTGTGATGTAATGTTTTAGATTGGATGTTAGGGTGTGTGTTTCGTAGACTGGATGTTAAGTCGTTATTAGCCTAATCATATTTTCTATAGAGGGTTGTGCTTAAAGGGGCCGCTATAATAAAAAATATATAAATTTTTTTGCTGTGTAGGTTGCTCAGCCCCTAAGTGTAACCCATGTTAGGGCAGGTGGGCTTGGTTACTCATGTATGGGTGCTAAGTCCAAATTATTCATATAACTGCTTGGGTTGTATGGTGTGTTTAGCTAATATTTATTTTGCAGGTGCAGTTAGATTTAATTTTCTTATTTTTGAAGTAATTTTGCATTAGGAATTAGAATTAGTGCTGTGGGGGATTATGATGAGCATTGGCCAGAAGGCTTAGTCCCTGGGGTGCCCTGTGATGCCTTTGGAATAAATCAAATCAAAAGAAAGAGAATGAAGAAATGAAGAAAAGAAGACCCCCCATAGCATATATATTATTTTCATAATCTAGGTTGTATAAGGGTAGAGCTCGGCTACCCATATTTTCTTTTATCTTTTCAGGATGTACGGCGGAACCCTACCGCACTAGCCTTTTATTCTTTTACGGTAGCCTATAAAATTGTTTGATGTTGTGTTTAGATTCTGCATTAGAACATCATGCTTTTCATAGGTTATTTATGATTGATGCTTGAATGTGTGGCCTGGATGCGATGGCTCTTAGGATAAAAATTAATTTTTCTACCACAATTAAAACTCATAACTAAATTTTTAAACAACTCATAACCTCACATAAAAGCCTAAGAATTAAATCAAGATAATAAAATTTTTAGTAACCCCTTAGCTGGATGGATGAATGTATAATATCATGCACGTCATATTCTTTCACTCTTGTTAAGAGGGGGCTTCCATCCTTGCCAGAGAATCAAGGCTTAACCTATGAGAGCCTTTGGTAGAAAACACCCCTTTCTCTCTTGATTTGGCCTATAATCAAATTCTCATGGATTTAGGCATACAAAATCCCATAGCCTGTGTCAAAACAAAAAGTACAAAAGAATCAAATAAATTTGATAAAATTTGCATTAGATTAAGTCATGGATTCATACCACTCATGCTCTAGTCTTAGGGAGTGAGTCTAAGGACCTAGTTTCCTTCTAAATGAACAACGACCCAGCCATCTTGCAAATCATAAGACTTGCCCGCATGGATTTAAAGCGTGAGTAGTTAGCGCCACCCGCAATAAGTCCAAATGGGTGATTTATTCTTTCTTGTAGAGGTAAACCATATACCCATTTTTGCCTTAGATTTAGGTTGTGCCTTCATTTTTGTACCAAGGCTCCTTAGTTTAGGAATCTGAGGTAGATGTTTTCTTTTTTCTTTGGGCTATAAGCATAAATCCTCACCTCTTAAGCATTTCCATAATCTTCTGTTGTGGAATTATAAGCCTTAGCAATCTAATAAAATATCAACTCAAATAATCAATTCTCTTCAATTTCAAAAATATAAAGCCCAACTATAGGGTAGATTGGAATGCTCACTATGCTTCCTAGTATCATGAGCATTTCCTACTTTCTCCCCTTGGATTCCAAAAGTAAGTCTTCTCCTTGATCTATCCCATTTAATTTTCTAAAATAGCCAATCCTTTGATTATCTTAACCATGAAATCTTTAGAGACCCTAATTATCTACTTTAATCGAGAGTATTGTTAAGTAATTCTCATTCCTTAGGATATAATTAACTATGGGGGCTTGCCTCCATAGGGAACTTAATGAATTCAGCTTAAAATAAACCCTACTTTACTTTTTCATATAAAGTAGGAGAAATATCTCTAGTATATTCGAAGACCCATCATGCCTTAGGAGTCCTTATTAGGTGATTAGGTCCATTATAGGGTGGTGATTTCTATCTTTCGAGATAGTACATCATTTCTTAATGTTGTACCCGATCACTTCAATAAGTACCTCCTAAGATCTGCGTGGTGTCCCACACCCCAAAAATAAATACCACAGATTTTTTTGGCGACTCTGCTGGGGATATACACTCGATTGAATTTTGGTTTGATTTGAGAATTGAGTCTGGGTTTGATTTTGGGTTTCAATCTTTTGTTGACCTCACTTTTGTAGTGAGCTCTTAACATCCTCTTAGACTTAGAAATCTTTTAGACACTAAGATTTCCTTAGTCATGAGACACATATAGTGATTAGGTGAACACCTAACCTAAGCTGAGAGACTTAGAAGTGTTAATCATAAGATTAGGCTATGCCTTAGGGTTTAAGGAAATTACCTATCCTATAGCCTAAACCTAATCTAGATACCCTTTCTCAAATCAAACCCAGACTCAATTATCAAATCAAATCTCAAATTCAAATTTAAATTCCAAATCTAATTTCAAAATTTGACTCCAAATGATTAACACCCAAAATCAAATATAAACCTTAAAACCCCTTTCTAAGCCATATGAACCATATTCATAAGCTTAGCCAAAACTTTTCTTAAATTAAATCAAACTCAATTGATCTCTTTATAAATCAATTATTCCTTCATTTATATTCACAAATATAAATGAAACCCAAATTCAAATGACCAAAACTATATCAAAAATCAAATCTAAACTCAATCTAAACCCTTTAAGCCAATTCTTTGGACTTAGCTAAATTCTATCCAGATCAAGGAAAAACCAATGAATTTTCTCTTGAATCAATCATTCATTCAATTATTTATCCAAATATAAATGAAACCTATAACCATCAAATCAAATCAAAATCAACCCAAGTCAAACCCAACTTAGCCCTTTTGACTTGAAAATTTCAAATGAGCCAAAATCCCTTAAACTCCAAATTGATTGATGTTGAACTTATATTTTAATCTAGGGCTCATATATAAGTTTAACTAAATTTGAATCAAACCAAAACCAAACTAATTGACTCACTTAGGTGCACTTGACCTAAAGTGAGCTAAAGAACCCGTTTGAGCCAACTTATAACCCAACCCAAATTGGATTGAACCAAGCTCACCAAAATCTTACACCATGATTTTGATCTAGATGATCATTGTAATCAATTGGGCCAAACCAAGCCCAATTGCCCATTTGATCCAAATTGACCCAAATTGGCCTAAAGAACCAAATTGGGGAAAATCATGATCTAACCCAAATTGATTGCAACCAATGGCTCAATCTCATTTCAAATTGATTATTGAACTTGACCAAAGAATTAATGGAGCTCATTTTGATCAATCAAGCCCAATCGGTCAACTTGACCCAACCTAGCCCAAATTGGCCTAAAGGGTCAATTTAGCCTAAATCAAAATTAAATCCAAATTAATTCGAAATAAAGATCACATTCATCTTCAATTAGCTAATTGAACATGAATCAACTCATTTCTCAAGCTAATTTGGCCAAATTTGGTCAAATGGGTAAATTTGACCCAAAATGACCCATATGAACCAAATTGGGCCAAACCCCTTGAAACCAAGCCAAAACCCATTGGGGGCTGATCAAACCTGACCCAAACCAATTTAGGGTCAGCCCAAAATAAACTCAACCTATTTAAATCCCTCATAGATCCTCCCCCATATAGGATTCCACCCAACTTCATTTAATTCCCCCATCACATGCACTTAACCCATTATCACATGGCCCCAATATTTCAATTAAACAAATCTCATCATATGACAGTAAGAGAGGACTTTAGAGCAAAAATTAAAAGTCCTCAATCAATCTAGATCTAGTCCTAACCACCCCAACAAGATGGTATTCAATTTGGAGGCAAAATAATTCAAAAAAATTTATATTTTCATCCATTATAAAAGGAGGGGGAGATGAGACTTGAGCTCTCTTGGTCCCATCATCGCTCAGCCCCCCAAATCTCTCCAAAGCCAAAAGTAACCCACCCCCCACTTTATTTAGCCACTTTGAGCTCAAATAATACAAGAATTTACTCTTCCGGCGAGGGGACGGTAAACATCAGAGAAGGAGGTGTTCCGAAGAGAAGCATGGGCTAAAGATTACTCTGAAGCTTCATCACACACATAGGAGCTCCCTCGGATCTTCACCGCTGCCGGAAATCATCCCCGGTGAGGTAACTTTCGTCAAACCGTAGCTGGCCTTAGGATTTTGCATATTTTGTATAAAATTTCTCACGATTCTAGGAATTTCCTTTAGAAAATCTAGCACTTTTATTTTAAATCATCCCAAATAAGAAATAGAATTTTGTGTGAATCAAAACGGGTCCATTTGGACAAGTTAAACTTTCATTTTTCAAAATACTCAAAACACGTTCACCGCCGGACACCATCCATCCCACAGTTGGATCGGATGGTATCACACGTGGATCATGCGATCCGCCTGATCACGTGATGCGATGACCGTCCGATCGATTTCATATCGGACCGCTCGATCGCGGACCGATCGACCGCCCGATCGCGGTTCTCGACGACGCCCGATGGTGGTTCTCATGATTGACCGCTCGATCGCATGATCCGAAGCAATCTAAGCTGCGTCAAAATGATCTGACGTCCGACATTCGCGACGGATGGCATCGCGTTATCACGCAATCCAGCCTCGGATCGTGATCGATCAAGACCATCCGATCTGATCAACGGTCCAAAGAAAGCGCTGGTCTTTTCCTTGCCGCCGTATATATATATTTAATAAAAAATAATAATAATACTAATTCAAATCATCCGAAACTTCAAAAATTCATAGAAAATAAAATACTTAACCAAAAATTGCAAACAAGGACTCGTTGGATTTATCTATCCGAGAGAAATCCAACAAATACAAAATACTCAAAGTTTACTGAGTATTGTGAGCGTAATTTAGGATTTAGTGAAAACCATATTTCATTAATTAAGCCAAAAATTAAAGTCAGATTGAGTTGAGATTTTTATATATTGAAATTAATGTTAAAATACACTTACAATAAAAATTTTAAGTTAAAACAACTTCTGTATCGGGAGAAATTAAATTTTTAAATTCAGATTATCAATTTTAATAAATAAATTAAATAAAAATTCAGAAATTTACAAAAATCTTCAAGATGACCTAAATCACTTCAATTGACATCCAGGACTCTTAAGAAAAATGATTTGATCTTCTGAATCTTAAGAAACCCAAATAAACACATAAGATTAGAGTTTAAACAATTAAAAAGTTAATTAAAATATAATTTAAAAATAACTCAAATATTAAATCAAAAATCAGAAATTGAATAACATTCATTAAATAATTAATCAAACTTTAAATCAGAAAAATATCATCTTTAAAGGAGATTAAATTAAATATGATTAAATCTATTTAAGTTAATAAAACTCAATTAAATGATTAAATCTTAAATCAAACTCAAAATCCAACAAACTTAGAAAACTTTAATAATTTGATACCAATCAATTAAACTAAATAAAATTAAAGCAAACTTAATTAACCTATGATTAAATCACATCCATTTGGAATGAGATAATTAAATAACCATTGAATATTTCAACCTAATAACTAAATTGAACATGTTAATGAAATCAAACAAACATAATAAATAAATCAAATCAAGTAAAACCCTAATCATAAATAATCAAACTCAATTAGTCAAACATTTAATTAATGAAAACTTAATAAATTAATTCATCATCTTAATCAATCAAATTAATTTAAATAAGTCACATTAAAGTAACTAAAATTAAGCTTAAAAAACCCATAATTAAATAATCACACCCCTTAAATAAACTAATTAAGTTAATTAAATTAATCATATGAAACCTAAACTTAATCAAACATAATTAAGATGCAATTAAACACTAATCAAAACTTAAATTAAACCTAAATCATTAAGTCATTAATCTAATCAAACAAACCTTTAATTAATCTAATAATTTTAATTGACTTAATCAAACTTAATTAATCAAACATCTAATTAATGCAAACTTAATAAATTAATCCATTATCTTAATAAACCAAATTTAACTTTATAAATCAGAATAAAGTTAATTCAAATTAAATACTTAATTAATATACTAATTAATTTAATCACACCTATAAAATAAATTAATTAAGTAAATTACATTAATCATATTAAACTTAAGCTTAATCAAACATAAAAATGCAATTAAATGATAATCAAACCCTAATTTAAACTTCAATCATTAATTCATCAATTATATCATTAAGTCAAATAAACATGCAATCAAATTAAAAGTTAAACAAATCTTTATCTAATTTAATCATACCTCTTAAACAAACTAATTAAGTTAATCAAATTAATTACATTAAACTTAATTAATCAAAATGCAATTAAATATTAATCAAAACATAAATTAAATCTAAACCATTAAGTCATTAATTACATCATTTGTCTAAACAAATATGAAACTAAATAAAAAAATTAAACAAACCTTTATAATTAACATAAACACACTTATTAATTAAACAAATCACATAATCACATTGAACCTAAGCAAACCCATAGACCAATAAAGCTAATTAAATCAAATTGAATCAAATTAAATCAAGAAAGATTCTCATCAATTTAATATAGAATCAAATCAAATCTCCTCCAACTTACTTAAATAAGATAAACTAATTAACTATCCAATATATGAAATCAAAATGCAAACCAAACTTTGATGAACATGACAAATGGATGTGATTAAAAATAAAATCTCAATTACAAAGAATCAAACCCAATTGGAATCAAAATTAAAATCTTAATTAATCTAATACGATCAAATTACAAATAAATGAACCACAATCGAATTAAATAAACATAAAGTTAAATCACATAACCATGATCAAAGAAAAGAATTAAATATTTAAAAGGATATTGAATTATCAAGATTCAATTAAATCAAAACACCTAATATAAACTTAATCAACCAAAAATACATAAACTTAAACAAACTTAAACTCCATTAGACATTAAGGATATTGAATTATCAAGGTGTAATTAAACTAAAACATCTAATTCAAAAGATCAATTAATCAAATACTTAAATAAGCTCAAACTCTAAATTCTAAATCAAATCAAATAAATTGAATCAAATGAATTACACAAGTTCAAATGGGATAATCAAGATACTTAAGGACTTTAGTTAGATTCCTTAGGAATTAGGATGTAGAATAGGGTGAGTTCTGTCTACAGATGGAATTCATCCTACTCTTCATTCTTGAGAACCTAAATATCATTTCAACTAAATAAAATTGAAATAAAAAATGAAAATTAAATCATCAAATCATTTAGATTGAAATCACCCAATAGTAAAATTTAAATTCAAACTTCAAATTGCAACTTAAACTAAAGAAGCCTAAAGTCTACAGCTTAAGCAACAGATACTAACTCACTACTTCTAGTTGTATAGACATTATGATGTTGTGCTTTATTTTGTGATGTAATATTTTAGACTGGATGTTAGGGTGTATGTTTCATAGACTGGATGCTTGGCCATTATTAGCGTAATCATATTTTCTATAGAGGGTTGTGCTTAAAGGGGTCGCTATAAATAAAAAATATAAAGGCTTTTGCCATGCGTTCGCGTGTAACCCATGTTAGACAGGTGGGCTTACCCATGTGTAAGTCCAAATTATTCATATAATTGCTTGGATTGTATGGTGTGTTAAGCTAATATTTATTTTGTATGTGTAGTTAGATTTACTTTTCCTATTTTTGATATAATTTTGTATTAGAAATTATAATTAGTCCTATGGGGATTGATGAAGCGGTAAGGCTTAGTCCCTAGGGTGCCCTGTGATGCCTTTAGAACAAATCAAATCAAAAGAAAGAGAATGAAGAAAAGAAGACCCCCCATTGCATATATATTATTTTTATAATCCGGGTTCTATAAGGGTAGAGCTCGGCTACCCATATTTTCTTTTCTTCTGGGTGTATGGAACCACCCGACCGGCCTTTTTTATTCTTTTACGGTAGTCTATAAAACTGTTTGATGTTGTGTTTAGATTACACATTAGAACATCATACTTTTCATAGGTTATTTATGATTGATGCTTGAATGTGTGGCCTAGATGTGGTAGGCTCTTAGGATAAAAATTAATTTTTCTACCCCAATTAAAAACTCATAACTAAATTTTTTAAACAACTCATAACCTCACATAAAAGCCTAAGAATTAAATGAAGATAATAAAATTTTTAGTGACCCCTTAGCTGGATGGATGAATTTATAATATCATGCACGTCATATTCTTTCACTCTTGTTAAGAGGGGGCTTCCATCCTTGCCAGAGAATCAAGGCTTAACCTATGAGAGCCTTTGGTGGAAAACACCCTTTTCTCTCTTGATTTGGCCTATAATCCAATTCTCATGGATTTAGGCATACAAAATCCATAGCCTGTGTCAAAACAAAAAGTACAAAAGAATCAAATAAATTTGATAAAATTTGCATTAGATTAATTCATGGATTCATACCACTCATGCTCTAGTCTCTTAGGGAGTGAGTCTAAGGACCTAATTTTCTTTCTAAATGAACAACGACCTAGCCATCTTGCAAATCATAAGACTTACCTATGTGGATTTAAAGCGTAGGAGGAGTTAGCTGGCTGCCACTCCAGGCGGTAATAAGTCCAGCAGTCGGGTGGTTTATTCTCTCTTGTGGAGGTAAACCATATACCCATTTTCGCCTTAGATTTAGGTTGTGCCTTCATTTTGTACCAAGGCTCCTTAGTTTAGGAATCTAAGGTAGCTATTTCCTTTGGGCTACAAGCATAAACCCTCACCTTTTAGGCATTTCCACAATCTTATGTTGTGGAATTATAAGCCCTAGCAATCTAATAAAATGTCAACTCAAATAATCTACTCTCTTCAATTTCAAAAATATAAAGCCCAACCATAGGGTAGATTGGAATGTTCACTAGGCTTCCTAGTATCATGAGCATTTCCTACTTTCTCTTTTTGGATTCCAAAAATAATTCTTCTCCTTGATCTATCCCATTTGATTTTCTAAAATAGCCAATCCTTTGATAGTCTTAACCTTGAAATCTTTGGAGACCCTAATTATTTACTTTAATCGAGAATATTCTTAAGTAATTCTCATTCCTTAGGATGTAATTAACTATGGGGGCTTGCCTCCATAGGGAACTTAATGAACCCAGCTTAAAATAAACCCTACTTTACTTTTCTATGTAAAGTAGGGGAAAGATCTCTGGTATATTCGAAGACCCATCATGCCTTAGGAGTCCTTATTAGGTGATTAGTCCATTATAGGGTGGTGATTTCTATCTTTCGAGATAGTACATCATTCCTTAATGTCATACCTGATCACTTCAATAAGTACCCCCTAAGATCTGCATGGTGTCCCACACCCCAAAAATAAACACCATAGATTTTTCTGGTGACTCCGTTGGGGACGGTTCCTCTCTCCATCTTTAGTAGACAATTATTATCTCCAAGCATCGATAGTGGACTTATGTTTTATATAGGCCCGAGACTATCATTCTTTCCATTGACACTTAGCTTATTTCATCCTTAAGTAAAGCTCACCAACATCCTTTAGGTTTTAGGACCTCACTCTGTGTAGGTCTTAAAATCCCTATTGGGTTCCCCCAATAGGTGTATATTAAAATTAATCAAATAGAAGAGATGACCAAAATTAAAAATCTCTTCACCATTCTGATGGTGAGGCAAGGTTCATCCCATGAACAATAAGAGAATAAAACTCTTCTACAAAATAACATATCTTTCCAAAAGCACTTTTTCAAAATCCACATAATAAGGGATCTGTACACAAAAGTTTATAAGAAATTTTCACAAAACACATATAACCAAACCTCGTTTAACAAATCCGATGATTGTTACAAGGAGGTTCTTTTTTTTTAAAACAAAAAAAAATCAAAATCAAAATCAATAGTTTTTTTTTTAATTTTCAAAAGCATATTTTCTTTGGAAATGGCTATCCCCATCCCACACACTCAAATTCGTTGGATGGAGATTCTATTTTCAAAAAAACCATGATATAAAAAAATTGAAACTCCACTTAGCATACTTCACATGTGCTAGAGTTGAAGTTTCCCCTCTTTTCAAAAAGCAATAAACCATACACACCCAAATAAATCATATTCATAATCAAACTCAGATCCATATCCCCAGAGGATAACTTGAACCTATTTCCCTAGAGGAAGGTTCATGTACTCAATCCTTATTGGATTCCTTATTGCTCTCTTATGCCCTTGGCATAAAGAGAGCTGCATTGCACTAAGATCATGATTCTATCTACCTTTCGGGTCTAGGTATAGATCACTTCCATTATTCGCTGAAATCTCGGATGTTGTTGATCATTTCGGTCATAATCGCCACGTGCCTTGTCAGTTACACCACACCTATTGGGGGTCCTTTTGTTGACCTCACTTTTGGAGTGAGCTCTTAAGATCCTCTTGGACTTAAGAATCATTTAGACACTAAGATTTCCTTAGTCATAAGACACATCTAGTGATTAGGTGAACACCTAACCTAAGCCTAGAGACTTAGAAGTGTTAATCATAAGATTAGGCTATGCCTTGGGGAAATTACCGATCCTATAGCCTAAACCTAATCTAGATACACTTTTTCAAATCAAACCCAAACTCAATTCTTAAATCAAATCTCAAATTCAAATTCAAATTCCAAATCTAATTTCAAAATTTGACTCCAAATGATTGAAACCCAAAATCAAATCCAAACCCTAAAACCCCTTTCTAAGCCATATGAACCATATTCATAAGCTTAGCCAAAACTTTCCTTATATCAAATCAAACTCAATTGATCTATTTATAAATCAATTATTCCTTCCTTTATATTCACAAATATAAATGAAACCCAAATTCAAATGACCAAAACTATATCAAAAATCAAATCCAAACTCAATCTAAACCCTTTAAGCCAATTCTTTGGACTTAGCCAAATTTTATCAAGATCAAGTCAAAACTAATGAATTTTCTCTTGAATCAATCATTCATTCAATTATATACTCAAATATAAATGAAACCTATAACCTTCAAATCAAATCGAAACCAACCTAAGTCAAACCCAACTTAGCCCTTTTGACTTGAAAATTTCAAATGAGCCAAAATCCCTTAAACTCCAAATTGATTGCCGTTGAATTTATATTTCAATCTAAGGCTCATATAAAAGTTCAACTAAATTTGAATTAACACCATAGATTTTTCTGGTGACTCCGTCGATGGTTTCAGCCAACGTCCGATCCCTCGATGGATCAACGCTCATCGCGGCGGATCGCGTGATCCGCCTTCGATCGCTGATGAATCGGATCATCCGATCATGTGGTTCAGATGATCGGATGGCTCTGATCGCATGATCTGAGCTTCAGAGTGAGCGATCCGAGCTTCGTATCGCTGAAAATGATCTGGACCATTCGATCGCGTGATTCGCTTGATCGGATGGCTCAGATCGTGCGTCGATCACGCGATCCTGGCCTCTGGATCACGCGATCTGATCTAGATTGTCCGATCTATGATCGGATGGTCCAGCGGAGGGTGCGGGTCACTATCTTTCCCACCCAAACCATGCGTATATATATATTTAATAAAAAAGCATGAGATATGTCAAGGCTGACATAGCTCCTTCTTAGTGGGTCTCTTGCTCTTATACCAAATTTTATTGACCTCACTTTTGGAGTGTGCTCTTAACATCCTCTTAGACTTAGGAATCTTTTAGACACTAAGATTTCCTTAGTCATAAGACACATCTAGTGATTAGGTGAACACCTAACCTAAGCTTAGAGACTTAGAGGTGTTAATCATAAGATTAGGCTATGCCTTAGGGTTTAAGGAAATTACTTATCCTCTAGCCTAAACATAATCTAGATACACTTTATCAAATCAAACTGAGACTCAATTCTCAAATCAAATCTCAGATTCAAATTCAAATTTAAATTCCAAATCTAATTTCAAGATTTGACTCCAAATGATTGAAACCCAAAATCAAATTCAAATCCTAAAACCCCGTCCTAAGCCATATGAACCATATTCATAAGCTTAGCCAAATCTTTCCTTAAATTAAATCAAACTCAATTGATCTCTTCATAAATCAATTATTCCTTCATTTATATTCATAAATATAAATGAAATCCAAATTCAAATGACCAAAACCATATTGAAAATCAAATCCAAACTCAATTTAAACCCTTTAAGCCAATTCATTGGACTTAGCCAAATTCTATCCAGATCAAGTCAAAACCAATGAATTTTCTCTTGAATCAATCATTTATTCAATTATCTACCCAAATATGAATGAAACCTACAATCATCAAATCAAATCAAAACTAACCAATTGACCCACTTAGGTGCACTTGACCTAAAGGACCCATTTGAGCCAACTTCTAATCCAACCCAAATTGGATTGAACCAAGCTCACCAAAATCTTTCACCATGATTTTGATCACCCTAGATGATCAATTAATCAATCAGCCAAACCAAGCCCAATTGGTCATTTGATCCAAATTGACCCAAATTGGCCTAAAGAACCAAATCGGGTCAAATCATGATCTAACCCAAATTGATTGCAACTAATGACTCAATCTAATTTCAAATTGATTATTGAACTTGACCAAAGCAATAATTGAACTCAATTTGATCAATCGATCCCAATCGATCAACTTGACCCAACCTAGCCCAAATTGGCCTAAAGGGTCAATTTAGCCTAAATCAAAATTAAATCCAAATTAATTCGAAATAAAGATCACATTTATCTTAAATTAGCTAATTGAACATTAATCAACTCATTTCCCAAGCTAATTTGGCCAAATTTGGTCAAAAGGGTCAATTCGACCCAAAATGACCTATATGACCCAAATTGGGCCAAACTCCTTGAAACCAAGCCAAAACCCATTGGAGGGCTGATCAAACCCGACCCAAACCAATTTATGGTCAGCCCAAAATAAACTTAACCCATTTAAATCCCTCATAAATCCTCCCCCACATAGGATTCCACCCAACTTCATTTAATTCCCCATCCATGCACTTAAATCGCATGGCCTCATATTTCAATTAAACAAATCTCATCATATGGCAACAAGAGAACTTTGGAGCAAAATCAAGTCCTCAATCAATCTAGATCTAGCCAACCACCCCAACAAGATGACATTCAATTTGGAGCCAAAATAATTCAAAAACTTTGTATTTTCATCCATTATAAAGGAGGAGATCTTGAGCTCTCATTACCACCACTATTATCTCAAAACTCCCCAAAGCAAAGAGAACCCATCCACACTTTATTTAGCCACTTTGAATATACAAAATTGCTCTCTTGGGTGGCGAGAAATATAGAGAAGGAGGCGTTAGAAGAAGGCTAAGATTACTGAATCTTCCTCACACACATAGGATCTCCCTCGGATCTTCCGCATCAATCATTCCGGTGAGGTAACTGTCAAAAAGCAAATAGGATTTTGTATATTTTATATCAAATTTCGTGATTAGGAATTTCTTTTGAAAATCCACACTTTTATTTTAAATCATCAAATAGGAAATAGAATTTTTTTAGTGCGAATGGTAGCGGTCCATTTGGACAAGTTTTGGCAAAACTTTCATTTTTCAAAATATCCACGAAAATTTTGTTCATCGCCCGGCTCACTTGTCCGTCCAGTTTTCGGATAGCTTCGGATCATGTGATCTAGCGTACTTCAGTCGCGTGATACAATCAGACCATTTGATCATGCGGTTCACATGATGGATGGCAATCCGTGCCGAGCTTGAAGCCAGCGTCGACCATTATCGGCGAAATGATTTGAGCAAGATCCGTGGTTATGGGATTGGTTTCAGCGATCACCTCATTCGATCGATCTAACTATCTGTGATCGGACGGTCAAAGAAATGGGTCCTTTGTCTTTCTCGCATAAACAGCATTATATATATATTTAATTAAAAAAAATAATAATAATTTAAATCATCTAAAAATTCAAAAATTCATAGAAAATAAAATACCTAACCAAAAATTACAAATAAGGGCTCGTTGGATTCCTCTATCCGAGGAGAATCCAAAAAAACCAAAATACTCAAACTTTATTGAGTATTGTGAGCGTAATATAGGTTTTAGTGAAAATTCTATTTCATTAATTAAGCCAAATATTTAAGTCAGATTAAGTTGAGATTTTCAGATATTGAAACTAATGTTAAAATACACCTGCAATAAAAATTTCAAGTTAAAAGAACTTCTCAATTGGGAAAAATTAAAATTTTAATTTCAGATTATCAATTTTAATAAAATAAATTAAATAAAAATTCAGAAATTTACAAAAATCTTCAAGATGACCTAAATCACTTCAATTGACATCCAAGACTCTTAAGAAAAATGATTTGATCTTCTAAATCTTAAGAAACCCAAATAAACACTTAAGATTAGAGTTTAAACGATTAAAAAGTTATTTAAAATATAATCTAAAAATAACTCAAATATTAAATCAAAAATCAAAAATTGAATAGCATTCATTAAATCATTAATTAAACTTTAAATCAAAAAAATATTATCTTTAAAATTAAATTAAATATGATTAAATCTATTTAAGTTAATAAAACTCAATTAAATGATTAAATCTTAAATCAAACTCAAAATCCAACAAATTTAGAAAACTTTTAATAGTTTGATACTAATCGAATTAAACTAAATAAAATTAAAGCAAACTTAATTAGCACATGATTAAGTCACATCCATTTGGAATGAGATAATTAATAACCATTGAATATTTCAACTTAATAATGAACATGTTAATGAAATCAAACAAACATAATAAATAAATCAAATCAAGTAAAACCTAATCATAAATAATCAAACTCAATTGGTCAAACATTTAATTGAAAATTTAATAAATTAATCCATCATCTAAATTAATCAAATTAATTTAAATAAGTTACATTAAAGCTAACTCTAAAATTAAATCAAACCCATATTAAATAATCACACCCAAATAAATTAATTAAGTTAATTAATTCATATGAAACTAAACTTAATCAAACATAATTAGATGTAATTAAACACTAATCAAACTTAAATTAAACCTAAATCATTAAGTCATTAATCTCTAATCAAACAAACCTTTAATTAATCTAATAATTTTAATTGAAATCAAACTTAATTATTACATCAATTATTACACTTAATAAATTAATCCATCATCTTAATAAACCAAATTTAACTTTATAAATCTTAAAGTTAATTCAAATTAAGTATTAATCTACTAATTAATTTAATCACCTATTAAAAATTAATTAAAATTACATTCATATTAAACTTAAGCTTAATCAAACATAAATGCAATTAAATGATAATCAAACCCTAATTTAAACTTTCATCATTAATTCATCACATCATTAACTCAAATAAACATGAAATCAAATTAAAGTTAAGCAAATCTTTATTTAATTTAATCATACCTCTTAAACAAACTAATTAAGTTAATCATTAATTACATGAAACTTAATTAATCAAAAGAATTAAATATTAATAAAACATATATTAAACCTAAACCATTAAGTCATTAATTATATATTGTTTGAAAAATATGAAACTAAATTAAAAAAAAAAGGTTAAACAAACCTTTATAATTAACATAAATACACTTATTAATTAAACAAATCATATAATCACATTGAACCTAAGCAAACCCATAAGACCAATAAAGCTAATTAAATCAAATCGAGTCAAACTAAATTAAGAAAGACTCTCATCAATTTAATATGTAATAAAATCAAATCTCATTTAATCTACTTAAATAAGATAAACTAATCAACTATCCAATATATGAAATCAAAATGCAAACCAAACTTTGATGAACATGACAAATGGATATGATTAAAAATAAAATCCCAATTACAAAGAATCAAACCTAATTAGAATAAAAAAATAAAATCTTAATTAATCTAACCCGATCAAACTACAAATAAATGAACCATAATTGAATTAAATAAACATAAAGTTAAATCACATAACCATGATCAAGAAAGAATTAAATATTTAAAGGATATTGAATTATCAAGATTCAATTAAATCAAAACACCTTATCTAAAATTAATCACCAAAATACATGAACTTAAACAAACTTAAACTCCATTGGACATTGGGATATTGTCAAGATACAATTAAACTAAAACATCTAATCCAAAATCAATTAATCAAATACTTAAATAAACTCAAATTTTAAATTCTAAATCAAATGAATTACAGTTCAAATTGGCTAATCAAGATACTTAAGGACTTTAGTTAGATTCCTTAGGAATTGGGATGTAGAATAGTGAGTCACGTCTACGATGGAATTCATCCTACTCTTCTTTCTTGAGAACCTAAATATCATTTCAACCAAATAAAATTGAAATAAAAATGAAAAGCAAATCGTTAAATCATTTAGATTGAAATCACCCAAAGGTAAAATTTAAATTCAAACTTCAAATTGGAAATTAAACTAAAGAAGCCTAGTAAAGTCTTGCTACACAAGCCTTAAGCACACACATTAGAATACTAAGTCACTACTAAGTTAGAGGCGATGTATGATGTTGTGTTTTGTTTTGTCATGTAATATTTTAGGCGGATGTTAGGGTGTATGTTTTGGATGTTAGGCGTTATTAGCCTAATCATACTTCTCAGGGGTTGTGCTTAAAGGGTCGTTATAATAAAAAAATATAAATGCTTTTCTTGCTTCTGAGCTCTAAATTAAATGTTAGGGCATGGGCTTGTTACCCATGTGTGGTACTAAGAAATTATTCATTGCGCTTGGATTGTATGGTGTGCTTAGCTAACATTTATTTTGCAGGTGTAGTTAGATTTACATTTCCTATTTTTGATGTAATTTTGTATTAAGAATTAGGATTAGTGCTATGGGGGATTAGGATGAGCAGTGGCCAGAAGGCTTAGTCCCTGGTGTGCCTTGTGATGCCTTTGGAGCAAATCAAATCAAAAGAAAGAAATGAAGAAATGAAGAAATGAAGAAATGAAGAAAAGAAGACCCCATAGCATATATATTATTTTTATAATCCGGGTTGTATAAGGGAGCTTCATACCCATCTTTTCTCTCTTTTGATTAATGCTGGAACCCACCCTTGGCCTTTTATTCTTTTACGGTACTCTATAAAATTGTTTGATGTTATGTTTAGAATTGTGCATTAGAACAACATGCTTTTCATAGTTTCTTTATGATTGATGTTTGAATGTGTGGCCTGGATGCGGTAGGCTCTTAGGATAAAATTAATTTCTCTACCCAAATTAACAACTCATAACTAAAATTTTAAAATAACTCATAACCTCACATAAAAGCCTAGGGATTAAATCAAGATAAGAAAATTTTTTTAGTAACCCCTTAGCTGGATGGATGAATGTATAATATCATGCATGTCATATTCTTTCACTCTTGTTAAGTGGGGGCTTCCATCTTTGCCAGAGAATCAAGGCTTAACCTATGAGAGCCTTTGGTGGAATATACCCTTTCTCTATTGATTTGGCCTATAATCAAATTCTCATGCATTTAGGCATACAAAATCCCATGCACTTAAATAAAAGTCCAAAAGAATCAAAGAAATTTGATAAAATTTGCATTAGATTAAGTCATGGATTCATACCACTCATGTTCTAGTCTCTTAGGGAGTGAGTCTAAGGATTTAGTTTTCTTTCTAAATGAATAACAGCCTAGCCATCTTGCAAAGCATAGGACTTGCCTATATGGATTTAAAGTGTAGGAGGAGTTAGCTGGCTACCACTCCAGGCGATAATAAGTCCAGTAGTCAGGTGGTTTATTCTCTCTTATGGAGATAAACCATATACCCATTTTCGTCTTAGATTTAGATTGTGCCTTCATTTTGTATCAAGGCTCCTTAATTTAGGAATCTGAGGTAGCTGTTTCCTTTGGGCTACAAGCATAAATCCCTACCTCTTGGGTATTTCCACAATCTTATGTTGTGGAATTATAAGCCCTTGCAATCTAATAAAATGTCAACTCAAATAATCAACTCTATTCAATTTCAAAAATATAAAGTCCAACTATAGGGTAGATTAGAATGCTCATTAGGCTTCTTAGTATCATGAGCATTTCCAACTTTCTCCCTTTAGATTCCAAAAATAAGTCTTCTCCTTGATCTATCCCATTTGATTTTCTAAAATAGCCAATCCTTTGATAGTCTTAACCTTGAAATTTTTGGAGACCCTAATTATCTACTTTAATCGAGAGTATTCTTAATAAATTCTAATTTCTTAGGATGTAATTAACTATGAGGACTTGCCTCCATAGGAAACTTAATGAACCCGACTTAAAATAAACCCTACTTTACTTTTCCATGTAAAGTAGGAGAAATATCTCTGGTATATTCAAAGACCCATCATGCCTTAGGAGTCCTTATTAGGTGATTAGGTTCATTATATGGTGGTGATTTCTATCTTTGAGATAGTACATCATTCTAATGTAAAGCCGATCACTTAATAAAATAAGATCTCGTGGTGTCCCACACTTTTTTTCTGGCGACTGAGGATTCCTCTCTCCATCTTTAGTAGACAATTATTATCTCCAAGCATCGATTGTGGACTTATGTTTTATATAGGCCCGAGACTATAATTCTAGCAATTGAACCTAATGCTAACCCTATCAAATAGGCTTCTAGACGCATGCGATTAGACATTGAACAATATGTCACTTTTGAAATTAAAGCGATCGATCGGCTTTATTGGGAAGAAAAATATCCTACACGGTTGGCTGTCATCCCAATTAAGAAAAGAATGGCCAAATTCACATATCTCGTTGATTTTGGGATCTAAAGCATGTCTAAGGATGAATTACCACTTCCCATACCGAGAATTCATGGTGGACATTGCCTCATCTCATGCAGTATTCTCCTTTATGGATGGGTCATCTGGCTACAATCAAATTAAGATGGCCCAGAGGATGAAAGAAACCGCCTTTCAACCCCGTCAAATATATTGTTATAAGGTCATGCCTTTCGACCTTAAAATGTGGTTATTAGCAATGCCATGACTCGAATCTTCAATGAACTCATTCATCATCAAGTTGAATGCTACGTCGATGATCTCGTTGTCAAAAGCAATGAAAAAGAAGACCATCTCTTTGACTTGAGAGTAGTTTTCAAATGGTTAACACAATACAACCTCAAAATGAACCCAAGTGTGCATTGAGTAGCAGGAAAATTTCTTGGGTTTGTTGCGACATCAATGAAATCAATCGAAAAGATCAAAGTGATATTAAATGTCACCCCTAAAAACCTAACACAACTTCAGGTCATTCAAAGCATATCTAAGGCGCTTCATTTCCAACTTATCGAAGATGCCAACCATTCTCACTTATCAAAAGATGCCAAGTTCAAATGGGATGACAAGTATTAGCATGCTTTCGACATCAAGCAATATCGATGACACCTCCGGTCCTAGCGGCCCTATCACGGGCAAAATGCTCATATTATATCTTCTTTGCATTAGACTCCCGCTTTGTTGGCTCAAACCAATGATGAAGGGAAGGATAACTCTCTCATTATCATCATCATCTAATCCTGAGGCAAACTATCCACCTATTGAAAAGCACTGCCTAGCTTTAATCTTTGCATCATAAAAGCTACGGCACTACATGCTTTCTTATAAGGTGACTTGATCTCTAGAGTCAATCCACTATAATATCTCATGACATAGCCGACCTTATCTGGATGGTTGGCATGTTGGTCCATAATTTTATCTCAATTTGATATAACATTCGTGCCCCTCCGTGACATAAAAGGACAAGCACTTGCGAATTTCTTAGCAGCACATCCACTCCTGGCGATTCTCAAAAGATGATCTCACGATGAACAAATCATGAACTTAGGGGATACTAGTGCTCGCCATTGGGAGATGTACTTTGATGATGCAGCTTCCTCTCAAAGAGGAGGAGAACCACAACTTACTATCCCAGGGAAGGCAGGGGTAGAAATAGTACTCCTAACTCTAGATCGTGATGTGATGAGATTCTCATATCATTTGTCCAATCCATGCATAAACAATGAGGCCGAATATGAGGCTCATTATGCATGCGGGTTAGTCATTACACTATGCATCCAGTATCAACATCTTTGGGGATTCTCAGTCAACAACCAAATCATTTGGGTCCTACAAAGTTCTAAAGACTAAGCTCCATCATTACCACAAGTACACTATAGAGTTGTTGGCCCAAATCCCAGAGGTTACCATCTACAAGATTCCTCAGGAGACACAATAGCATGCATTAGCCAAGCTTGCCAAAGAGGCGGCATGTCAGAAGATGAGTCCATTCCAATAAGGGTCCAAAATAGACAAATTATCCCTTATTGATCTGAACTCATCAAGATTCTCTTGAAGGAGAGATTGCCATTACCGATCGAGGAGTCGATTGGGCAACCATTCAGATTATTTAAATGTAGGAAAACTACCTCAGAGAAATCACTAGCACACCAAGTGAGGAGAGCCCTTTCTATACTCTTGTGGGCTCCTTATGCAGAAAGTTTTTTAATCATATGTGGTTACGTTATTCGGACAAAACACAAATCGTAGAATCTGATAAAACTCAGTTATGTGGGCACATCAATCTAATCAAGATGAAATCCAAGATCGAGACTAGGATACTCGGCCTTGATGATCTGCATAGACATAGCTAGGAGATGCCATCAATGTCGGTACGATGTGGTCTACATCAACCTCCCAACATTCTACATCACATTGGCCTCATGGCCATTCAGTGTTGAATTACATTGTGGGTCCAATTGATCCTCCTTCTTCCAAAGGTCATCGATTCATTCTAGCTGCTACTAACTACTTTTCCAAATGGGCGAGCAATCCCACTTAGAGGTCCGCACTCAACATGTGCTCCAATTTTGAACAATATGTATATAGGTTGATGCCTCGACAAATTATATCCGATAATAATATGCGCATTCAAAACACTAAAATCAATAGCTTTGCTCAAAGACATAGCATAGATTAGAGATATTGTACCATCTACTATCAAGAGAATGGGTTTAAACTTTCAACAAAACTCTCATTCAAATCTGAAGAAGACACTGATGATAATAAATGATGATGGCAGTTGGTTGAAGCTTTATGCTGATCACATATAGAACTCAACTCAATCTATCCCTTTCTCCTTAGTGTATGGGTCCCGTTCTACCATTAAGTCCAACTCCCATCACTAAGGATCATGGGTAGCAAAATCACAATGAAACATAATGCTAAGTTCGGTTGAAGAGCTGGGTTTGGAGGAGACTCAGGCACACTTAAACCTCGAGTTATACAAAGCCAAGATGATTCAAGCTCATAACAAATTAAATTTCCAAGAGCTTTTCAAGTAGAGCTTATTTTAGTTCTAAGGAGACCAATTGTTGCTCGTCGAAAGATTGGAGAAAAGTTTGAACCCAAAGGCCCATGGGTTAAATCTGCCAAAATATATCCATAAATCTTGTTTGAAAATAATTATCAATAAAATCTCTTTTCATTTCAAATTTTATTTCTTACGTGTTAGAAATATCTTTTCTTGTGATTTCACCATGATATAGGGTCCCATTGGCATCCTATTCTTTCATATCAAACACAAAACACACATATCTTTATCTTTGATGTGGAGCAAGCTCCATGTGGCACTCACTCATTATTTGCTCTAGGTCGGTTAGATTTGTTGTCCAAAGCAAGATCACCCAAGTCATTTGTTGGAGGATGTGAGTCCAGCTTTCTTCTAATTTGACCATTGCAAATTGATGGGCCTTTCGGTTTGGTAGTCTTCACGCCTGTTGACATTGGCTTTGTTTAAGAAGATATGAGTCCCAACGCTTTCTTATTGAACTAGTCACCATAGTCTGACTAGGTCGAGTTTCCCCGAGGTTTAGGTGTAAGTGTCCCCAGTGGCATCCTATTCCTTCATATCAAACAAAAACATACATATCTTTCTTTCGGGCTACTTTGATGTGGGAGCAAGCCCCCGTGGCACTCACTCATTAGCTGCTCTAGGTCGGGTTTGATTTGTTGCCCAGATCGATCGTGGTCACTTGTTGGAGGATGTGAGTCCCGTGCTTTCTTCCGATTTGACCATTGCAATGACGGCCTTGTTAGTTTCATAGTCTTATCACCCATAAATACCTCATGGTTGATCCTATTTGATAAGATGTGAGTCCCTTGCTTTCTTCTTGGTAATCATCATGACACTGATATATTTAAGGTTTAGGGTAAGTCTCCCAGAGGCTCCTTTCCTCTTGACTAGGTTTAAGTCGATATAAGCCCTAAGTGGCATTCCTTTCATGTTCTGGTGGATGACACTTGTTCAGAAACTATCTAATGATGTTCGTTTAGGGAGATGTAAGCTCACTTTCTTTAGGCGATTGTTGCAAACCCATTATATAGGTTGGTTGATGTTATTATCTCTGACTCACTGTACACCACTCTTGGAAGATGTAAGTCCGCTTTCTCCATGAGTTGGCCAATGAATACCATGTGATATATGACTAGCCATGTCATTTTCAGTGTTGGATTGAAGCCCCATTGCAGCCCCTTCCCCTGCGGACATTCTTTTTGGATCACGTCCTTTGAGACCCCATTTAGACACTACCTAGGTTATTTTTGGATTGGGATTTTCACGGTAGCCACCCACTGATTGGAGAATTTGTTGGATGCTCAATTCTCCCTTGTAAATCAGAGATAGGTCTAGTGATAAGCTCCTTCTCGTTTGATCCCTCATAAACAGGTCCACGATAAAACAAATTAAATAAAAAAACAAAATATTTACTTTTGGATTAGGAATTCAAGCCCCAGTGGCCCCTTTCCCAAGCGGGCATCCTATCTTTAGGGTAGTGTCAGAAACTCTATGAATTACTGCCACACGAGTTGAGATAAATCCCTCTCACTATGCCTTAGGTCGGGTTCAACTTGTTGTGCCACGAGTTATGTCATCTTGCTTTGAAAGATATAAGTCTATTATGCATTCTTTTACGATCATTGCAAGCGACCATATCGTTAAAATCGATGTTGTCGGATGCGTCGGCACCACGATCTAAGCCATCCGATCACGCAAACCAGTCGAAGTTGATCATTTCGGCGTCTGGCTTCGGATGCTCAATCAGCTTCGAAGCACATGATCGATCGTCAATGCGCGCGAACGATCGGACGGTCGATCATCACGTGATTTGAAGGTCTGGATGGCATGATCCGAGCCATCCGATCCCGCAAACTGCGGGATCGAACGGTGGATTTGAGCCGCCGGTGATGAATAGTGTTTTCAGGGGTATTTTGGAAAAAAATAAAAGTTTCTAAGCCAAAACTACTCCAAATGGACCCATTTTCACGCCAATTCGCACCAAAAAATTCTATTTCCTATTTAGGATGATTTAAAATAAAAGTGCTAGATTCTCTAAGAGAAATTCCTAGAATCGCGGGAAATTTGATACAAAATATGCAAAATCCTAAGGCTGGCTACAGTTTGATGAAAGTTACCTCACCAGGGATGATTTTCGGTGAAGATCAGGGAGATCCATGTGTGTGAGGAAGCGAGTTCTTTAGCCCTTGCTTCTCTTGACGCCTCCTTCTCATATTTGCGTAAGCCTTAAAGAGCAAATTCTTGTATTATTTGAGCTCAAAGTGGCTAAATGAATTGATGGGTTCCCTTTGCTTTGGGGAGTTTTTTAGAATTTAATGGTGAAACAAGAGATAATATGTTAGCCTTGACCTATCTCATGCTTTTATTTTATATATATATATATATATATATATATATATATATATATATATATATATATATATATATATATACATTTAAGGGAAAAATGATGACATTTTCTAAAATGTATCGGATGAGATCAAATCGCGATCGAGGCGAGGATAAATGCGATATGCGTGATTGTGTGATCGGTGCGTTAATTAAATCTAAACCATTAAGTCATTAATTACATCATTTGTCTAAACAAATATGAAACTAAATAAAAAAATTAAACAAACCTTTATAATTAACATAAACACACTTATTATTTAAACAAATCATAATCACATTGAATAAAACCCATAGACCAATAAAGCTAATTAAATCAAATTGAATCAAATTAAGTTAAAACAAGAAAGATTGTCATCAATTTAATATAGAATCAAATCAAATCTCGTTCAACTTTCTTAAATAAGATAAACTAATTAACTATACAATATATGAAATCAAAATGCAAACCAAACTTTGATGAACATGGCAAATGGATGTGATTAAAAATAAAATCCCAATCACAAAGAATCAAACCCAATTAGAATCAAAATTAAAATCTTAATTAATCTAATCGATCAAATTACAAATAAATGAACCATCAATTAAATAAACATAAAGTTAAATCACATAACCATGATCAAAGAAAAGAATTAAATATTTAAAAGGATATTGAATTATCAAGATTCAAATAAATCAAAACACCTACTATAAAATTAATCAACCAAAAACACATGAACTTAAACAAACTTAAACTCCATTAGACATTAAGGATATTGAATTATCAAGATGCAATTAAAATCTAATAAAAGATCAATTAATCAAATACTTAAATAAACTCAAATTCTAAATTCTAAATCAAATCAAATAAATTGAATCAAATGAATTACACAAGTTCAAATGGGCTAATCAAGATACTTAAGGACTTTAGTTAGATTCCTTAGAAATTTGGATGTATAATAGGGTGAGTCCTGTCTAGAGATGGAATTCATCCTACTCTTCATTCCTGAGAACCTAAATATCATTTCAACCAAATGAAATAAAAATGAAAATCAAATCATTAAATCATTTAGATTGAAATCACCAAAGGTAAAATTTAAATTCAAACTTCAAATTGGAACTTAAACTAAAGAAATAGTAAAGTCTTGCTACACAAGCCTTAAGCACACATTAGAATACTAAGTCACTACTTCTAGTGCTAAGTTAGGCGTTGTATGTATGATGTTGTGTTTGTTATGTGATGTAATATTTTTATGGATGTTAGGTGTATGTTTATAGATTGGATGTTAGGCTATCGCTAATCATATTTTTTTCAGAGGGTTGTGCTTAAAGGGTGCTATAATAAAATAAATAAATACTTTTTCTTTGTGTAGGTTCTTTGAGCCTAAGTGTAACCCATGTTAGGGCATGGGCTTGGTTACCCATGTGTGGGTGCTAAGTCCAAATTATTCATATAACTGCTTAGGTTGTATGATGTGTTTAGCTAACATTTATTTTGCAGGTGTAGTTAGATTTACTTTTCCTATTTTTGATGTAATTTTGCATTAGGAATTAGAATTAGTTCTATGGGGGATTAGGATGAGCAGTGGACAGAAGGCTTAGTCCCTGGGGTGCCCTGTGATGTTTTTGGAACAAATCAAATCAAAAGAAAGAGAATGAAGAAATGAAGAAATGAAGAAATGAAGAAAAGAAGACCCCCATAACATATATATTATTTTTGTAATCCGGGTTGTATAAGGGTAGAGCTCGGCTACCCATATTTTCTTTTCTCTTTTCAGGGTGTACGGTGGAACCCGACCGCTCTAGCCTTTTTATTCTTTTACGGTAGTATATAAAATTATTTGATGTTGTGTTTAGATTGCGTATTAGAACATCATGCTTCTCATAGGTTATTTATGATTGATGCTTGAATGTATGGCCTGGATGCGGTAGGCTCTTAGGATAAAAATTAATTTTTCTACCCCAATTAAAAACTCATAACTAAATTTTTTAAACAACTCATAACCTCACATAAAAGCCTAAGAATTAAATCAAGATAATAAAATTTTTCGTAACCCTTTAGCTGGATGGATGAATTTATAATATCATGCACATCATATTCTTTCACTCTTGTTAAGAGGGGGCTTCCATCTTTGCCAGAGAATCAAGGCTTAACCTATGAGAGCCTTTGGTGGAAACACCCCTTTCTCTCTTGATTTGGCCTATAATTAAATTCTCATGCATTTAGGCATAAAAAATCCCATAACATGTGTCAAAACAAAAAGTACAAAAGAATCAAATAAATTTGATAAAATTTGCATTAGATTAAGTCATTGATTCATACCACTCATGCTCTAGTCTCTTAGAGAGTGAGTCTAAGGACCTAGTTTCCTTTCTAAATGAACAACGACCTAGCCATCTTGTAAATCATAAGACTTGCCTATATGGATTTAAAGCGTAGGAGGAGTTAGCTAGCTGTCACTCCAGGCAGTAATAAGTCCAGCAGTCGGGTGATTTATTCTCTCTTGTGGAGGTAAACCATATACTCATTTTTGCCTTAGATTTAGGTTATGCCTTCGTTTTTGTACCAAGGCTCCTTAGTTTAGGAATCTGAGGTAGCTATTTCCTTTGGGCTACAAGCATAAATCCTCACCTCTTAGTCATTTCCACAATCTTATATTGTGGTATTATAAGCCTTAGCAATCTAATAAAATGTCAACTCAAATAATCAACTCTCTTCAATTTCAAAAATATAAAGCTCAACTATAGGGTAGTTGGAATGCTCACTAGGCTTCCTAGTATCATGAGCATTTTCTACTTTCTCCCTTTGGATTCCAAAAATAAGTCTTCTTCTTGATCTATCCCATTTGATTTTCTAAAATAGCCAATCCTTTGATAGTCTTAACCTTGAAATCTTTGGAGACCCTAATTATTTACTTTAATCGAGTGTATTCTTAAGTAATTCTCATTCCTTAGGATGTAATTAACTATGGGAGCTTGCCTCCATAGGGAACTTAACAAACCCGACTTAAAATAAACCATACTTTACTTTTTCATGTAAAGTAGGGGAAAGATCTCTAGTATATTTGAAGACCCATCATGCCTTAGGAGTCCTTATTAGGTGATTAGGTCCATTTTAGGGTGGTGATTTCTATCTTTTGAGATAGTACATCATTCCTAATGTCTTATGATCATTCAATAAGTACCAAGACTGTGTCCCACACCCCAAAAATAAACACCACAGATTTTTCTAGCGACTCCGCTGGGGACGGTTCCTCTCTCCATCTTTAGTAGAAAATTATTATCTCCAAGTATCGATAGTGGACTTATGTTTTATATAGGCCCGAGACTATCATTCTTTCCATTGGCACTTAGCTTATTTCATCCTTAAGCAAAGCTCGCCAACATCCTTTAGGTTTTAGGACCTCACTCTATGTAGGTCTTAAAATTCCTATTGGGTTCCCCCAATAGGTGAAAATTAAAATTAATCAAACAGAGGAGATGACCAAAATTAGAAATCTCTTCACCATTCTGATGGTGAGGCAAGGTTCATCCCATGAACAATAACAGAATACAACTCTTCTACAAAATAACATGTCTTTCCAAAAGCACTTTTTCAAAATATACATAATAAGGGATCTGTACACAGAAGTTTATAAGAAATTTTCACAAAACACATATAAACAAACCTCGTTTAATAAATTCGATGGTTGTTACATGGAGGTTCTATTTTTTTAAAAAACAAAAAAAAATCAGAATCAAAATCAACAGTTTTTTTAATTTTCAGAAGCACATTTTCTTTGGAAATGGCTATCCCCGTCCCATGCACTCAAATTCGTTGGATAAAGATTCTATTTTCAAATAAAACCACGATATAAAAAAATTGAAACTCCACTTAGCATATTTCACATGTGCTAGAGTTGAAGTTTCCCCTCTTTTTGAAAAGCAATAAACCATACACACACAAAAGAGAAGTCAAGACATATTTAAACCCTCCCACCTGAGATAACCAAATTTGTCAAATGGGAGTTCCCCTTTGGAGAATGTAGAGCAAATTGAATTCTATTTGCATTTGTCTAATAAAATTCCTTCATGCCAAAGTCTTGAACTTCAAAACACATTGGGAGCTCATTTGACATGCCCAAGTATATCGAAGGAGAACTCCATTTTTGAAAATCATAAGTACAAAGTGAACTCCATTTAACATACATAAGTTTGTTAAATAAGTTCATTTTCTTTAAAAAAATCATAAACACATTTGACTTTCACTTAACATACCAAATTTGTTAAATGAGAGTTTCATCAAAAAAAAAAATCATAAACACATTTGACTTTCACTTAACATGCCAAATTTGTTAAGTGAGAGTTTCATTTTCAAAATCACAATCACATTTGACGTTTACTTAACATACCAAATTTGTTAAGTGAGTTTCATTTTCAAAAATCAGAAACACACTGGAATTTCACTTAACATACCAAATTTGTTAAGTGAGAGTTTCATTTTCAAAAATCAGAAACACACTAGACTTTCACTTATCATACCAAATTTGGTAAGTGAGAGTTTCATCTTCAAAAAAAAAATCATAAACACATTTGACTTTCACTCAACATACCAAATTTGTTAAGTGAGAGCCTCTTTTCAATGCACATTTGATCCCTATTTGTTAAGTAAGGATCCTTTTTTTTTTCATGTCGAAACACACTTGAACTTCCGCTTAACATACCAAATTTATTAAGTGAGGGTCTCATTCTCAAAGAAAAAAAAACATATCTCAAACAAACTTGGGGCTTTCACTTAACATATCAAACTTGTTAAGTATGACTCCATCTTCAAAGAAAAGCAAATTTATCTCACGATCATATTTAACTATCACTTAACATACCAAATTTGTTAAGTGAAAGCCTCAAATCAAACACAATCAGACACATGTGGCCTCTTAACATACCAAATTTGTTAAGTAAGAAGCCCCATTTTCAAATCAAAATATCACACAATCAAATCTTTACAAGCAAAAATATTTCAAACACACAATCACAACATCTTCTTAGCATACCCAAATTTGCTAAGTAGAGGTCTTTCAAACTATTAATATTTTCAAACAAGATGCACAAAACACAAATATCTTCTAGAAAATCTCTCCTCAAATTTTAGAACCCCACCCAACATACCTAAATCAGTTGAGTATGGGTTCTAAATCGAAATCAAATGGCAAAGACTCTCCTCAATATCCAAAATCTCTCTAAAATTTTGATGAACCCCACTTAACATCCTTAAGATTATTTAGTGTGGGTTCAAATTCAAAATCAAATCTTGAAATCAATGATTGAAGGTGAATATCAAGGCAAGTGTGTGACTCAGCTATGTTTTAGTAATGCAGATTTCAGTGCAATCAATTATTTCAGTCCTCAGTCAGTATCTATGGCTCCCAATAAGCTCGTGTTTTCCTTCCCCATTGGCCTAAACTTAGCCTTGGATCAAGCTAGTCTCTCTACCACTGGCTCCACCAAGGTCATCTACTTTGGCCTTGGTTTTGAGGGAGTGAGGATTTCTTGCGAGGGGACTGCCCTCACCATAGTTAACAAGGAGGATGTGGTGGGGCAGACGCCACTCATTCGATTCGATATGCTATCTGATTCTGAGTTTCCTCCACTAAAGAGGAAGGTCACTGTTGTTCCTGCCACCCTTCTAGTATCAATTTACGTGCGGTCATTCCGATACGGTTGATGGGTTACTCTCACTACCCCCTCTTCCCAGAAGGCATCTTGCTTTGAAATAGTCTCCTCCACATTCAAGGTGGGTGCTAGCTCTCGCTCTGTCATACCCACACGTTCACAATGTCGCATCAAGAATCACAAGATCAAGCGACATCACAAGAGGGCAGAGAGAGAGATGGATGTCGCTTCCCATGTGGCTGAGGAGGGATCTCTCTGTGAGACCTCTTCACATTTGAGTGGTAGTGGGTTTCACCCCCTCTTAACCTCTGATGGAGAGGAAGACTACAAGAGGATTGAAGCACTACCTCCAACACCAGCATATTTTAGTACAGGCTGAGCAGGGAAGCCCATGTGAGCTTGGACATCTTACGCCCGGTTGGCAGCTTCTGGGCCTCAGTGCAGTACAATTTTGATCTGGACGTTATCCCTAGGAGAGTCAGTTTGATCTGAGGGAGAGAGCGGAGGTTCAAGCATCGGTTGAGACAAGTAGGAGGGGAGGTTTGTCGGGAAGTCGGCCTCGCTCGATGGATTTTCCGATCTGCCTACGTCGATCGTTCGGACATCATCTGCATGCTTTTCGTCATGAGAGTAGGCCTATAGTCGAGTGGTAGTCGGTGCTACCTTCGCATCGCTCCACTCACCGCCCATCATCGTCTATCCAACTCACATCCCCATTCAAGATCCGAAGCCCTTCAGGAAAGACCACATTGGTGATCCGACCCATGGATCCCACTCCATCTACTCCACCCATAGAGGTGAGGTCGAGCTCTCCTATTCGACCTCCCACCTCAACTATGGAGAAGAAAGAATAGCGACCCAAGGCCGCCGTGGTCGAGTCACCACACGATCCACGGCACTTGCGGTCTCCACTGCGGCGGCATCGATTGGCGGAAGGGATGAGGATATAGATGTAGTGTCCATGGCGGTAGATCCTTCCGATTAGTGTTGGTCTGGGCTGATCAATATACCTATCGGTGAGCAGTCCTCTTAGAGATAATAGCGGTGGCAAGCAATGCGATATATTTATCGATTAATATTGCCCTCCAGTGGCCGGTGAGTTGTTGTCCACTCGACTAGAGCTCTTGGATGAGATCGTTGCTCGATTCTGAGAAGAGAACTCTGAGGGATGATTGCTCTGATGAAGAGGATGCTAGGGTTAGTTTTGATCTAGATTTGGATGACCTCTTGGAGGACTCAGCAGAAGTCCATATGGTTGACACTAGGGATCCCCTCCATATCATAGAGGGTGTGTTGTAGTTGAGGAAGAAGACACAGCTCATTCAACCCAACACCTTCGTCAGCAGCTGAGGTAGAGAGATAAGCATATTAAGAAGATGGAGAAAAGAGTTGAAGATTTATTAGCGGTAGTTTTAGCACTTCAAGGCCAAGCTCCATCAGTACAGCCTACTCCCTTAGAGGCCGACCACCCTGGGTTGTTGCATGTTTTGGATCAGCCCAAGAGTACATCTCCCATGGACCAGGATAGTGGCAACATGCATAGGAAGGTGGTAAACAGCACCTCCTTGCAAGAAAAAGATATTAAGCAGTTAGTGGAGCAGTAAGTAAAAGATGCATTGGAACAAGCCCGAGGTGGCTCATCTGTTCCAAAGGGTAGACACTACCCGGAGGAATTTGATGGTGTCCAATATCCTAAGGGTTTTGTGCCTCCTTCCTTCAAAATTTTTGATGGCAGTGGGAACCCCCGGCATCACATAGCATTTGGGCGAATCTTTGAATCTTGGTAGCGATGCACTTACTTTGTTAATAGTTTGGAGCATCGCATTTAATTGGTACGCTGAACTACCCAATGGTTCAGTGAAAACTTTTGCTGAGTTGGAGCAACTCTTCATCAAGAGGTTCTTTGGAGCCGATAAGGTATGGGTGACCTCGTGTGACAACAAAATTCAAATGAGTCCCTATTGATTATATTTCGGTGGTAAAACAGTGTGAAATAATTATAATAGCATGCTATAGAAATTCTTCTCAAGAATATTCATGGCCCGGTTGCCTTTATGCTCAAGAGATTTATGATCAAAACCTTTGAAAGTTAATCAACAAGTGGCTACATAGGGAAGCTAAATAGTTACCTTTTCAAGACCAATCATTCAAGCCACGGAAAGCATTCAAGAAGAGTAGTAGTGTCGATGAGGGAGCGACCGAGAGCTCAGTATGAGAGACCTCGTGCACTGCAGTCTCCATTGCCACCTCCTCTACCACCACAGACCGATATATCGACCACCAGTTACCAGCCCGCCACCTCCCATAATATACTCAATGGTACTCATATCCACTAGGTAGCTATTATCCACCTACTCTTACGATTTGAATAAGCCATATTCATTCAAGAGGGAGGTAGTTAGGAAGATCTTTGAATCTCTTAAAGAAACCGACTTTCGACTGAGCCCAAGTGTGGAAGATGTGGGCAAGAGTGATGATCTAACTATTGCCCTACCATGTATGGGTCTTGTCTTGGAGGATGTGTCATCTTTAAGGGCGGCTTGGCGTGCTACAAGTCGAGGCTTGTTATCCCAAGGAATACTTATTAGAACAACCCTCTAGTTCTATCAGAGTAATTCTTGGGGATACTTACGATCCTCTTAATACAAAAGAAGGTTGGGATATTGTCTTATCCCGAACCTCTAAAAAAGTGCTCTCTAATATCAAGAAGCTTTCTTTATAGGTGTCTGAAGTAACTCAAACCTCAAACACCAAGGAAGGTTTGTAAGTTGCCAAAGACAACTTGAAGAAGGTGTCAGCCCAGTAGTAGCAACAACCTACCTTACTTGCGAGGATAGCATAGTAGTGACCACCATCAGAAACATTCCATCCCTTTGTACTACTTCTTCCTCCTAGCTCCTCTTACGCCAATAGGGTTGTATCGGTGGACAAGGCATTATACCCCTTTCGCTTACTTTATTAGATTTCTATCATGTACCTCCATCAGAAGAAATCAATGAAGAAATCTTTCACTTACATCTTGTCCATGATACTCTAGATTTTATTCCTCTTAAAACTCTTCAAGTCTACAAAATAATGATGACTCTAGTTTGATCATTCCACCTTTGATTTAGAAATGGATTTTCCATTCTGAATCATTAGTTCACCATTGAGATTGATTTGGAGTCATCGACTCGATGATCCCAGGAGAAGTCATAAATTTTGATGAGAAGGTAAACTTACAAATTCATCATTCCAAGTCACTTTAGTTAATCTTGATGGAAAAGTTCTACCTCCAGGGTGGCACCTGGGATAAGGGTAAGCAAATCATTGGTTCTAAAGCGGTAGCCTCTCCACAAGATGCTCCACCCATGGATATGCTTATGGAGGATCAAGCCAAGGTTGACTACAATGTCCTAGCATCTTAGAAAAGGCTGGTTAAGTATATATGATGCCTTATCTTATCCAAAGAGATGAGGGAATCTCTAATCAAGGCCTCCTTGATCTGAGATATCTTAGCTTACGGCTCTTGAAAGAGGCTTACAGTTGAAGGAAGGAGTTACATTGGTGATGGAGCTTAGAAACAACCAGCATAATGCCCTCTTTACCTTACTGGATGTTGGAAGATACAGGATATCCGAGTTCTTGTTGACGGTGCATCGGTGAATATTATGAGTCTAAAACCCACTTGAAAGATTGACATCTCCAAACTTTCAAAGAGAGGATGATGTTGAGAGGATTCAATGAACAAGGCGAGAGGGCTTTGGCTCTAGTGTTGCATTAGAAGTGGATGATTGGAAACTACGCCAAGTTTCATATAGACTGGATACATCTTTCAATGCTTTTACTTGGGAATCGTGGATACATGAGAACAATGTGGTTCCATCCTCTCTACATTTGTGCATGAAGTTCATGAGAGGTGGGATTGAATACATCAAAGGAGATCTTAAGCCATTCAGTTCATGAGGTCGAATATGAAGACTACTATCTCCCTCAAAATCAACAAGTCTATTCATGAACTTGGTGAAAGTTCAAAAATAAAAGAAAAAGAAAAGGAAAAAAGAAAAAGAAAAGAAAAGAAAAAAAGGAAATGAGAAAGAAAATAAAAGGGAGCGAGAAATAGACTTGGAGGAGAAAGTAGAGCCTAACATTAGATTCCACCCACAATTCGTTACTCCATTCGAACATATGGGTAGGATGACTCGACCTCCAGGGTAGGAAGAGGCGGATAGAGACATGCCTGAGATGGAAGACCTCCTTATTGGCCATCTGAGTTATGTCCCTACTAGGGACTACGCCTACTATCTATAGACTTAGAATCTAGTTGGATGATGAGTCATATATGATTAGTACACCTAGCACTTCAGGCAGATCCCCATGCAAGTGATAGTTGAGCAGTGATGAGAAGACTCCAAGCAAAGCATAAGTGTATCTGAGTCTATATGTGAAACAGTGAAGCATCAGTTGGGAACTTTAGCTCTAACCTCACTTTTCTCATAAAAAGTTGAGGGTTTGGTAGTTATGGAAGCCCCTAAGTCTTCCACAAATGTAAAGGTGCAGAAGTTTTTTCTTGGAGCATCATCCTCAAGTCAAGAAGCTGATGTAGAACTTGAGGATGATTCATATAAAGATTTAATAGAATAATCTTTTGATTGGTATTCGCCTTGTGTTCTTAATTTAGCAAAGAAAGGATTAATTCCACATGCTTGGTCTAAACAGTGATTACTTTGAAAGGTTATGGGACAACAAATCTGAATATCACAATCAAGGCGGGACTAGGATTTGATAGTGGGTCCAGTTGATGATGATGATTCGCTTATTCATCACCAATCATTTGGAATCGATAGGTTCTTTTCAAATCATGCTAACTCATAGGAGGGGTGTGCTTAGAAACTTGGATGATCCAAATGACTTTGAAGTCAAAGATGCACCGCCGAGTTTGAAGAGGAGATCTATCGATGAGCTCAAAGAAATCAACCTAGAACGAAGAAGATTCGCATATATATCAGTTCTATTGAATGAAAAAAAACCATTGATTTAGTGAAACTATTGATTGAGTTTAAGGATTGCTTTGCATGGAGTTATGAAGAGATGCCCGGTTTATCTCCTAACATAGTACTCCATAAACTAGCAATAGAACCTAATGCTAACTCTATCAAACAGGCTCCTAGATGCATGCGATTAGACATTGAACAACAGGTCACTTTTGAAATTAAGAAAGCATCGATCTTTGGCTTTATTAGGAAGAAAAATATCCTACGGTTGGCCGTTCGTCTAGTTAAGAAAAAGAATGGCCAAATTTGCATATGCATTGATTTTAGGGATCTAAATAAAGCATGTCCTAAGGATGATTTTCCACTTCCCATACCAGAATTAATGGTGGACATTGCCTCATCTCATGCAGTATTATCTTTTATGGATGGGTCATCAATCAAATTAAGATGGCCCGAGGATGAAAGAAACACGCCTTTGAACCCGATCGAATATATTGTTATAAGGTCATATCTTTCGGCCTTAAAAATGCTGGTGCCACATACCAGCAGGCCATGACTCGAATCTTCAATGAACTCATTCATCATCAAGTTGAATTTTACATCGATGATCTCATTGTCAAAAGTAAAGAAAAGAAAGACCATCTTTTTGACTTGAGAGTAGTTTTCGAACGGTAAAGACAATACAACCTCAAAATGAACCCCATGAAGTGTGCATTTGGAGTAGCTTCAAAAAAATTTCTTGGGTTTGTTGTCCGACACCAAGGAATTGAAATCGATCCGGAAAAGATCAAAGCGATATTAGAAATGCCACCCCCTAAAAGCCTAACATAACTCAGGTCATTCTAAGGGCGGTTGGCGTATCTAAGATGCTTCATTTCCAACTTATCAGGAAGATGCCAACCATTCTCAGTACTTATCAAAAAGGTTGCCAAGTTCAAATGAGATGACAAGTGCCAGCATGCTTTCAAAGACATCAAGCAATATCTGATGACACCTCGGTCTAGCCTATCCCGCAAGCCGCTCATATTATATATTCTTTGCATTAGACTCCTTGGCAATTTGTTGGCTCAAATCAACAAGGGAAGGAGAACTCTCTATTATCTCGGTCGTCTAATCCCTGAGGTAAACTATCCACCTATTGAAAAGCACTTTTTAATCTTTGCATCACAAAAGCTATGACACTACATGCTTTCTCATAAGGTGAACTTGATCTCCAGAGTCAATCCACTACAATATCTCATGACATGTCTGACCTTATCTGGATGGTTGGCACGTTGGTCCATGATTTTGTCTCAGTTTGATATAACATTCATGCCCTCCGTTGTAAAGGATAAGCACTTGCATTTCTTAGCGACATCAACTCCCTCGATTCTTGATGATCTCCCGATGAATAAATCATGAACTTAGGGGATACTAGTGTTCGCCATTGGGAGATGTACTTTGATGATGCAACTTTCTCTCAAAGAGGAGGAGAACCACAACTTACTATCCCAAGGAAGGCAGGGGTAGGAATAGTGCTCCTAGCTCCAGACTCTGATGTGATGAGATTCTCATATCATTTCTTCAATCCATGCACAAACAATGAGGCCGAATATGAGGCTCTGATTGTCGATCTAGAGTTAGTCATTACAGTATGCGTCTAGAGTATTTGGGGATTCTCAGTTACCCATCAACCAAATCGCTGGGTCCTACAAAGTTCTAAAGCCTAAGCTCCATCATTACCACAAGTACACTATGGAGTTGTTGGCCCAAATCCTAGAGGTTTCCATCTACAAGATTCCTCGAGGTGAGAACGTAATAGTAGATGCATTAGCCAAGCTTTCCAAAGAGTTGGCATGTCTAGAAAATAAGTCCATTCCAATAAGGGTCCAAAATAGACAATTCTTATCCCTTATTGATGCTGAACTCATCGAGAGATTCTCTCCATTCATAGATTATTTAAATGTAGGCAAACTACCTCAAGAGAAATCCTTAGGCAGTGAAGCGAGATCCCTTTCTATACTCTTGTAGCCCTTGTAGAAGTCTTTCGATTATATGTGATTACGTTGTCTGGACAAACACGAATCCCATAGATGAAATCCAAGATCAAGAGACTAGGATACTACTGGCCTTCGATGATCACAGACTGCATGGACATAGCTAGGAGATGCCATCAATGTCAGGTACACGATGTGGTCCTACATCAACCTCCCAACATTCTACATCCTACATTGGCCTCATGGCCATTCGAGTGTTGGTGACATTGTGTCCATTGATCCTCCTTCTTCCAAAGGTCATCGATTCATTCTAGGCACTCTTTACTTTTCCAAATGGAGGCAATCCCACTTAGAGAGGTCACCAACATGTGCTCCAATTTTTGAAACTATATTGTATATAGGTTGGTGCCGATGAATTATATCAGATAATGATCATTCAAGAGCACTAAAATCAATAGCTTTGCTCGAAGACACAACATAAATTGGAGATATTCTACCATCTACTATCCAAGAGCTAATGGGTTAGCAAAAGCTTTCAACAAAACCCTTATTCAAATATTGAAGAAGACACTAGATGACAACAAACGATGATGGCATGAATAGTTGGTTGAAGCTTTATGGGCCTACCGTATCACATATAGAACTCCAACTTAATCTACCCCTTTCTCCTTAGTGTATCGGTCTGAAGCCGTTCTACTATTGGAAGTCCAATTCCCATCACTAAGGATAGCCATGGGTAGCAAAATCACAACGGAATAGAATGCCAAGTTACGGTTGGAAGAGCTTGAAGGTTTGGAGGAGAGACGCCTACGAGCCTGCCAAAAGCTCAAGTTATACAAAGCCAAGATGATTCAAGCTCATAACAAGTCAGTCTGTCCTAGAGCTTTTCAAGTAGGAGAGCTTATTTTAGTTTTAAGGAGACCAATTGTTGCTCATTGAAAGATAGTAGGAAAGTTTGAACCCACTTGGGAAGGCCCTTATGCCATAGAGAAGGCCTACCAAGGAGGGTCTTACCAACTCATAAATTAAAGGAGAGCAGGGCTTCCAATCAATGGGCTTTACTTAAAGAAATATTATCCATAAATCTTGTTTGAAAATAATTATCAATAAAATCTCTTTTCATCTCAAATTTTATTTCTTTTGTGTTAGAAACATCTTTTGCTTGTGAATTTACCATGATATATTTAGGGTCCCCCAGTGGCATCCTATTCCTTCATATCAAACACAAAACACACATATCTTTGTCTCGGACTACTTTGATGTGGGAGCAAGCCCCATGTGGCACTTACTCATTAGCTGCTCTAGGTCGGGTTAGATTTATTGTCCAAAGTAACTGATCACCCCAATAGTCATTTGTTGGAGGATGTGACTCCCCGCACTTTCTTCCTAATATGACCATTGCAAACTGACGAGCGCCTTATCGGTTTGGTAGTCTTCCCTGCCCTGCCAGTGAACTACCTTGTGTTGGCTTTATTTAAGAAGATGTGAGTCCCAACGCTTTCTTCTTGAACTAGCCACCATACTATGACTAGGTCGAGTTTCCCCGAGGTTTAGGTGTAAGAGTCCCCAATGGCATCCTATTCCTTCATATCAAACACAAATATACATATCTTTTTTTCGGGCAACTTTGATGTGGGAGCAAGCCCCCGTGGCACTCACTCATTAGCTGCTCTAGGTCAGGTTCGATTTGTTGCCCAAAGCAACTGATCACCCCAATGGTCACTTGTTGGAGGATGTGAGTCCCTGCGCTTTCTTCCTGATTTGACCATTGTAAACTGACGAGCGCCTTATTAGTTTTGTAGTCTTCGCTGCCAGCCAGTAAGCTAGCTCATGGTTGATCCTGTTTGATAAGATGTGAGTCCCTGTGCATTCTTCTTGAACTAATCATCATGACCTAACTAGGTCGAATATATTTGAGGTTTAGGGTAAGTCGCCCAGAGGCTCCTTTCCTCTTGACTATGTTTGAGTCGATATAAGCCCCGAGTGGCATTCACTCAGTAGTCGCTCTAGGTCGGATGGCACATGTTGAGCCGAAGATAGACTATCCCAATTCACTTTAGAGATGTAAGCCTACGCTTTCTTTCTAGATTGATTTGCAAATGGGAACCATAGGTTGGTTGATGTTCTATCGGCGACTCACCCTGTACACCACTCTTGGAAGATGTAAGTCCCCACTTTCTCCATGAGTTGGGCCATCGAATACCTATGTGATATATGAGCCATGTCATTTTTTCTGAGTGTTGGATTGAAGCCCTATTGGCCCCTTCCCACTGGGCATTCTATTTGGATCACATCCTTTGAGACCCCATTTAGACACTACCGGGTTACTTTTGTATTGGACAGTCCCCCTTTCCTAGTAGCCACCCCTGTGGTTGGAGAATTTGTTCAGCGGATGTACAGATTCTCCCTTGGTTCAATAAATTTGAGATAGGTCTAGGCTGATATAAGCTCCTTCTCAGTTTGATCCCTCGCAAACTAATAGGGTCCATGATAAAACAAATTAAACAAACAAACAAAATATTTGCTTGTGGATTAGGAATTCAAGCCCAGTGGCCCCTTTTCTTAGCAGGCATCCTATCTTTAGGGCAGTGTCAGCAAAACTCCCTATAGGTCGACTACCTAAGTTGAGATAAATCCCCGAGTCGGTACTCACTTCGTAATCGCCCTTAGGTCGGGTTCAACTTGTTATGCCACTAACGAGTTACCCCAGCGGTCGTCTTTGCTTTGAAAGATATAAGTTTATTACGCATTCTTTCCAGTACGATAGTTGCAAACCGACGGGCCGCCCTAGGTCGGGCCCAATTTAGATCGGAAGATCTAGATTAGATCGTGTGATCCAGAGGCCAGGATCGCACGATCGGCGCGTGATCTGAGCCGTCTGATCACGCGAACCATGCGATCGGACGGTTCAGATCATTTTCGGCAATATGAAGCATGGATCATCTCGCTTCGAACGCGTCGATGTCGTCCGTTAGAACCGCGCGATGGACGATCGGATTGCATCACGTGATCTCGAAGGCCCATATCGCGCGATCCGTCGATCGTCAATTACATTTTCGATGACATGCATGCAGGCGAAACGATTTTTAAGGGTATTTTTGGAAAAAAATGAAAGTTTCTAAGCCAAAACTTATCCAAATGGACCCGTTTTCATGTCGATTCATACCAAAAAAATTTTATTTTTTATTTGGGATGATTTAAAATAAAAGTGCTAGATTTTCTAAAAAAAATTTCTAGAATCGCAGGAAATTTGATACAAAATATGCAAAATCATTAGGCCGGCTACGGTTTGATGAAAGTTACCTCACCGGAGATGATTTTCGGTGGTGGTGAAGATCTGAGGGAGATCCTATGTGTGTGAGGAAGCTTCAGAGTAATCTTTAGCCCTTGCTTCTCTTCGGAATGCCTCCTTCTCCGATATTTACCATCGCCTCACCGGAAGAGTAAATTTTTGTATTATTTGGGCTCAAAGTGGCTAAACGAAGTGGGGGATGGGTTCCCTTTTACTTTGGAGAGTTTTTGGGAGCTGAATAGTGGTGGGAGCTAGGGAGGCCGGAAGGAGCTATGTCAGCCTTGACCTATCTCATGCTTTTTTTATTAAATATATATATACGCGCATTTTGGGCAGAAAAGATAGTGACTCACGCCTTTCTCGGACCGTAGATCACTCAATGGTCATCACGCAATCTAGAGGCGATGATCGCGATGTCATGATCTGAGCCATCCGATCGGCAAACCATGCGATCGGACGGTCCAGATCATTTTCGGTGACACGAAGCTTGGATCGCTTGCTCCAAAGATCGGATCACGTGATCGGAGCCGACCGATCGTGCGAACCGTGCAATCGAACAGTCTAAATTGCATCGCGGATCAAGGCCCGGTCGTGCGATCCACCGCATAATAGCGTTTGATCCCGAACTATGGGGGGATGGTGGCTATGGCCTGGTGAATAGTGTTTTCAAGGGTATTTTTGGAAAAAATGAAAGTTTCTAAGCCAAAAGTTATCCAAATGGACCTATTTTTATGCTGATTCGCATCAAAAAAATTCTATTTCCTATTTGGGATGATTAAAATAAAAGTGCTGGATTTTCTAAAGGAAATTCCTAGAATCGTGAGAAATATTATACAAAATATGCAAAATCTTAAGGTCGGCTACGGTTTGACGAAAGTTACCTCACCGGGGATGATTTCTAGCAGCGGTGAAGATCCGAGAAAGCTCCTATGTGTGTGAGGAAGCTTCAAAGTAATCTTTAGCCATTGCTTCTCTTCGGAATGCCTCCTTCTCTGATGTTTATTATCGCCTCACTGGAAGAGCAAATTCTTATATTATTTGAGCTCAAAGTGGCTAAACAAAGTGGGGGATGGGTTACTTTTGGCTTTGGAGAGATGGGTGCTTGATGAGAAAGAGAGCTCAAGTCTCATCTCCCCATCCTTTTATAATGGATGAAAATACAAATTTTTTAGAATTATTTTGGCTCCAAATTGAATACCATCTTATTGGGGTGGTTAGGGCTAGATCTAGATTGATTGAGGACTTTGGATTTTTGCTCCAAAGTCCTCTTTCACCATATGATGAGATTTGTTTAATTGAAATATTCCATGTGATGGGGAATTAAATGAAGTTGGGTGGAATCCATGTGGGAGGATTTATGAGGGGTTTAAATGGGTTGAGTTTATTTTGGGCTGACCTAAATTGGTTTGGGTTTGATCAGAATGGATTTTGGCTTGGTTTCAAGTTTGGCGATTTGGTTCATATGGGTCATTTTGTCAAATTGACCACATTTGACCAACCAAATTAATGAATGAGTTAATTCATGTTCAATTAGCTAATTGAAGATGAATGTGGTCTTTTTGAATTAATTTGGATTTAATTTTGATTTAGGCTAAATTGACCCTTTAGGCTAATTTGGCTTTGGGTCAAGTTGACCATTGGGCTCTTGATCAAATTGAGTTCAATTACTTTGGTCAAGTTCAATAATCAATTTGGAATGAAATTGAGCCATTAGTTGCAATCAATTTTGGTTAGATCATGATTTGACCCGATTTGGTTCTTTAGGCCAATTTGGGTCAATTTGGATCAAATGACCAATTGGGATTAGTTTGGCCCAATTGATTGCAATTGATCATCCTAGGGTGATCAAAAATCATGGCAAAAGATTTTGGTGAGCTTGGTTCAATCCAATTTGGGTTGGGTTAGAAGTTGGCTCAAATGGGTTCTTTAGGTCACTTTAGGTCAAGTGCACCTAAGTGAGTCAATTAGTTTGGTTTTGGTTTGATTCAAATTTAGTTGAACTTATATATGAGCTCTAGATTGAAATATAAATTCAACGGTAATCAATTTGGAGTTTAAGGGATTTTGTCTCTTTTGAAATTTTCAAGTCAAAAGGGCTAAGTTGGGTTTGACTTGGGTTTCGATTTGATTTGATGGTTATAGGTTTCATTTATATTTGGGTAGATAATTGAATGAATGATTGATTCAAGAAAAAATTCATTGGTTTTGACTTGATCTGGATAGAATTTAGCTAAGTCCAAAGAATTGGCTTAAAGGGTTTAGATTGAGTTTGGATTTGATTTTTGATATAGTTTTGATCATTTGAATTTGGGTTTCATTTATATTTGTGAAAAAAAATGAAGGAATAATTGATTTATAAAGAGATCAATTGAGTTTTATTTGATTTAAGGAAAGTTTTGTCTAAGCTTATGAATATGGTTCATATGGCTTAGAAAGGGGTTTTAGGGTTTGGATTTGATTTTGGGTTTCAATCATTTGGAGTCAAATTTTGAAATTAGATTTAGAATTTGAATTTGAATTTGAGATTTGATTTGAGGAGTGGGTTTGATTTGAGAAAGTGTATCTAGATTAGGTTTAGCATGGGATGTAATTTCTTAAACCCACAAGACATAGCCTAATCTTATGATTAACACTTCTAAGTCTATAGGCTTATGTTAGGTGTTCACCTAATCACTAGATGTATCTTATGACTATGTAAATCTTAGTGTCTAAAATATTCCTAAGTCTAAGAGGATGTTAAGAGCTCACTCCAAAAGTGAGGTCAACAAAGGACCCCAATAGGTGTGGTGTAGCGAAGGCACACCTCGTATTAGCGTTGACCAAATGATCAACATCTAGAAGATTGCAATGAACACAAGTGATCTATACAACCGAAGGTAGATATCATGATCTTAGTGCAATGTCTCTTTATGGGGCATAAGAGAGCATAAGGAATCCACTACGGATTGAGTACATGAACCTTCCTCTAGGGAAATAGGTTCAAGTTATCCTCTGGGGATATGGATCTGAGTTTGATTATAAATATGATTTATTTGGGTGTGTATCCGTTAGGGATAAGAATTTAATTAGATTTTTTTGATTTGTTTGATCAAACTCCACTAGGGAGGTTGGTTTAATTTGTTATGGCTCCACTTGGGAGAAGGGTTCTAGATTGAGGGCATATCTGCTGGGAATATACACTCGATTGAATTTGTTTGATTTAGATATAAACTCTGCTAGAGAGGCTAATTTGATTTGAGCCTGAGAAATTTGGTTTGTTTGGGATATTTAATTTGGACCTGGGAGGTTAAATTTATTTTGTTATGGACCATTAAGGTGCGATGGACTATACTAAGAAGGAGCCACAGGGGCCTTGGCCTGTCTTAGATTTATATGACTAAAGGGGTAGTCTACTTGCCATAAGATAGGACTATCCAACCTAATGGGTTGCCTTTTAGTGTGCAACGACTATGCTAGGAAGAAAGCGTAGTAGACTTACATCTTCCAAAGGAAGGAAAAGCCGTTGGGGTGATCTATTGGACGAGCAACACATCGAACCCTACCTAAGGCGACTATTGAGTGAGCGTCGTTGGGGGTCTTACCTCAACTCAAGATTAGTCCTAATGATTAATTTTATTTGATTTAATTTATTTTAATTTTGTGTGTTATATTGTGGACCCTGTCGACGTGCGATGGACCCACTTAGAAGGAACTATGTCAGCCTTGACCTATCTCAGATTTACAAGTCCAAAGGGGATCTAACCAGTAGGACTATCCACTAAGGGTTTCCTTTGATTGTCATGTTTGGGAAGAATCATTAGCGAACTTACATCTTCCAAAGTAGGGATCAAGCGTTGAGGTGATCCATTGATGGCATAAATCAATCGACTAGGGGTGATTATTTGGAATGCGTGGACTCATATCGACTCAAGAATAGTCATAATTACTTTAATTTTAGATGGACCACGATTAGCGATGAATCTACTAAGAAGAATATCGACTAGACCTATCTTAGGTGTACAAATCCAAAGGGATAGTCTACCGTTAGTAGAACTAACCAACCTAAGGGGTGCCTTTCGGTTTGCAATGGTCAAGTTAGGAAGAAAGCATGGGGACTCACATCTTCCTAAACAAGAATCCACTCGGGTGATCGGTCACTTGCACGACCAATTGGGCCTGACCTAGGGCGGCTCGTCGGTTTGCAACGATCGTGCTGGAAATAATGCATAATAGACTTATATCTTTCAAAGAAAAGATGGCCGCCGGGGTAACTCGTTGGTGGCACTGTGTTGAACCCGACTGGGTGATTACGAATTGGAGATAGATTTTGCATATTTTGTATAAAATTTCTTGCGATTCTTGGATTTTCCCTTAGAAAATCCAGCACTTTTATTTTAAATCATCCCAAATAGGAAATAGAATTTTTTTGGTGCAAATCGGCGCAAAAATGGGTCCATTTGGACAAGTTTAGGCGTAGAAACTTTCATTTTTTTCAAAAATACCCCTGAAAACATTGTTCATCGCTGGCGGCTCACGCATGTCCGATCCGCTTCATGGGATCGCTCGGATCGCCGTGGATCACGCTTGAGCCTGAGATCACTGATACAATTTGACCATTCGGTGCAGTTGCTGTGACGCTCCTCATGTGATCCGAGCCGGGCAGCGTGAAATTCGTATAGAAATGATCTGTTCTCGGCGTGGTTCGCGTGATCGAATGGCTCAGATCGTGCTTTGATCACACGATCTTGGCCTCTGGATCACACGATCTGATCTAGACCGTCCGATCTATGATTGGATGATCCGGAGAAAGGCGCGGGTCACTGTCTTTCCCTCCCAAACTGCGTGTATAAATATTTAATAAAAAAAAGAATGAAATAAGTCAAGGATGACATAGCTCCTTATTTTCTTTCTTTATTGGCTCCAAAACTCAAAGCTAGTTTAGCCACTTTGAGCTCAAATAATATAAGAATTTGCTCTTCCGGCGAGGCGATGGTAAATATCAGAGAAAGAGGCATTTCGAAGAGAAGCAAGGGCTAGAGATTACTCTGAAGCTTCCTCACACACATAGGATCTCTCTTGGATCTTCATCGCCACCGGAAATCATCCCAGGTGAGGTAACTTTCGTCAAACCGTAGCTGGCATTAGGATTTTGCATATTTTATATCAAATTTCCCGCGATTCTAGGAATTTCCTTTAGAAAATCTAGCACTTTTATTTTAAATCATCCCAAATAGAAAATAGAATTTTTTTGGTGTGAATCGGCACGAAAATGGGTCCATTTGGACAAGTTTTGGCTTAGAAACTTTTATTTTTCCAAAATACCTCACTATTCATCACGGGCACATCCACCATCCAATCCGTAGTTGATGGATGGCTGATCCGTGATCCGGCCCCTCGTGTGATGCATGACCATCCGTCGCACGGTTCATGCGATGGGATGGATCGTGTGCTCGAGCTTGAGCGCGTCGAAGCTTAATCACCGAAATGATCACGTCGTCGGATGGCTGGTCGCATGCATCATGCAATTCGCCTCGATCGCGTGATCGATCTGACCGTCCTCAAAATTGGGCGAGGTGGCGTCAATTTGCGATCGTCTTTGGAAAGAATGCATGTAATAGACTTATATCTTTCAAAGCAAAGATGACCGGTAACTCGTTGGTGGCACAACAAGTTGAACCCACCTAAGGCTGAGGAATACCACGATTTATCTCAACTCAGGAAGTCAGGCAATTCCTATAGGGAGTTTTGCTAACACTGCCCTAAAGATATGATGCCTACTCGGGAAAGGGGCCATTGGGTGCTTGAATTCCTAATCCACAAGTAAATATTTTATTTGTTTGTTTAATTTGTTTTATCATGGACCCTGTTAGTTTGCGAGGGATCAAACTAAGAAGGAGTTTATATTAGCCTAGACCTATCTCATTCTTGAACAGGAGAATCTGCATCTGAACAAATTCTCCAACCACAGGGGTGGCTACCAGGAAAGGGGAACTGTCCAATCCAAAAGTAACCTAGGTAGTGTTTAAATGGGGTCTCAAAGGATGTGGTCCAAATAGAATGCCCATAGGGGAAGGGGCTGCAATGGGGCTTTAATCTAACACCCTGTAGAAAATGACATGGCTAGTCATATATCACATAAGTATTCGGTGGCCAACTCATGGAGAAAGCGCGGGGACTTACATCTTCCAAGAGTGGTGTACTTTGGTGAGTCAGTCAACATAGCGAACATCAACCAACTATGGTGCTCATGGGTTTGCAACAATCGTCTAGAAAAAGTGTGTAGGCTTACATCTCCCAAAGCGAACCATTTGTTGGGATAGATGTCTTACTCGGCAGCATTCGACTAAACTGAGTGAATGCTACTCTGGGCTTATATCAACTCAAACGTAGTCAAGAGGAAAGGATCCTCTAGGGGACTTACCCTAAACCTCAAATATATTCAACCTAGTTAGGTCATGATGATTAGTTCAAGAAGAAAGCACAGGGACTCACATCATATCAAACAGGATCAACCATGAGGTAGCTCGGTCACTGACTAGAAACAAGGTGCTCATCAGTTTGCAATGGTCAAATCAGGAAGAAAGTACGGGGACTCACATCCTCCAACAAGTGACCACTAGGGTGATCGGTTGTTTTGGGTAACAAATCGAACCTGACCTAGAGCAGCTAATGAGTGAGTGCCACAGGGGCTTGCTCCTACATCAAAGTAGCCTGAAAGAACGATATGTATGTTTGTGTTTAATATGAAGGAATAAGATGCCACTGGGGACTCTTACACCTAAACCTCAGGGAAACTCGACCTAGTCAGAGTATGGTGGCTAGTTCAAGAAGAAAGTGTTGGGACTCACATCTTCTTAAACAAAGCCAACACAAGGTAGTTCACAGATGAAGATAGCGATAAAGCTACGGTTTGCAATGGTCAAATTAGGAAGAAAGCGTGTGGACTCACATCCTCCAATAAATGATTATTGGGGTGATTGGTTGTTTTGGACAATAAATCTAACCCGACCTAGAGCAGCTAATGAGTGAGTGCCACATGGGGCATGCTCCCATATCAAAGTAGCCTGAGACAAAGATAAGTGTGTTTTGTGTTTGATATGAAGAAATAGGATGCCACTGGGGACCCTAAATATATCATAGTGAATTCATAAGCAAAAGATATTTCTAACACAGAAGAAATAAAATTTGAGATGAAAAGAGATTTTATTGATAATTATTTTCAAACAAGATTTATGGATAATATTTCTTTAAGTAGAGCCCATTGATTGGAAGTGTCGGGCGCTCTCCTTTACAATTTATGAGTTGGTAAGACCCTCCTTGGTAGGTCTTCTCTATGGCATAAGGGCCTTCCTAAGTGGGTTCAAACTTTCCTCCTATCTTTCGACGAGCAACAATTGGTCTCCTTAGAACTAAAATAAGCCCTCCTACTTGAAAAGCTCTAGGACCGACCGACTTTTTATGAGCTTGAATCATCTTGGCTTTGTATAACTCGAGATTTTGGCAGGTTCGTAGGCATCTCTCCTCCAAACCTTTGAGCTCTTCCAACCGTAACTTGGCATTCTGTTCCATTGTGGTCTACACTATCCTTAGTGATGGGAGTTGGACTTCAATGGTAGAGCGCCGCCATACATTAAGGAGAAAGGGGTGATTGAGTTGGAGTTCTATATGTATGCAGTAGGCCCATAAAGCTTCAACCAACTGTTCATGTCATCGTCATTTGTTGTCATCTAGTGTCTTCTTCAGTATCTGAATGAGGGTTTTGTTGAAAGCTTCTGCTAACCCATTCGCTCTTGGAATATCTCTAATCTATGCAGTGTCTTCAAGCAAAGCTATTGATTTTAATGCTCTTGAATACAACACCATTATCAAATATAATTCATCGAGGCACCCCGAACCTATATACGATATGGTTCCTGAAAAATTGGAGCACATGTTGAGCTATGACCTCTCTAAGTGGGATTGCCTCTGCCCATTTGGAAAAGTAGTCAGTAGCAGTTAGAATGAATCGATGACCTTTGGAAGAAGGAGAATCGATCGGACCCACAATGTCAGTACCCCAACACTTGAATGGCCATGAGGCCAATGTAGGATGTAGAATGTTGGGAGGTTGATGTAGGACCACACCATGTACCTAACATTGATGGCATCTCTTAGCTACGTCCATGTAGTCTGTGATCATCGAAGGCCAGTAGTATCCTAGTCTCTTTATCTTTGCTTTCATCTTCAGATTGGATTGATGTACCCCACATAACCCTGAGTGTACCTCGGTCATGATTCTATGGGATTCGTGTTTGTCTATACAATGTAACCACATATGATCGAAAGACTTCAGGTACAAGGTTCCGCCTACAAGAGTATAGGAAAGGGCTCTCTTCACACGGTGTGCTGATTTCTCTTGGTAGTTTGCCTACATTTAAATAATCTATGAATGGTTGCCTCAATCAGCTCTCGTCATTGTAATGACCTCTCCTTCAAGAGAGAATCTCGATGAGTTGACATCAATAAGGGATAAGACTTGTCTATTTTGAACCCTTATTGGAATGGACTCATCTTCTGACATGCCAACTCTTTGGCAAGCTTGGCTAATGCATCTACTCGTTCTCTCATTGAAATCTTGTAGATGGTAACCTCGATTTGAGCCAATAACTCCAGTGTACTTGTGGTAATGATGGAGCTTAGGCTTTAGAACTTTGTAGGACCCGATTTGGTTGATGACAACCGAGAATCCCCAAAGATGTTGATACTGGATGCATAGTGTAATTAACTCTAGGCCGATGAGCCTCATATTCGGCCTCATTGTTTGTGCATGGATTGGACAAATGATATGAGAATCTCATCACATCATGGTCTTGAGTTAGGAGAACTATTCCTACCCCTGCCTTCCTAGGATAGTAAGTTATGGTTCTCCTCCTCTTTGAGAGGAAACTGCACCATCAAAGTACATCTGCCAATGGCGAGCACTAGTATCCCCTAAGTTTATGATTTGTTCATCGAGGAGATCATCGTTAAGATGGAGGAGAGGAGTGGGTGTCTAAGAAATCCGCAGTGCTTGTCCTTTTTACGACACAAAGGTGCAATGTTATATCCGAGACAAAATCATGGACCAACATTACAACCGTCGATAAGGTCGGCCGTGTCATGAGATATTGTAGTTGATTGACTCTGGAGATCAAGTTCACCTTATGAGAAAGCATGTAGTGTAAGCTTATTGGGATGCAAAGATTAAAGATGGTAGTGCTTTTCAATAGGTGGATAGTTTCTTGCCAGAATTAGATGGATTGAGATAGAGAGCTCTCCTTCCCGCCGTCATTGGTTTGAGCCAACAAAGCACCAAGGGAATTAATGCAATCTGAGATATAATATGAGTGACGCGGGATAGAGGCTAGGGCTGGAGGTGTCATCGATATTGCTTGATGTCTTGAAAGCATCGGCACTTATCATCCCATTTAAACTTGGCATCTTTTTGATAAGTCTTTGAGAATGGTTGGTATCTTCCGATAAGTTGGAAATGAAACAGATATAACGCCTTGAAATGACCTGAATTGTGTTAGGCTTTTAGGGGGTGGCATTTCTAATATCGCTTTGATCTTTTCCAGATCGATATCAATTTCTTGGTGTCAGACAACAAACCCAAGAAATTTTCCTGAAGTTACTCCGAATGCACACTTCAGGGGATTCATTTTGAGGTTGTATAGTCTTAACTATTCAAAAACTACTCTCAAGTCAAAGAGATGGTCTTCCTTTTCTTTGCTTTTGACAACGAGATCATCGGCATAACATTCAACTTGATGATGAATGAGTTCATCGAAGATTCGAGTCATGGCCCGCTGGTATGTGGCACCGGCATTTTTAAGGCCGAAAGGAATGACCTGATAATAATATATTTCGATCGGGGTTTGAAAGGTAGTGTTTCTTTCATCCTCTGGGGCCATCTTAATTTGGTTGTAGCCAGATGACCCATCCATAAAGGAGAATACTGCATGAGATGAAGCAATGTCCATCATTAATTCTGGTGTAGGAAGTGAGAATTCATCCTTAGGACATGCTTTATTTAGATCCCTAAAATCAACGCATATGTGAATTAGGTCATTCTTTTTCTTAACTGGGATGACACTGGCCAACCAGGTAGGATATTTTTCTTCCCTAATAAAGCCAGCATCGATCAATTTCTTAATTTCAAAAGTGACCTATTGTTCAATGTCTAATCGCATGCGTCTAGGAGCCTGTTTGATAGGGTTAGCATTAGGTTCTATTTCTAGTTTATGGACTGCTATGTCAGGAGATAAATCGGGCATCTCTTCATAACTCCATGTAAAATAATCCTTAAACTCAATCAATAGTTTCAATAAATCATTGGTTTCTTTTTCATTCAATAGAAGCGATATATGTTGGTGGATCTTCTTGGTTCCTAGGTTAATTTCTTTGAGCTCATCGATATTGATCGATCTCCTCTTGAACCCGAGTGCATCTTTGACTTCAAAGTCAATTGGATCATCAGTTTCTAAGCACACCTCATATGAGTTAGTATGATTTGAAAAGAACCTATCAATATGATTGGTGATGACTAGCGGTAATCATCATCATCCACTGACCCGTACCAATTCTAGTCCATCTTGATTGTGAATATCGCATTTGTTGTCCCATAACCTTTCAAAGTAATCCAACCTCTGTTTAGACCAAGCATGTGGAATTAATCCTTTCTTTGCTAAATTAAGAACACAAGGTGAATACCAATCAAAAGGTAATTCTATTAAATCTTTATATGAATCATTCTCAAGTTCTACATCAGCTTCTTGACTTGAGGATGATGCTCCAAGAAAGAACTTCTACACCTTTACATTTGTGGAAGACTTAGGGGCTTCCTTAACTACCAAACTCTCAACTTTTTGTGAGAAAAGTAGGGATAGAGCTAAAGTTCCCAACTGATACTTCAATGTTTCACATATAGACTCGGATACACTTATGCTTTGCTTAGGAGCCTGGTCTTCAATGCTGTCTGGCTCAACTGTCACTTGCATGGGGATCTGGCATGCGGAAGTGCTACTGGTGTACTAACCATATAGGACTCATCATCCAACTAGATTTTAAGTCTATATAGATAGTAGTAGTCTAGGACATAACTCATTGGATGGCCAATAAGGAGGTCTTCCATCTCTAGGCATGTCTCTGGATCTTCCTCTTCCTCTGCCTGGTGGAGGTTGAGTCATCCTACCCATATGTTCGAATGGCGTAACGAACTATGGTGGAATCTAATGTTAGGCTCTACTCTCTCCTCCAAGTCTATTTCTCGCTCCCTTTTATTTTCTTTCTCATTTCCTTTTTTCTTTTATTTTTCTTTTTCTTTTTCTTTTTCTTTTTCTTTTTCTTTTTTTTTCTTTTTCTTTTATTTTTGAACTTTCACCAAGTTCACCGATAATAGACTTGTTGATTTTGAGGGAGATAGTAGGTTCATCTTCATATATTCGACCTCATGAACTGTGAATGGCTTAAGATCTTCTTTGATGCAGTATTCACTCCCACCTCTCATGAACTTCATGCACTGATGTAGAGAGGATGGAACCACATTGTTCTCATGTATCCACGATCTCCCAAGTAAAGCATTGAAAGATGTATCTAAGTCTATAATATGAAACTTAGCGGTAGTCTTCCAATCATCCATTTCAGCACTATAGAGCCAAGCCCTCTGCCTTGTTCATTGAATCCTCTCAACATCATCCTCTCTTTTGAAAGTTTGGAGATGTCAATCTTTAAGTAAGCGAGGGTTTTTAGACTCATAATATTCACCGATGCACCCTGGTCAACAAGAACTCTAGCTATTCTGTATCTTTCACCATCCACTGTAATGTAAAGAGGGCGGTTGTGCTTGGTCGTTCCTAGAAGTAAGTCTTCATCACTAAATATAACTCCTAGAGTGTCCTCTGAATTGCAAGCCTCCTCTTCAGTAGCGGTCAGCTGGGCTAAGCATATCTCCAGATCAAGGAGGGCCTTGATTAGAGATTCCCCCATCTCTTTGGATAAGATGAGGGCGTCATATATATACTTAGACTTTTAAGATGTGCTAGATATTGTAGTCAACCTTGGCTTGATCCTCCAGATATCCATGGGTGGAGCATCTTGTGGAGATGTTATCCGCTCTTTAGAGCCAATGATTTGCTTACCCTTATCACGGTGCCACCCTAGGAGGTAGAACTTTAGCAGGTTAACTATGACCTCTTGGAATGATGAATTTGTAAGAAGTTCTACCTTCTCATCAGGTGTACCTACGACTTCTCCTATGGGATCATCGGAGTCAGATGACTCCAAATCAATCTCAATGGGTGAACCCAAATGATTCAGGAATGAAAAATCCATTTCTAAATCAAAGGTGGAATGATCGGAACTAGAGTCATCATTATTTTGTAGACTTGAAGAGTTTTTGAGAGGAATAAAATCTAGAGTATCAGAAGTGGACAAGATGTAAGTGAAAGCTTTCTTCATTGATTTCTTCTTAGATGAGGGTACATGATAGAAATCTAATAAAGTAAGCAAAGAAAGGGGTATAGTGCCCTTGTCCGCTGATACAACGCTCCTATTGGCAGAATAGGAGCTAGTGGAGGAAGTAGTAATTTATGCAGTGGATGGAGTCGGGCTCAAAGACTCAAAAATCGTGGTGTTTATTTTTTGGGGTGTGGGACACCAGATCTTAGGGGTACTTATTGAAGTGATGGTACAACATTAAGGAATGATGTACTATCTCAAATGATAGAAATCACCACCCATAATGGACCTAATCAATAAGGACTCTGGGCATGATGGGTCTTCGAATATACTAGAGATATTTCCCCTACTTTACATGGAAAAGTAAAGTAGGGTTTATTTTAAGCCAGGTTTGTTAAGTTCCCTTAGGAGGCAAGCCAACATAGTTAATTACATCTTAAGGAATGAGAATTCCTTAAGAATACTCTCAATTAAAGTAGATAATTAGGGTCTCCAAAGATTTCAAGGTTAAGATTATCAAAGGATTGGCTATTTTAGAAAATCAAATGGGATAGATCAAGGAGAAGACTTATTTTTGGAATCCAAATGGAGAAAGTAAGAAATGCTCATGATACTAGGAAGCCTAGTGAGCATTCTAATCTACCCTATAGTTGGGATTTATATTTTTGAAATTGAAGAGAGTTGATTATTTGAGTTGACATTTTATTAGATTGCTAGGGCTTATAATTCCACAATATAAGATTGTGGAAATGTCTAAGAGGTGAGGATTTATGCTTGTAGCCCAAAGGAAACAGCTACCTCAGATTCCCAAACTAAGGAGCCTTGGTACAAAAATGAAGGCACAACTTAAATCTAAGGCAAAAATGGGTATATGGTTTACCTTCATAAGAGAGAATAAACCACCCGACTACTGGACTTATTATTGCCTGGAGTGGCAGCCAACTAACTCCTCCTATGCTTTAAATCCATGTAGACAAGTCTTATGATTTGCAAGATGGCTAGCCCGTTGTTCATTTAAAAAGGAAACGAGGTCCTTAGGCTCACTCCCTAAGAGACTAAAGCATGAGTGGTATGAATCCATGACTTAATCTAATGCAAATTTTATCAAATTTATTTGATTCTTTTGTACTTTTTGTTTTGACACAGGTTATGGGATTTTGTAAGCCTAAATGCATAAGAATTTGATTATAGGCCAAATCAAGAGAGAAAAGGGTGTTTTCTACCAAAGGCTCTCATAGGTTAAGCCTTGATTCTCTGGCAAGAATGGAAGCCCCCTCTTAACAAGAGTGAAAGAATATGACGTGCATGATATTATACATTCATCCATCCAGCTAAGGGGTTACTAAAAATTTTATTATCTTGATTTAATTCTTAAGCTTTTATGTGAGGTTATGAGTTATTTAAAAAATTTAGTTATGAGTTTTTAATTGGGGTAAAAATTTAATTTTTATCCTAAGAGCCTACCGCATCCAGGCCACACATTCAAGCATCAATCATAAATAACCTATGAAAAGCATGATGTTCTAATGCGCAATCTGAACACAACATCAAACAATTTTATAGACTACCGTAAAAGAATAAAAGGCCACTGCGGTCGGGTTCTACCGTACACCCCGAAAAGAGAAAAGAAAATATGGGTGGCTCACCCTTACGATTACAAAAATAATGTATATGCTATGGGGGGTCTTCTTTTCTTCATTTCTTCATTTCTTCATTCTCTTTTTTTTTATTTGATTTGTTCCAAAGGCATCACAGGGCACCCCAGGGACTAAGCCTTCTAGCCACTGCTCATCCTAATCCCCCATAGCATTAATTCTAATTTCTAATACAAAATTACATCAAAAATAAGAAAAGTAAATCTAATTATACCTACAAAATAAATGTTAGCTAAACACACCATACAACCCAAGCAGTTATATGAATAATTTGGACTTAGCACCCACACATGGGTAACCAAGCCCACCTGTCCTAACATGGGTTACAATTAGGGGCTAAGCAACTTGCACAGCAAAAGCATTTATATATTTTTTTTATTATAGCGGCCCCTTTAAGCACAACCCTTTGCAAAAAATATGATTAGGCTAATAACGACGTAACATTTAGTCTACGAAACATACACCCTTACATCCAGCCTAAAACATTACATCACAAAATAAAACAGAACATCATACATACAACGCCCTAACTTAGCACTAGAAGTAGTGACTTAGTATTCTAATGTGTGTGCTTAAGGCTTGTGTAACAAGACTTTACTAGGCTTGTTTAATTTAAATTCCAATTTAAAGTTTGAATTTAAATTTTACCTTTGGGTGATTTCAATCTAAATGATTTAATGATTTGATTTTCATTTTTTATTTCAGTTTTATTTGGTTGAAATGATATTTAGGTTCTCAAGAATGAAGAGTAGGATGAATTCCATCGTACGACTCACCTATTCTACAACCCAATTCCTAAAGAACTAACTAAAGTCCTTAAGTATCTTGATTAGCCCATTTGAACTTGTGTAATTCATTTGATTCAATTTATTTGATTTGATTTAGAATTTAGAATTTGAGTTTATGTAAGTATTTGATTAATTGATTTTTTTATTAGATGTTTTAGTTTAATTGCATCTTGATAATTCAATATCCTTAATGTCTAATGGAGTTTAAGTTTGTTTAAGTTCATGTGTTTTTGGTTGATTAATTTTATATTAGGTGTTTTGATTTAATTGAATCTTGATAATTCAATATCCTTTTAAATATTTAATTCTTTTCTTGATCATGGTTATGTGATTTAACTTTATGTTTATTTAATTGATTGTGGTTCATTTATTTGTAGTTTGATCATTAGATTAATTAAGATTTTATTTTTGATTAATTGGGTTTGATTCTTTGTAATTGGGATTTTATTTTTTAATCACATCCATTTGTCATGTTCATCAAAGTTTGGTTTGCATTTTGATTTCATATATTGGATAGTTAATTAGTTTAATTTATTTAAGTAGGTTGATTGAGATTTGATTTGATTCTATATTAAATTGATGAGAATCTTTCTTGTTTTAACTTAATTTGATTCAATTTGATTTAATTAGCTTTATTGGTCTATGGGTTTGCTTAGGTTCAATGTGATTATGTTTAATTAATAAGTGTATTTATGTTAATTATAAAGGTTTGTTTAATTTTTTTTTAATTTAGTTTCATATTTGTTTAGACAAATGATGTAATTAATGACTTAATGGTTTAGGTTTAATTTATGTTTTGATTAATATTTAATTGCATTTTGATTAATTAAGTTTAATGTAATTAATTTGATTAACTTAATTAGTTTGTTTAAGGGGCATGATTAAATTAAATAAAGATTTGTTTAACTTTTAATTTGATTTCATGTTTATTTGAGTTAATGATGTAATTGATGAATTAATGATTAAAGTTTAAATTATGGTTTGATTATCATTTAATTGCATTTTTATGTTTGATTAAGCTTAAGTTTAATATGATTAATGTAATTTACTTAATTAATTTATTTAATAGGTGTGATTAAATTAATTAGTAGATTAATTAAGTATTTAATTTGAATTAACTTTAATCGATTTATAAAGTTAAATTTGGTTTATTAAGATGATGGATTAATTTATTAAGTTTGTATTAGATGTTTGATTAATTAAGTTTGATTAAGGGTCAATTAAAATTATTAGATTAATTAAAGGTTTGTTTGATTAAAGATTAATGACTTAATGATTTAGGTTTAATTTAAGTTTTGATTAGTGTTTAATTACATCTTAATTATATTTGACTAAGTTTAGGTTTCATATGATTAATTTAATTAACTTAATTAATTTATTTAAGGGGTGTGATTATTTAATTATGGGTTTGATTTAAGCTTAATTTTAGAGATAGCTTTAATGTAACTTATTTAAATTAATTTGATTAATTCATATGATGGATTAATTTATTAAATTTTCATTAATTAAATGTTTGACTAATTGAGTTTGATTATTTATGATTAGGGTTTTACTTGATTTGATTTATTTATTATGTTTGTTTGATTTCATTAACATCATCAATTTAGTTATTAGGTTGTAATATTCAATGGTTATTAATTATCTCATTCCAAATGGATGTGACTTAATCATAGGTTAATTAAGTTTGCTTTAATTTTATTTAGTTTAATTCGATTAGTATCAAACAAGTTTTCTAAGTTTGTTGGATTTTGAGTTTGATTTAAGATTTAATCATTTAATTGAGTTTTAATAACTTAAATAGATTTAATCATATTTAATTTAATCTCCTTTAAAGATGATATTTTTCTAATTTAAAGTTTGATTAATGATTTAATGAATGCTATTCAATTTCTGATTTTTGATTTAATATTTGAGTTATTTTAAAATTACATTCTAATTAATTTTTTAATTGTTTAAACTCTAATCTTAAGTGTTTTTTGGGTTTCTTAAGATTAAGAAGATCAAATCATTTTTCTTAAGAGTCCTGGATGTCAAATGAAGTGATTTAGTTCATCTTGAAGATTTTTGTAAATTTCTGAATTTTTATTTAATTTATTTTATTAAAATTGATAATCTGAATTTAAAATTTTAATTTGTCCCAATCTAGAAGTTATTTTAACTTGAAATTTTTATTGTAAGTGTATTTTAACATTAATTTCCATATCTGAAAATCTCAACTTAATCTGACTTATATTTTTGGCTTAATTAATGAAATAAAATTTTCACTAAAATCTAAATTACGCTCACAATTCTTAGTAAATTTTGAGTATTTTGATTTTTTTGGATTCCTCTAGGATAGACAAATCCAACGAGTTTTTGTTTGCAATTTTTGGTTAGGTATTTTATTTTCTATGAATTTTTGAATTTTCAGATGATTTGAATTATTATTATTATTATTTTTTTTAAATATATATATACGCGTTTGAAAGAAAATAATTGCCTTTCTAGACCGTCCATCAGATCGGATGGTCTAGAGAGGCGCGATCCAGGCCGCGATAAGTGGGTGATGACCGTCGATTATGCGAACCACGCGACGGACGTCGATCATTTCCGCGACTGGTCGGATAGCTTCGCTCGGAGACGGACGCGCCGCATCGAATCATCGTGATCGAATGATCATCGCATCACATGATTCGAAGGCCCATGCACAAGCTCAATCCAGCACGATCCGCGAACTATGGGATCGACGGTCGGAGAGCGACAATGCTTTTTTGGGTATTTTGCAAAAAAATGTAAGTTTTTAAGCCAAAACTTGTCCAAATGGTCCCATTTTTGCGTAGATTCGTACCAAAAAAATTCTATTTCCTATTTGGGATGATTTAAAATAAAAGTGCTAGATTTTCTAAAGGAAATTCCTTGAATCGCAGGAAATTTGATATAAAATATGCAAAATCCTAAGGTCGGCTACGGTTTGACAAAAGTTACCTCACCAAGGATAATTTTTGATGGAGGTGAAGATCCGAGGGAGATCCTATGTGTGTGAGAAAGCTTCAGAGTAATCTTTTGCCCTTGCTTCTCTTCGGAATGCCTCCTTCTTCTAGTCACCTAAGAGAAAATTCTTGTATTATTTGAGCTCAAAGTGGCTAAACAAGTGGGGATGGGTTCCTTTGCTTTGGAGAGTTTTGGGAGAATAGTGGGAGCAAAAGCTCAAGTCTCATCTCCTCCTTTATAATGGATGAAAATACAAATTTTTTTGAATTATTTTGGCTCCAAATTGAATGCCATCTTGTTGAGGTGGTTAGGGCTAGATCTAGATTGATTGAGGACTTTGTATTTTTGCTCCAAAGTCCTCTCTTGCTGCTATATGATGAGATTTTTTTAATTGAAATATTGGGGCCATGGGGGTTAAGTGCATGTGATGGGGAATTAAATGAAGTTGGGTGGAATCTATGGGGAGGATCTGAGAGATTTAAATAGGTTGAGTTTATTTTTTGCTAACCCTAAATTGGTTTGGGTTTGATCATCAATTGGGTTTTTGCCAATTTGGGTCATATGAGTCATTTTGGGTCAAATTGACACATTTGACCAAATTTGGCCAAATTAGCTTAGGAAATGAGTTGATTCATGTTTAATTAGCTAATTAAAGATGAATGTGGTCTTTGTTTTGAATTAATTTGGATTTAATTTCGATTTAGGCTAAATTGACCCTTTAGGCCAATTTGGGTCAAGTTGACCGATTATTGATCAAATTGAGTTCAATTATTGCTTTGGTCAAGTTCAATAATCAAAATGAAATTGAGCATTAGTTAAATCAATCAATTTGGGTTAGATCATGATTTGATATTTTGGTTCCTAATTTGGGTCAATTTAGATCCAATTTTTTGGCCCAATTGATTGCAATTGATTATCCTAGGGTGATCAAAAATCATGATGGAAGATTTTGGTGAGCTTGGTTCAATCCAATTTGGGTTGGATTAGAAGTTGGCTCAAATGGGTACTTTAGGTCACTTTAGGTCAAGTGCACCTAATTGGGTCAATTGGTTTAGTTTTGATTTGATTTGATGATTATAGGTTTTATTTATATTTGGGTAGATAATTGAATAAATGATTGATTCAAGAGAAAATTCATTGGTTTTGACTTGATCCGATAGAATTTGGCTAAGTCCAAAGAATTGGCTTAAAGGGTTTAAATTGATTTGATTTTCAATATGGTTTTGGTCATTTGAATTTGGATTTCATTTATATTTGTGAATATAAATGAAGGAATAATTGATTTATGAAGAGATCAATTGAGTTTGATTTGATTTAAGGAAAGATTTGGGTAAGCTTATGAATATGGTTCATATGGCTTAGGAAGGTATTTTAGGATTTGAATTTGATTTTGGGTTTCAATCATTTGGAGTCAAATTTTGAAATTAGATTTGGAATTTGAATATGAGATTTGATTTGAGAATTGAGTCTAGGTTTGATTTGAGAAAGTGTATCTAGATTATGTTTAGGCTAGAGGATAAGTAATTTTCTTAAACCCTAAGGCATAGCCTAATCTTATGATTAACACTTCTAAGTCTCTAGGCTTAGGTTAGGTGTTCAACTAATCACTAGATGTTTAGTGTCTAAAAGATTCTTAAGTCAAAGAGGATGTTAAGAGCTCTCTCCAAAAGTGAGGTCAGCAAAAGGACCCCCAATAGGTGTGGTGTAACTGACAAGGCACACCGCACGCATTGGCGTTGACCGAAAAGATCAACAACATTTAGAAGGTTGCAACAAACAATGTAAGTGAGCTCTACCTAGACCTAAAAGGTAGATAGAATCACAATCTTAGTGCAATGCAGCTCTCTTTATGCCAAGGGCATAAGAGAGCAAGAAGGAATCCACTAGGGATTGAGTAAATGAACCTTCCTCTAGGGGAACAGGTTCAAGTTATCCGCTGGGGATATGGATTTGAGTTTGATTGTGAATATAATTTATTCGTGTCGTATCTGTGGATAAGAATTTAATTTCTTTGATTTGTTTGAAAGCACTCCAGGGAGGTTGGTTTAATTTGTTATGGCTCCACTAGGGAGAAGGGTTCTAGATTGAGGGCATATCCGCTAGGGATATACACTCGATTGAATTTGTTTGATTTAGATATAAACTCTGCTAGAGAGGATAATTTGATTTGCACCTCACTGGGGAGAAATTTGGTTTGCTTGAGATGTTTAATTTGACTGCACTGGGGAGGTTGGTTTCAAATTTATTTTGTTATGGACCCTGTTAGTGTGCGATGGACTATACTAAGAAAGAGCCACAGGGGACTTGGCCTGTCTTAGATTTATAAGCCTAAAGGGGTAGTCTACTTGCCATAAGGTAGGACTATCCAACCTAAGGGGTTGCCTTTTGGTGTGCAACGCCTATGCTAGGAAGAAAGCATAGTAGACTTACATCTTCTAAAGCAAGGAAAAGCCATTGGGGTGATATATTGGACGAGCAACACATCGAACCCTACCTAAGGTGACTACTAAGTGAGCACCGCTGGGGGTCTTACCTCAACTCAAGAGTAGTCCTGATGATTAATTTGATTTTATTTGAATTAATTTAATTTTATGTGTTATATTGTGGACCCTATCGGCGTGCGATGGACCCACTGAGAAGGAGCTATGTCAGCCTTGACCTATCTCGATTTATAAGTCCAAAGGGGTAGTCTACCAACCACAAGGTAGGACTATCCAGCCTAAGGGTTGCCTTCCAGTGTGCAACGACTGTATTAGGAAGAAAGCGTAGCAGACTTACATCTTCCAAAGTAGGGATCAACCATTAAGATGATCTGTTGATGGCACAATAGATCAATCCCGACCTAGGATGACTATTTAAGTGAATGTCACTGTGGACTCATATCGACTCAAGAATCGTCAAAATTACTTTAATTTTAGATGGACCTTGTTAGTTTGCGATGAATCTACTGAGAAGGAGCTAATATCAGCCTAGACCTATCTTAGGTTTACAAATCCAAAGGGATAGTCTACCAGCCGTTATGTAGAACTAACCAACCTAAGGGGTGCCTTTCGGTTTATAATGGTCAAGTTAGGAAGAAAGCACGGGGACTCACATCTTCCTATATAAGAATCCACTGAGGTGATCGGTCGCTTGCGCAACAAATCGTGCCCGACCTAGGGCGGCCCATCGGTTTGCAACATCGTGCTGGAAATAATGCATAATAGACTTATATCTTTCAAAGCAAAGATGACCGCCGGGGTAACTCGTTGGTGGCACAACAAGTTGAACCTGACCTAAGGGAGACTACGAAGTGAGTACCGACTCGAGGATTTATCTCAACTCAGGTAGTCAGGCAATTCCTATAGGGAGTTTTGCTGACACTGCCCTAAAGATAGGATGCCTGCTTGGGAAAGGGGCCATTGGGGGCTTGAATTCATAATCCACAAGCAAATATTTTATTTGTTTATTTAATTTATTTTATCGTGGACCTTGTTAGTTTGCGAGGGATCAAATTGAGAAGGAGCTTATATCAGCCTAGACCTATCTCAGATTTACTGAACCAAGGGAGAATCTGCGCATCTGCTGAACAAAGTCTCCAACCACAAGGGTGGCTACCAGGAAAGGGGGACTGTCCAATCCAAAAGTAACCTAGGTAGTGTCTAAATGGGGTCTCAAAGGACGTGATCCAAATAGAATGCCCGCAGGGCAATGGGGCTTCAATCCAACACCCTATAGAAAATGACATGGCTAGTCACATATCACATAGGTATTTGGTGGCCAACTCATGGAGAAAGCACGGGGACTTACATCTTCTGAGAGTGGTGTACCCACCGGGTATTTCGCCGTCAGCATAGCGAACATCAACAAACCTATGGTGCCCATCGGTTTGCAACAATCAGTCTAGAAAGAAAGCGTGTAGGCTTACATCTCCCTAAAGCGTAACACTATTGTGATAGCTCGACTGAAAAGCATCCCAGGAGCGACTTCTCGAAAGTGAATGCCACTCGGGACTTATATCGACTCAAACATAGTCAAGAGGAAAGGAGCCTCTGGGGGACTTACCTTAAACCTCAAATATATTCGACCTAATTAGATCATGATGATTAGTTCAAGAAGAAAGTACAGGGACTCACATCTTCTCAAACAGGATCAACCATGAGGTAGCTTACTGGCTAGGAAGTGAAGACTATGAAACTAACAAGGCGCTCGTCGGTTTGCAATGGTCAAATTAGGAAGAAAGTGCGGGGACTCACATCCTCCAAACAAGAACCACTGGGGTGACATACTAGCGAGGTAGCATGTAGACCTGACCTAGAGCAGCTAATGAGTGAGTGCCACAGGAGGCTTGCTCCCATATCAAAGTAGCCTGAAAGAAAGATATGTGTATTTGTGTTTGATATGAAGGAATAGGATGCCACTGGGGACTCTTACACCTAAACCTTGGGGAAATTCGACCTAGTCAGAGTATGGTGGCTAGTTCAAGAAGAAAGCACTGGGACTCACATCTTCTTAAATAAAGCCAACACAAGGTAGTTCACTAACATAGCAGTGAAGACTACCAAACTGATAAGTTGCTTGTCGATTTGCAATGGTCAAATTAGGAAGAAAGCGCAGGGACTCACATCCTCCAACAAATGACCACTGGGGTGATAGGTTGCTTTGGATAACAAATCAAACCCGACCTAGAGCAGCTAATGAGTGAGTGCCACATGGGGCTTTCTCCCACATCAAAATAGCCCGAGACAAGGATATGTGTATTTTGTGTTTGATATGAAGGAATAGGATGCCACTGGGGGACCCTAAATATATCATGGTGAATTCACAAGCAAAAGATATTTCTAACACAGAAGAAATAAAATTTGAGATGAAAAGAGATTTTATTGATAATTATTTTCAAACAAAATTTATGGATAATATTTCTTTAAGTAGAGCCCATTGATTGGAAGCATCGGGTGCTCTCCTTTACAATTTATGAGTTGGTAAGACCCTCCTTAGTAGGCCTTCTCTATGGCATAAGGGCCTTCCCAAGTGGGTTCAAACTTTCCTCCTATCTGTCGACAAATAATAATTGGTATCCTTAGAACTAAAACAAGCTCTCCTACTTGAAAAGCTCTAGGACGGACCAACTTGTTATGAGCTTGAATCATTTTGGCTTTGTATAACTCGAGGTTTTGGCATGCTCGTAGGCATCTCTCCTCCAAACCTTCGAGGTCTTCCAACCGTAACTTGGCATTCTGTTCCATTATGATTTTGCTACCCACGGCTATACAAAGTGATGGGAGTTGGACTTCCCATGGTAGAACGGCTTCGGACCCATACACTAAGGAGAAAGGGGTAGATTGAGTTGGAGTTCTATATGTGGTACGGTAGGCCCATAAAGCTTCAACCAATTGTTTATGCCATCGTCGTTTATTGTCATCTAGTGTCTTCTTCAGTATTTGAATGGGGGTACTTATTGAAGTGATCGGGTATGACATTAAGGAATGATGTACTATCTTGAAAGATAGAAATCACCACCTTATAATAGACCTAATCACCTAATAGGGACTCCTAAGGCATGATAGGTTTTCGAATATACCAGAGATCTTTCCCCTACTTTACATGGAAAAGTAAAGTAGGGTTTATTTTAAGCCGGGTTTGTTAAGTTCTCTATGGAGGCAAGCCCCCATAGTTAATTACATCTTAAGGAATGAGAATTCCTTAAGAATACTCTTGATTAAAGTAGATAATTAGGATCTCCAAAGATTTCAAGGTTAAGACTATCAAAGGATTGGCTATTTTAAAAAATCAAATGGGATAGATCAAGGAGAACACTTATTTTTGGAATCCAAAGGGAGAAAGTAGGAAATGCTCATGATACTAGGAAGCCTATTGAGCATTCCAATCTACCCGTTGGGCTTTATATTTTGAAATTGAAGAGAGTTGATTATTTGAGTTGACATTTTATTAGATTGCTATGGCTTATAATTCCACAACATTAGATTATGGAAATGCCTAACAGTTGAGGATTTATGCTTGTAGCCCAAAGGAAACAGCTACCTCAGATTCCTAAACTAAGGAGCCTTGGAACAAAAATGAAGGCACAACTTAAATCTAAGGCAAAAATGGGTATATGGTTTACCTCCACAAGAGAGAATAAATCACCCGACTATTGGACTTATTACTGCCTGGAGTGGCAGCTAGCTAACTCCTCCTATACTTTAAATCCATGTAGGAAAGTCTTATGATTTGCAAGATGGCTAGGTCATTGTTCATTTAGAAAGGAAACTAGGTCCTTAAACTCACTCCCTAAGAGACTAGAGCATGAGTGGTACGAATCCATGACTTAATCTAATATAAATTTTATCAAATTTATTTGATTCTTTTGTACTTTTTGTTTTGACACAGGCTATGAGATTTTGTATGCCTAAATGCATGAGAATTTGATTATAGACCAAATCAAGAGAGAAAGGGGTGTTTCCACCAAAGGCTCTCATAGGTTAAGCCTTGATTCTCTGGCAAGGATGGAAGCCCCCTCTTAACAAGAGTGAAAGAATATGACGTGCATGATATTATACATTCATCCATCAATCTAAGGGGTTACTAAAAATTTTATTATCTTGATTTAATTCTTAGGCTTTTATGTGAGGTTATGAGTTGTTTAAAAAATTTAGTTATGAGTTATTAATTGGGGTAGAAAAATTAATTTTATCCTAAGAGCCTACTGCATCTAAAACATTCAAGCATCAATCATAAATAACCTATGAAAAGCATGATGTTCTAATGCACAATCTAAACACAACATCAAACAATTTTATAGACTACCGTAAGAATAAAAGGCCGTCGCTGGTTCCACCACGAAAAGAGAAAAGAAAAGATGGGTAGTGAATCTGCCCCTTATACAACCTGAATTACAAAAATAATATATATGTTATGGGGGGTCTTCTTTTCTTCATTCTCTTTCTTTTGATTTGATTTATTTCAAAGGCATCACAGGGAACTCCAGGGACTAAGCCTTCTGGCCACTGCTCATCCTAATCCCCCATAACACTAATCCTAATTCCTAATGCAAAATTTCATCAAAAATAGGAAAAAATAAATCTAGCTACACCTGCAAAACAAATGTTAGCTAAACACATCATACAACCCAAGCAGTTATATGAATAATTTGGACTTAGCACCCACACATGGGTACCCAAGTCCACATGTCCTAACATTGGTTACACTTAAGGGCTAAGCAACCTGCACAGCAAAAGCATTTATAAATTTTTTATTATAGCGGCTCCTTTAAGCACAACCCCCTGTTGAAAATATGATTAGGCTAATAATGGCCTAACATCCAGTCTATGAAACATACACCCTAACATCCAGTCTAAAATATTACATCACAAAACAAAATATAACATCATATATACAATGCCCTAACTTAGCACTAGAAGTAGTGACTTAATATTCTAATGTGTGTGCTTAAGGCTTGTGTAGCAAGACTTTACTAGGCTTCTTTAGTTTAAGTTTCAATTTGAAGTTTGAATTTAAATTTCACCTTTGGGTGATTTCAATCTAAATGATTTAATGATTTGATTTTTATTTTTATTTCAGTTTTATTTGGTTGAAATGATATTTAGGTTCTCAAGAATGAAGAGAGTGGATGAATTCCATCGTAGGCTCACCTATTCTACATCCTAATTCCTAAGGAATCTAACTAAAGTCCTTAAATATCTTGATTAGCCCATTTGAACTTGTGTAATTCATTTGATTCTATTTATTTGATTTGATTTAGAATTTAGAATTTGAGTTTATTTAAGTATTTGATTAATTGATTTTTTTATTAGATGTTTTAATTTAATTGCATCTTGATAATTCAATATCCTTAATGTCTTATGGAGTTTAAGTTTGTTTAAGTTCATGTGTTTTTGGTTGATTAATTTTATATTAGGTGTTTTGATTTAATTGAATCTTGATAATTCAATATCCTTTTAAATATTTAATTCTTTTCTTTGATCATGGTTATGTGGTTTAACTTTATGTTTTTTAATTCGATTGTGGTTCATTTATTTGTAGTTTGATCGGATTAGATTAATTAAGATTTTATTTTGATTCTAATTGGGTTTGATTCTTTGTAATTGGGATTTTATTTTTAATCACATCCATTTGTCATGTTCATCAAAGTTTGGTTTGCATTTTGATTTCATATATTGGATAGTTAATTAGTTTAATTTATTTAAGTAGGTTGAATGAGATTTGATTTGATTCTATATTAAATTGATGAGAATCTTTCTTCATTTAACTTAATTTGATTCAATTTGATTTAATTAGCTTGACTGGTCTTATGGGTTTGCTTAGGTTCAATGTGATTATGTGATTTGTTTAATTAATAAGTGTATTTATATTAATTATAAAGGTTTGTTTAATTTTTTTTAATTTAGTTTCATATTTGTTTAGACAAATGATGTAATTAATGACTTAATGATTTAGGTTTAATTTATGTTTTGATTAATATTTAATTGCATTTTGATTAATTAAGTTTAATGTAATTAATTTGATTAACTTAATTAGTTTGTTTAAGAGGTATGATTAAATTAAATAAAAATTTGCTTAACTTTTAATTTGATTTCATGTTTATTTGAGTTAATGATGTAATTGATAAATTAATGATTGAAGTTTAAATTAGGGTTTGATTATCATTTAATTGCATTTTTATGTTTGGTTAAGCTTAAGTTTAATATCATTAATGTAATTTACCTAATTAATTTATTTAATAGGTGTGATTAAATTAATTAGTAGATTAATTAAGTATTTAATTTGAATTAACTTTAATCTGATTTATAAAATTAAATTTGGTTTATTAAGATAATGGATTAATTTATTAAGTTTGTATTAATTAGATGCTTGATTAATTAAGTTTGATTAAGGGTGAATTAAAATTATTAGATTAATTAAAGGTTTGTTTGATTAGAGATTAATGGCTTAATGATTTAAGTTTAATTTAAGTTTTGATTAGTATTTAATTGCATCTTAATTACGTTTGATTAAGTTTAGGTTTCATATGATTAATTTAATTAACTTAATTAGTTTATTTAAGGGGTGTGATTATTTAATTATGGGTTTGAATTAATTTTAGAGTTAGCTTTAATGTGACTTATTTAAATTAATTTGATTGATTAAGATGATGAATTAATTTTTAAGTTTTCTTTAATTAAATGTTTGACTAATTGAGTTTGATTATTTATGATTAGGGTTTTACTTGATTTGATTTATTTATTATGTTTGTTTGATTTCATTAACATGTTCAATTTAGTTATTAGGTTGAAATATTCAATGGTTATTTAATTATCTCATTCCAAATGGATGTGATTTAATCATAGGTTAACTAAGTTTGCTTTAATTTTATTTAGTTTAATTCGATTAGTATCAAATTATTAAAGTTTTCTGAGTTTGTTGGATTTTGATTTTGATTTAAGATTTAATCATTTAATTGAGTTTTATTAACTTAAATAGATTTAATCATATTTAATTTAATCTCCTTTAAAGATGATATTTTTCTGATTTAAAGTTTGATTAATGATTTAATGAATGCTATGTGAGACACTATAGCACCCAAGAGGGGGGGGTGAATTGGGTAATATTAAAATTTTCAAAACTTAAATTTTAATTTTTAAATAGAAAATTAGATTTTGATTTTATAATGATAAGATATAATTCTAAATGCAAAAAAAAATAAAAACAATAAAGTAAATAGAGACAAGAGACGATTTTTTCGTGGTTTCTAAACCAGCACACCGTCCTCCCTGGCTAGGAATCCACTAAATGAAAATGGTTTTGGGTAAACAACTCAACAATATGTACTCTACAGTACAACCCAAAATAAATTTTACAACACAAAAAAAATACAAAATAATAAATTTTGATAAAGTAAATCTCTCAAATATACCAAGAAATCAAATTCAAAAAGTGATCTCACAACTTATAAATGATCACTTTACAACTCAAAAAATTTGGCAAGCAAAATGCTCACTTAAAAAATAAATATCTTAAAGTGATCTTACTAGGATGTTTAAGTTATTATAATTTGTAGAATAATACAAAATGATTTCAAAATAAATTCACAATATTCTTTTTCATGATAAGATAAATTTCAGCAAGGAGTAATTTTTTTTTAACCAAAAGATTCTTTCAATTAATGCTAATGATCACAAAAAAAATAAGTATATGATAGATCTAAGTTGGCTAGTAAGCTTTCAATTAAAAAAAAAAAAAAAGAGATCTAGAAAATATGAAAATAATTTCAGCACAATAATTTATTTTAAAATGCTTAAAATAGATCTAAGAATAAATGATCTTTCAAAATAAGACCAAAGAAGAAATATTTCAAGAAACCAAAGAAATTTGTAGCTAAAAATTTCAAAGAAGTTGAAATAGATCCTACAAATTATCACAAGAGTTTTTCACCAAAAAAATGATTGAGAAGCTTTGATGTGAAAACCAATGTTCAAAGACTAATCCACCAAAAGTATAAATTAGAAAGAAGAAATAGATGGTGAAAATAGCATGAACAACTAAGAAGTATTAAGATCAAGAAAACAAACTCAAGTAATTTAAAAAGGCTTGCTTCGTTGAAGATGTTGAAGCTTCCAAACCAAGGATTTGATCTTGCAATATTTGGAGAACACTTGGAAAGAACATTTAAGAGATTTTCTCTTAGATTTGCTGGAGAGATTTTGAATTTTGAATGAGGGATGCTTTCATGAAGAGAATGAGGGCTATTTATAGGCAGAAGTCATTTAAAAAATTATTTCAAAGAAATATATTATACAACCTCATGCTATCATGTGATAATTTAATATTCAATAAAAATATAATTTATATTAAACAAATATTAAATTTAGCAGCAAAAATTCGGCTATTCACATGGGAAAGTCAAAAGTAATCACATGTAGCTCTTAATATATTCAAAGCATGTAGCATGCATCCATTATTAAAATCAAGTAATGTTTAAAAAATCATAATAAATTCAATTTTAATGCAAAGTGGGTCATGTAACCACTTATTTTAAAGGAAAAATCCAAGGAATGATGGAGATAAAATCAGATATTAATTCTTTGATTAAACAATGACTTTGGCTAAAATACAAAATTTTATATATTTTGTTAATTTTGACATGTGATATTTAAAATTATGATATAATTTATATATAATCATAAATATGTTAGTTATCATATAACCAGCAAATTAAATTAAAATACCTAATTATATTAAGTAAATAAAATAATTATACTTAATAGTTATGATCATTTATTACTTTGACAATTTTATTGCTATGTAGAAAAAACATATAATTGAATGTTAATTAAATAAAGATTTATACAAATTAACCTCATTAAAATAGTATGTTAGGTTGTGAGCAAATTGATTCATGCCAAAGAACTCATATGAATAGTCATATAACCTAAAATCATGAGCTTCACATTATCTCCTTTCATTCTTTTATTCTTGCAATTTCTTCTAACAATTTGAGATGTATTGGATATGTAATTAGCAATTGATATATCTGAACACATAAAAATATTCATTAGAACATCCAAGCATTTGTTTGTTATCATCAAAATTAATCAAATTGAACATGAGGCCTAACATGCTATTCAATTTCGATTTTGATTTAATATTTGAGTTATTTTTAAATTACATTTTAATTACATTTTTAATTGTTTAAACTCTAATCTTAAGTGTTTATTTGGGTTTCTTAAGATTCAAAAGATCAAATCATTTTTTCTTAAGAGTCTTGGATGTCAATTGAAGTGATTTAGGTCATCTTGAAGATTTTTGTAAATTTCTGAATTTTTATTTAATTTATTTTATTAAAATTGATAATCTAAATTTAAAAATTTAATTTCTCCTCACACAGAAGTTATTTTAACTTGAATTTTTATTGTAGGTGTATTTTAACATTTATTTCAATATCTGAAAATCCCAACTCAATCTGACTTATAGTTTTGGCTTAATAAATGAAATATGGTTTTCACTAAATCTTAAATTACGCTCACAATACTCAGTAAATTTTGAGTATTTTGTGTTTGTTGGATTTCTCTTGGATAGATGAATCCAACAAGCCCTTGTTTGTAATTTTTGGTTAAGTATTTTATTTTCTACGAATTTTTGAATTTTCAGATGATTTGAATTATTATTATTATTATTATTATTTATTATTATTTATATTATATATATATACGCGGTTTGGGTGGGAAAGCGGCGACCCGTTTCACTGCACCGTCGATCACGTCGAACGATCTCGTGATCGAGGCCAAGATCGATGATCGGGATTGATGCGAGCGCCCAATCAAGAAACCACGATCGGACGGTCCAGAGCATTTACGGTGATACGAAGGTCGGATCGCTCACTCTGATGCTCGGTTCCAGAATTATCGATCATGCGAATCGCACGCGATCGGACGGTCAAATCGCATCACGCGTCGGTCCGGTTGCACGATCCGTGTGATCGAAGTCGATCCGCTGAATCGGGGATCTATGCCGGCGGTGAACAATGTTTTCAGGGGTATTTTTGGAAAAAATGAAAGTTTCTAAGCCAAAACTCGTCCAAATAGACCCATTTTCGTGCCGATTCGCACTGAAAAAATTCTATTTTCTATTTGTGATGATTTAAAATAAAACTGCTCGATTTTCTAAAGGAATTCCTAGAATCACAGGAACTTTTATAGAAAATATGCAAAATCCTAAGGCCGACTACGGTTTGACGAAAGTTACCTCACCGGGGATGATTTTCGGCGGTGGTGAAGATCCGAGGGAGATCCATGTGTGAGAAAGTTTGAGTAATCTTTTGCCTTTGCTTCTCTCTTCTCCTTCTGTTTACCTTTGGAAGATCAAATTCTTGTATTATTTGAGCTCAAAGTGGCTAAACAAAGTGGGGGATGGGTTTCTTTTTGCTTTGGGGAGTTTTTGGGAGCTGAATAGTGGTGGGAGGAAGAGAGCTCAAGCCTCATCTCCCCCTCTTTTTATAATGGATGAAAATACAAATTTTTTTGAATTATTTTGGCTGAATGCCATCTTGTTGGGGTGGTTGGGCTAGATCTAGATTGATTGAGGACTTTGGATTTTTACTCCAAAGTCCTCTCTTGCTACCATATGATCAGATTTGTTTAATTGAAATATTGGGGCCATGTGATGGGGGGTTAAGTGCATGTGATGGGAGAATTAAATGATGTTAGGTGGAATCCTATGTGGGGGAGGATTCATGAGGAATTTAAAATGGGTTGGGTTTGTTTTGGGCTGATCCCAAATGGGTTTGGGTTGAATTTTACCAGCCCCTAATGGGTTTTGGCTTGGTTTCAAGGGATTTGGCCCAATTTGGGTCATACGGGTCAATGTCATAAATATTGTTTGTTCACTAGGTCGTTCAGGTAGGATTTGCTGAGCCCTCAGCTCAGCATTTCTTCTTCTTCTTCTTCACCTTCTGGTTAATTTGCTTCCTGATAAGGAAGCTTCATGATCATGTTTTTCAAGTACAAAGGTTTGAGTTGGTGAAGCAATTGTACCATGAGGCATTAAAGACATAATTTGCCCATTTGAATTGGCCAAAATTAGCAGGTTGATTCATGTTCAATTGACTAATTGAAGATGAATGTGTTCTTTGAATTAATTTGGATTTAATTTTAATTTTGATTTAGGCCAAATTGACCCTTTAGGCCAATTTGGGCTAGGTTGAGTCAAGTTGACCCAATTAGGCTCGATTGATCAAATTGGGTTTATTATGGCTTTGGTTAAGTTCAATTAATTTGGAATGAACTTGAGCCATTAGTTGCAATCAATTTGGGTTAGATCATGATTTGACCCGATTTGGTTCTTTAGGCCAATTTGGGTCAATTTGGATCAAATGGCCAATTAGGCTTAGTTTGGTCCAATTGATTGCAATTGATCATCCTAGGGTGATCAGCAATCATGGTGTAAGATTTTGGTGACCTTGGTTCAATCCAATTTGGGTTGGATTAGAAGTTGGCTCAAATGGGTTCTTTAGGTCACTTTAGGTCAAGTGCACCTAAGTGAGTCAATTAGTTTGATTTTGGTTTGATTCGAATTTAGTTGAACTTATATATGAGCCCTAGATTGAAATATAAGTTCAATGGCAATCAATTTGGAGTTTAAGGGATTTTGGCTCATTTGAAAATTTCAAGTCAAAAGGGCTAAGTTGGGTTTGACTTGGGTTAGTTTTGATTTGATTTGATGGTTGTAAGTTTCATTTATATTTGGGTAGATAATTGAATGAATGATTGATTCAAGAGAATATTCATTGGTTTTGACTTGATCTGGACAGAATTTGGCTAAGTCCAAAGAATTGGCTTAAAGGGTTTAGATTGAGTTTGGATTTGATTTTCGATATAGTTTTGGTTCATTTATATTTTTGAATATAAATGAAGGAATAATTGATTTATAAAGAGATCAATTGAGTTTGATTTAATTTAAGGAAAGTTTTGGCTAAGCTTATGAATATGGTTCATATGGCTTAGGAAGGGGTTTTAGGGTTTGGATTTGATTTTGGGTTTCAATCATTTGGAGTCAAATTTTGAAATTAGATTTAAAATTTGAATTTGAGATTTATTTGAGAATTGAGTCTAGGTTTGATTTGAGAAAGTGTATCTAGATTAGGTTTAGGCTATGGGATAAGTAGTTTCCTTAAACCCTAAGTCATAGTCTAATCTTATGATTAACACTTCTAAGTCTCTAGGCTTAGGTTAGGTGTTCACCTAATCACTAGATGTGTCTTATGACTAAGGAAATCTTAGTGTCTAGAAGAGTCCTAAGTCTAAGAAGAGGAGGTTAAGAGCTCACTCCAAAAGTGAGGTCAACAATAGGACCCTAATCTTATGACTCATGTGTGGGTGTGGGACACCACGCAGATCTTAGGACCTAGTGATGTATATTAATCAACCAAAAATACATGAACTTAAACAAACTTAAACTCCAATAGACATTTAGGATATTGAATTATCAAGATGCAATTAAACTAAAACATCTATTCAAAAAAAATCAATTAATCAAATAATTAAATAAACTCAAATTCTAAATTCTAAATCAAATCAAATAAATTGAATCAAATGAACTACACAAGTTCAAATGGGCTAATCAAGATACTTAAGGACTTTAGTTAGATTCCTTAGGAATTAGGATGTAGAATAGGGTGAGTCCTGTCTATAGATGGAATTCATCCTGCTCTTCATTCTTGAGAACCTAAATATCATTTCAACCAAATAAAACTGAAATAAAAAATAAAAATCAAATCATTAAATAGAATGCCCACAGGGGAAGGGGCCGCAAAGGGGCTTCAATCCAACACCATGGAGAAAAGTAACCCGGGTAGTGTCTAAATGGGGTCTCAAAGGACGTGATCCAAATAAAATGCCCGCAGGAGAAGGGGCTACAAAGGGGCTTCAATCCAACACCCTGGAGAAAATGACATGGCTAGTCATATATCACATAGGTATTCGGTGGCCAACTCATGGAGAAAGCGGACTTACATCTTCCAAGAGTGGTGTACCCACCGTGAGTCATCAACATAGCAAACATCAACCAACCTATGGTGCCCTTTTAACAATCGTCAAAGCGTGTAGGCTTACATCTCTATAAACCAGAATTGACTGCTGGGATAGTCTGTCTTCGGCTCAACAGGTGCCATCCGACTTAAAGTCACTACTGAGTGAATGCCACTGGGGGCTTATATCGACTCAAACATAGTCAAGAGGAAAAGAGCCTCTGGGGGACTTACCCTAAACTTCAAATATATTCGACCTACTTAGGTCATGATGATTAGTTCAAGAAGAAAGCACAGGGACTCACATCTTCTCAAACAGGATCAACCATGAGGTAGCTTGTTGGCTAGGCAGCAAAGACTACGAAACTAATAAGGCGCTCATAAATTTGCAATGGTAAAATTAGGAAGAAAGCGTGGGAACTCACATCCTCGAAACAAGAACCACTGGGGTGACATACTAGTGAGGTAGCATGTAGACCTGACCTAGAGCAGCTAATCAATGAGTGCCATAGGGGGCCTGCTCCCACCACTATTCAATTCCTAAAACTCCCCAAAGCAAAAGGGAACCCATCCCCCATTTCGTTTAGCCACTTTGAGCTCAAATAATACAAGAATTTGCTCTTCCAATGAGGTGACAGTAAATATCGGAGAAGGAGGTATTCCAAAGAGAAGCAAGGGCTAAAGATTACTTTGAAGCTTCCTCAAACACATAGGATCTCACTCAGATCTTCACCGCCGCCGGAAATCATCCCCGGTGAGGTAACTTTCATCAAACCGTAGCTAGCATTAGGATTTTGCATATTTTGTATCAAATTTCCCGCGATTCTAGGAATTTCCTTTAGAAAATCTAGCACTTTTATTTTAAATCATCCCAAATAAGAAATATAATTTTTTTGGTGTGAATCGACATGAAAACGGGACCATTTGGATAAGTTTTGGCTTAGAAACTTTTATTTTTTCCAAAATACCCCGAAAACACGTTTCATCGCGGCTCACGACCGTCGATCGCTCACGGATGGACGACTCATCGCGCGTGCATCACGATCTCCCGCGGATGCGTGATGCGATGCGACCGCGATATTTCGCGTCGGATGGCACCGTCATCTCGAAGTTTGGGCGGCGATCCGCCGCGCCGAAATGATCTGAACCATCCGATCATGTGGTTCGCGCAATCGGACGGCTCAGATCACGTGTCGATCGCGCGATCTTGGCCTCTGGATCACGCGATCTGATCTAAACCGTCCGATCTGTGATCAGACGGTCCAGAGAAAGGCATGGGTCGCTGTCTTTCCCGTCCAAACCGTGCGTATATATATATTTAATAAAAATAATAATAATAATAATAATAATAATTCAAATCATCTGAAAATTCAAAAATTCATAGAAAATAAAATACCTACAAAAATTGTAAACAAGGGCTCGTTGGATTCGTCTATCTGAGAGGAATCCAAAAAAAAAACCAAAATACTCAAAATTTACTGAGTATTGTGAGCGTAATTTAGGTTTTAGGGAAAAATATATTCTCATTAATTAAGCTAAAAATATAAGTCAGATTAAGTTGAGATTTTCAGATATTGAAATTAATGTTAAAATACACCTACAATAAAAATTTCAAGTTAAAAGAACTTCTGGATTGGGACAAATTAAATTTTTTAAATTCAATTTTAATAAAATAAATTAAATAAAATTTAAAAAATTTACAAAATCTTCAAGATGAACTAAATCACTTCAATTGACATCCGGACTCTTAAGAAAAATGATTTGATCTTCGAATCTTAAGAAACTCAAATAAACACTTAAGATTAGAGTTTAAACAATTAAAAAAATTAAAATATAATCAAAAAAAAAATATATTAAATCAAAAATCGAAATTGAATAGCATTCATTAAATCATTAATTAAACTTTAAATCAGAAAATATTATATTTAAAGGAAATTAAATTAAATATGATTAAATCTATTTAAGTTAATAAAACTCAATTAAATGATTAAATCTTAAATCAAACTCAAAATCTTGAACTTAAACTTTGATACTGATTAAACTAAATAAAATTAAAAACAAACTTAATTAACCTATGATTAAGTCACATCCATTTGGAATGAGATAATTAATAACCATTGAATATTTCAACCTAATAACAAAATTGAACATGTTAATGAAATAAAACAAACATAATAAATAAATCAAATCAAGTAAAACCCTAATCATAAATAATCAAACTCAATTAGTTAAACATTTAATTAATGAAAATTTAATAAATTAATCCATCATCAATTAATCAAATTAATTTAAATAAGTTACATTAAAAGCTCTAAAATAAAGCTTAAATCAAACCCATAATTAAATAATCACACTTAAATAAATTAATTAAGTTAATTAAATTAATCATATGAAACCTAAACTTAATCAAACATAATTAAGATGTAATTAAACACTAATCAAAAATTAAACATAAATCATTAAGTCATTAATCTCTAATCAAACAATTAATCTAATAATTTTTAATTGTTTAATCAAACTTAATCAAACATCTAATCTAAACTTAGTAAATTAATCCATCATCTTAATAAACCAAATTTAACTTTATAAATCAGATTAAAGTTAATTCAAATTAAATACTTAATTAATCTACTAATTAATTTAATCACACTTATTAAATAAATTAATTAAGTAAATTACATTAATCATATTAAACTTAAGCTTAATCAAACATAAAAATGCAATTAAATGATAATCAAACCCTAATTTAAACTTTAATCATTAATTCATCAATTACATCATTAACTCAAATAAACATGAAATCAAATTAAAAGTTAAACAAATCTTTATTTAATTTAATCATACCTCTTAAACAAACTAATTAAGTTAATCAAATTAATTACATTAAACTTAATTAATCAAAATGCAATTAAATATTAATCAAAACATAAATTAAACCTAAACCATTAAGTCATTAATTACATCATTTGTCTAAACAAATATGAAACTAAATTAAAAAAAAATTAAACAACCTTTATAATTAACATAAATACACTTATTAATTAAACAAATCACATAATCACATTGAACCTAAGCAAACCCATAGACCAATAAAGCTAATTAAATCAAATTGAATCAAATTAAGTTAAATCAAGAAAGATTCTCATCAATTTAATATAGAATCAAATCAAATCCCATTCAACCTACTTAAATAAATTAAACTAATTAACTATACAATATATGAAATGAAAATGCAAACCAAACTTTGATGAACATGACAAATGGATGTGATTAAAAATAAAATCCCAATTACAAAGAATCAAACCCAGTTAGAATCAAAATAAAATCTTAATTAATCTAAATCAAACTACAAATAAATGAACCACAATCAATTAAATAAATATAAAGTTAAATCACATAACCATGATCAAAGAAAAGAATTAAATATTTAAAAGGATATTGAATTATCAAGATTCAATTAAATCAAAACACCTAATAAAAAATTAAATAACCAAAAACACATGAACTTAAACAAACTTAAACTCCATTAGACATTAAGGATATTGAATTATCAAGATGCAATTAAACTAAAACATCTAATCAAAAAAAATCAATTAATCAAATACTTAAATAAACTCAAATTCTAAATTCTAAATCAAATAAATCGAATCAAATGAATTACACAAGTTCAAATGGGCTAATCAAGATATTTAAGGACTTTAGTTAGATTTCTTGGGAATTAGGATGTAGAATGTGGTGAGTCTTGTCTACAGATGGAATTCATCCTACTCTTCATTCTTGAGAACCTAAATATCATTTCAAAAAAATAAAACTGAAATAAAAAATGAAAATCAAATCATTAAATCATTTAGATTGAAATCACCCAAAGGTAAAATTTAAATTCAAACTTCAAATTGGAACTTAAACTAAAGAAGCCTAGTAAAGTCTTGCTACACAAGCCTTAAGCACACACATTAGAATACTAAGTCACTTCTTCTAGTGCTAAGTGAGGGCGTTGTATGTATGATGTTGTGTTTTGTTTTGTGATGTAATGTTTTAGGCGGATGTTAGGGTGTATGTTTATAGGCGGATGTTAGGGCGTTATTAATCATATTTTATAGTTGTGCTTAAAGGGCTATAATAAAATATATAAATATTTGCAGGTTAGCCCTAAGTGTAACCCATGTTAGGATAGGTGGGCTTGGTTACCCATGTGTGCTAAGTCCAAATTATTTATATAATTGCTTGGGTTGTATGGTGTGTTTGTTTGTTTTACAGTGTAGTTAGATTTACTTTTTTATTTTGATGTAATTTGCATTAGGAATTAGAATTAGTGGGGATTAGGATGAGCGGAAGGCTTAGTCCACAGGTGCCTGCCTTTGGAACAAATCAAATCAAAAGAAAGAGAATGAAGAAATGAATAAATGAAGAAAAGAAGACCCCTCATAGCATATATATTATTTTTGTAATTCGGGTTGTATAAGGGTAGATCTCGGCTACCCATATTTTCTTTTATCTTTTCGAGGTGTACGGTGGAACCCGACCGCACTGGCCTTTTATTCTTTTATGGTAGTCTATAAAATTTTTTGATGTTGTGTTTAGATTGCGCATTAGAACATCATGCTGTCCATAGGTTATTTATGATTGATGCTTGAATGTGTGGCTGGATGTAGGCTCTTAGGATAAAATTAATTTTACATTAGAGGGGCTTCCATCCTTGCCAAAGAATCAAGGCTTAACCTATGAGAGCCTTTGGTGGAAAACACCCCTTTCTCTCTTGATTTGGCCTATAATCAAATTCTCATGCATTTAGGCATACAAAATCCCATAGCTTGTGTTAAAATAAAAAGTACAAACAAATAAATTTGATAAAATTTGCATTAGATTAAGTCATGGATTCATACCACTCATGCTCTAGTCTCTTAGGGAGTGAGTCTAAGGACCTAGTTTCTTTTCTAAATGAACAATGGCCTAGCCATCTTGCAAATCATAAGACTTGCCTACATGGATTTTAAGCATAGGAGGAGTTAGCTGGCTGCCACTCCAGGCGGTAATAAGTCCAACAGTCGGGTGGATTATTCTCTCTTATGGAGGTAAACTATATACCCATTTTTGCCTTAGATTTTGGTTGTGCCTTCATTTTTGTACCATGGCTCCTTAGTTTAGGAATCTGAGGTAGCTGTTTCCTTTGGGCTATAAGCATAAATCCTCACCCTTTAGGCATTTCCACAATCTTATGTTGTGGAATTATAAGCCCTAGCAATCTAATAAAATGTCAACTCAAATAATCAACTCTCTTCAATTTCAAAATATAAAGCCCTATAGAATAGATTTGGAATGCTAGGCTTCCTAGTCAGGAGCATTTCTACTTTCTCCCTTTGGATTCCAAAAATAAGCCTTCTTCTTGATCTATCCCATTTGATTTTCTAAAATAGCCAATCCTTTGATCATCTTAACCTTGAAATCTTTAATTATCTACTTTAATCGAGAGTATTCTTAAGGAATTCTCATTCCTTAGGATGTAATTAACTATGGGGGCTTGCCTCTATAGGGAACTTAACGAACCTAGTTTAAAATAAACCCTACTTTACTTTTCCATATAAAGTAGGAGAAAGATCTATGGTATATTCGAAGACCCATCATGCCTTAGGAATCCTTATTAGGTAATTAGGTCCATTATAGTGTGGTGATTTCTATCTTTCAAGATAGTACATCATTCCTTAATGTCACACCCGATCACTTCAATAAGTACCCCCTAAGATCTGCGTGGTGTCCCACACCACAGATTTTTCTGGGGACTCCGCTGGGGACGGTTCCTCTCTCTATCTTTAGTAGACAGTTATTGTCTCCAAGCATCGGTAGTGGACTTATATTTTATATAGGCCCGAGACTATCATTCTTTCTGTTGGCACTTAGCTTATTTCATCCTTAAGCAAAGCATGCCAACATCCTTTAGGTTTTAGGACCTCACTCTGTAGGTCTTAAAATCCCTATTGTTCCCCAATAGGTGAAAATTAAAGTTAATCAAAGCAGGAGATGACCAAAATTAAAATCTCTTCACCATTCTCGATGGTGAGGCAAGGTTCATCCCATGAACAATAAGAGAATAAAACTCTTCTATAAAATAACATGTAAAGCACTTTTCAAAATCCACATAATAAGGGATCTGTACACAAAAGTTTATAAGAAATTTTCACAAAACACATATAATCAAACCTCGTTTAACAAATCTGATGATTGTTACAAGGAGGTTCTTTTTTTTTTAAAACAAAAAAAAAATCAAAATAAAAAGCAACAATTTTTTTTTAATTTTCAAAAGCACATTTTCTTTGGAAATGGCTATCCCCGTCCCACACACTCAAATTCGTTGGATGGAGATTCTATTTTCAAATAAAACCACAATATAAAAAAAATTGAAACTCCACTTAGCATACTTCACATGTGCTTGGGTTGAAGTTTCCCCTCTTTTTGAAAAGCAATAAACCATACACACACAAAAGAGAAGTCAAGACATACTTAAACCCCCCACCTGACATAACCAAATTTGTCAAATGGGAGTTCCCCTTTGGAGAAGGTAGAGCAAATTGAATTTTATCTGCATTTGTCTGATAGAATTCCTTCATGCTAAAGTGTTGAACTTCAAAACACATTGGGAGCTCATTTGACATGTCTAAGTATATAGAATGAGAACTCCATTTTTTAAAATCATAAGTACAAAGAAAACTCCATTTAACATACCTAAGTCTGTTAAATAAGTTCATTTTCTTTAAAAAAAATCATAAACACATTTGACATTTACTTAACATACCAAATTTGTTAAGTGAGAGTTTCATCAAAAAAAATCATAAACACATTTGACTTTCACTTAACATACCAAATTTGTTAAGTGAGAGTTTCATTTTCAAAATCACAATCACATTTGACGTTTACTTAACATACCAAATTTGTTAAGTGAGAGTTTCATTTTCAAAAAGTAGAAATACACTGGACTGTCACTTAACATACCAAATTTGTTAAGTGAGAGTTTCATTTTCAAAAATCAGAAACACACTAGACTTTCACTTAGCATACCAAATTTGGTAAGTGAGAGTTTCATCTTCAAAAAAAAAAATCATAAACACATTTGACTTTCACTCAACATACCAAATTTATTAAGTGAGGGTCTCTTTTCAATGCACATTTGATCCCTATTTGTTAAGTAAGGATCCATTTTTTTTCATGTCGAAACACACTTGAACTTCCGCTTAAGATACCAAATTTGTTAAGTGAGGGTCTCATTCTCAAAGAAAAAAAAACATATCTCAAACAAATTTGGGGATTTCACTTAACATATCAAACTTGTTAAGTATGACTCCCATCTTCAAAGAAAAGCAAATTTATCTCACGATCACATTTAACTTTCACTTAACATACAAAATTTGTTAAGTGAAAGCCTCAACACCAAACACAAATCAGACACATGTGGCCTCTGCTTAACATACCAAATTTGTTAAGTAAGAAGCCCCATTTTCAAATCAAAATATCACACAATCAAATCTTCACAAGCAAAAATATTTCAAACACACAATTACAACGTCTTCTTAGCATACCCGAATTTGCTAAGTAGTGGTCTTTCAAACTATCAATATTTTCAAACAAGATGCACAAAACACAAATATCTTCAAGAAAATCTCTCCTCAAATTTTAGAACCCCGCCCAACATACCTAAATCAGTTGAGTATGGGTTCTAAATCGAAATCAAATGGCAAAGACTCTCCTCAATATCCAAAATCTCTAAAATTTTGATGAACCCCACTTAACATCCTTAAGATTGTTTAGCGTGGGTTCAAATTCAAAATCAAATCTTGAAATCAATGATTGAAGGTGAATATCAAGGCAATCACTCACCACGTTCAATAATGATTTTAGTGCAATCAATTATTTCCCTCCAAGATTCATGGCTCCCAACAAGCTTGTGTTTTCCTTCCCCACTGCCTAAACCTAGCCTTGGATGCTAGTCTCTACCACCGATCCACCGAGGTCATCTACTTTGGCCGTGGTTTTGAGGGAGTGAGGATTTCGTGAGGGGACTCACCACGTTAACAAGGAGGTGGTGCGTGATGCCACGATTTGATATGCCATCGACTCAGTTTCCTCCACTAAAGAGGAAGGCCACCGCCCTACTACCCTTCTAGTATCACTGCGGCCACTCATTCCACCTCAGTGGGGATCTCTACCACAGCCTACTACCCCCTCCTTGGATTCCCCAAAAGGGAAGACTGTCTTGCTTTCTGAAATAGTCCCCTCCACATTTGAGGTGGGTGCTAGCTCTCGCTCTGTCATACCCACACATTCACAGTGCCGCAACAAGAACCACAAGATCAAGCGACATCACAAGAGGGCAGAGAGAGATGGATGTCGCCTCATGTGGAGGGATCTCCCATGAGAACTCTCCACATTTGAGTGGTAGGGTTTCACCCCTCTCACCTCTAAGATGGAGAGGAGGACTGGAGGATTGTGCACTACCTCCACCACCAGATATTTTAGCACACACTAGGGGAGCAGGAAGCCCATGTCTGCCTGGGGACAGCCTTATGCAGTTGGTGAGCTTACGATGCTCGTGAGTCACATGCTGATCGAGGAGTTATCCTAGGAGAGTCAAGTCGATCAGAGGGAGAGAGCCCAGAGGTTCAAGCATCGCCTGACAAGTAGAGGGAACAAGAGGTTTGTCGTGCGTTCGGGCTCCTCCGATGGATTTTCTAGATCATCACCCTACCAGAGTCGATCATTCAGACAACATCATCACTGGGTGCATCGTCATAGGGGAGTAGGCTATAGTCGAAGCGGGAGTACCTCCACACGCTCCACTCATCGCCCACCATCGCCATCCAACTCAGGCATCCCCATTCCAAACAAGATCCAAGCCCCATCGAGGAAAGACCAAAGATATTAAGGATCTACAACAAAGATCCCACTCCATCTACTCCATTGTAGAATGAGGTCGAAGCTCATTTGACCTCGCCTTAACCACGGAGAAGAAGGAATGGTGACCCAAGAGCCGGTGAAGTCACTACCGCACAAGTTTTGCAATCTCCACCGCGAGTATCAGGGCGAAGGATAGAGAATATAGATGTAGTGTTCACAGCAGTAGATCCTTCCATAGTCGTGTTACCAAGGCTGGATTAACATGTACCTATGGAGTAAGAGATAGTAAGCAAACAGCAGCAATGCATGTATCTAGTGAGTATAGCCTGGTGACGAGTGTTTGTCCCTGCACGACTAGACCGCTCTTCAAAATTTTTGATGGCAGTGGGAACCCCCAGCAACATATAGCACATTTTAGGGTCGGGTGCTATAATGCTGGTGGCAGCGATGTACTTCTATTCCGTCTCTTTGTCAATAGTTTGAAAGACATCGCATTTGATTGGTACGCTGAACTACCCAATAGTTCAGTGAAGACTTTTGCTGAGTTGGAGCACCTCTTCATCAAGAGGTTTGCTGGAGCCCGAAAGGGTAATGGTGACCTTGTGGTCCAACAAAATCCAAATGAGTCCCTTATTGATTATATTCTCAGGTGGCGAAACCTGAGTATGAAATGTGAACCACAGCTGTCTGAACATCATGCTTCTCAAGAATATCCATGGCCCGATTGCCTTCATGCTCAAGGGATTTACGATCAAAACCTTTGAGAAGTTAATCAACAAGGTGGCTAGCCTACAAGGGGAAGCCAAATAGTTACCTTTTCAAGACCAATCATTCAAGCCCAAGCCGTAGAAAGAATTTGAGAAGAAGCCAGGGGTAGTAGTGTCAGTAGACAGAGGGAAGCAGCCAGCCAGAGCTCAGTATTAGAGACCTCATCCACAGCAGCCTCCATTGCCACCTCCTCTACCACCACCTCGGCCAGTATATCAACCTCCACAGTTGCCACAGTGGCCGCCACCACCTCCGCCACAATATACTCAGCAACGGTACTCATATCCACTGCTAGGTAGCTATTACCCACCTACTCTTGTTGATAAATTGAATAAGTCATATTCATTCAAGAGGGAGGTAGTTAGGAAGATCTTTAAGAATCTCTTAAAGAAACCTGACTTTCAATTACCTGAGCCCAAGAGGCCAGAAGATGTGGGCAAGAGTGATGATCCTAACTATTGCCCCTACCACCGCATGGTTAGTCATGTCTTAGAGGATTGTGTCACCTTTAAAGATTGGCTTGAGCAACTACAAGTCAGGAGCTATTATCATCCCAAAGGAATACTTGTTAGAACAACCCTCTAGTTCTATCAAAGTAATTCTTGGGGATACTTACGATCCTCTTAAGATAAAAGAAGGTTGGTATATTGTCTTATCCCGAACCTCTAAAAAGTGGTCTCTAAGATCAAGAAGCTTTCTTTATAGGTGTCTGAAGTAACTCAAACCTCCAACACCAAGGAAGGTTTGCAAGTTGCCAAAGACAACTTGAAGATGGTGTCACCAGCAGTAGCAACCTACCTTACTTGCCCGGGATAGCATAGTAGCACAACCACCGTCCGAGCCCAGCACTCCATCCACTATTGCAGCTACTACTTCTTCCTCCACTAGCTCCTCTTCTGCCAATAGGAGTGTTGTATCAGTGGACAAGGGCACTATACCCCTTTCTTCGCTTACTTTATTAGATTTCTATCATGTACCTCCATCTAAGAAGAAATCAATGAAGAAAGCTTTCACTTACATCTTGCCCACTTCTGATACTCTAGATTTTATTCCTCTTAAAAACTCTTCAAGTCTACAAAATAATGATGACTCTAGTTTTGATCATTCCACCTTTGGTTTAGAAATGGATTTTCCATTCCTGAATCATTCGGGTTCACCCTTTGAGATTGATTTGGAGTCATCTGACTCTGATGATCCCATAGGAGAAGTCATAGGTACACCTGATGAGAAGGTAGAACTTCTTACAAATTCATCATTCCAAGAGGTCATTGAAGTTAACCTTCATAGTGGCAAAGTTCTACCTCCTAGGGTGGCACCTCAGGATAAGGGTAAGCAAATCACTGGTTCTAAAGAGCAGATAACATCTCCACAAGATGCTCCACCCATGGATATGCTTATGGAGAATCAAGCCAAGGTTGACTACAATGTCCTAGCACATCTTAGACTAAGTTAAGTATATATGGCACCCTCATCTTATCCAAAGAGATGAGGGAATCTCTAATCAAGGCCCTCCTTGATCCGGAGATATGCTTAGCCCAGCTGACCGCTACTGAAGAGGAGGCTTGCAGTTCAGAGGACACTTTAGAAGTTACATTCAGTGATGAAGACTTACTTCTAGGAACGACCAAGCACAACCGCCCTCTTTACATTACAGTGGATGTTGGAAGATACAGGATATCCAGAGTTCTTGTTGACCAGGGTGCATCGGTGAATATTATGAGTCTAAAAACCCTCGCTTACTTAAAGATTGACATCTCCAAACTTTCAAAAGAGAGGATGATGTTGAGAGGATTCAATGAACAAGGCGAGAGGGCTTTAGTCTCTATAGTGTTGCCATTAGAAGTGGATGATTGGAAGACTACCGCCAAGTTTCATATTATAGACTCAGATACATCTTTCAATGCTTTACTTGGGAGATCATGGATACATGAGAATAATGTGGTTCCATCCTCTCTACATCAGTGCATGAAGTTCATGAGAGGTTGGATTGAATACTGCATCAAAGGAGATCTTAAGCCATTCACAATTCTTGAGGTCAGAATATATGAAGATGCGACCTACTATCTCCCTCAAAATCAACAAGTCTATTCTCATGAACTTGGTAAAAGTTCAAAAATAAAAGAAAAAGAAAAAAAAAAAAAACAAAAAGAAAAAGAAAAAGAAAAAGAAAAAGAAAAGAAAAAAGGAAATGAGAAAGAAAATAAAAGGGAGCGAGAAATAGACTTGGAGGAGAAAGTAGAGCTAACATTAGATTCCACCCACGTCTACATTCAACATATGGGTAGGATGACTCGACCTCCACAAGGTAGGGAAGAGGCGATCGAGACATGCCTGAGATGGAAGACCTCCTTATTGGCCATCCAATAGAGTTATGTCCCTGCTACTGGACTACTACTATCTATATAGACTTAAATCTAGTTCGATGATGAGTCATATATGATTAGTACACCTAGCACTGCATGTAGATCCCCATGCAAGTGACAGTTGAGCCAGACAACATTGAAGACCAGGCTCCTAAGCAAAGCATAAGTGTATCCGAGTCTATATGTGAAACATTGAAGAATCAGTTGGGAACTTTAGCTATATCCCCACTTTTCTCATAAAAAGTTTAGGGTTTGGTAGTTAAGGAAGTCCCTAAGTCTTCCACAAATGTAAAGGTGCAGAAGTTCTTTCTTGGAGCATCATCCTCAAGTCAAGAAGCAGATGTAAAACTTGAGGATGATTCATATAAAGATTTAATAGAATTACCTTTTGATTGGTATTCGCCTTGTGTTCTTAATTTAGCAAAGAAAGGATTAATTCCACATGCTTGGTCTAAACACGTCGATTACTTTGAAAGGTTATGGGACAACAAATGCGCATTCATAAATAAGAATCGACTAGGATTCGACAATGGGTCGTTGATGATGATGATTACTATTTAGTCATCACCAATCATTTGGAATCTGGTAGGTTCTTTTCAAATCATGCTAACTCATATGAGGAGGTGTGCTTAGAAACTTCAGATGATCCAAATGACTTTGAAGTCAAAGATGCACTGTCAGAGTTCAAAGAAGAGATTAGATCAACTCTCGATGAGCTCAAAGAAATTAACCTAGGAACTGAAGAAGATCCATGACCAACATACATCAGTTCTCTATTGAATGAAAAAGAAACCAATGATTTAGTGAAACTATTGATTGAGTTTAAGGATTGCTTTGCATGGAGTTATGAAGAGATGTCTGATTTATCTCCTGACATAGTAGTCCATAAACTAGCAATAGAACCTAATGCTAACCCTATCAAATAGGCTCCTAGACGCATGCGATTAGACATTGAACAACATGTCACTTTTGAAATTAAGAAACTGATCGATGCTGGCTTTATTAGGGAAGAAAAATATCACACGGTTGGCCATCCCGTTGAAAAAAGAATGGCCAAATTCGCATATGCGTTGATTTTAGGGATCTAAATAAAGCATGTCCTAAGGATGAATTCCAACTTCCTATACTAGAATTAATGGTGGACATTGCTTCATCTTATGCAGTATTCTCCTTTATAGATGGGTCATCTGGCTATAACCAAATTAAGATGGCCCCAGAGGATGAAAGAAACACTGCCTTTCAAACCCCGATCGAAATATATTGTTATAAGGTCATGCCTTTCGGCCTTAAAAATGCCGGTGCCACATACCAATGGGCCATGACTCGAATCTTCGATGAACTCATTCATCATCAAGTTGAATGCTATGTCGATGATCTTGTTGTCAAAAGCAAAGAAAAGGAAGACCATCTCTTTGACTTGAGAGTATTTTTTGAACGGTTAAGATAATACAACCTCAAAATGAACCCCCTGAAGTGTGCATTCGGAGTAGCTTCAGAAAAATTTCTTGGGTTTATTGTCCGACATCAGGGAATTGAAATCGATTCGGAAAAGATCAAAGCGATATTAGAAATGCCACCCCCTAAAAGCCTAACACAACTCAGGTCATTCCAAGGGTGGTTATGATCTAAGATGCTTCATTTCCAACTTATCGAAGATGCCAACCATTCTCGACTTATCAAAATGCCAAGTTCAAATGGGATGACAAGTGCCGATGCTTTCAAGATATCAAGCAATATCGATGACACCTCTAGTCTAGCAGCCCCTATCCCGCGTGTCGCTATATTATATCTGCATTAGACGACTCCCTTGGCGCTTTGTTGGCTCAAACCAACGACGAAGGGAAGGAGAACTCCCTCTATTATCTCAATCGTCATCTAGTCCCTGCTGAGGCAAACTATCCACCTATTGAAAAGCACTGCCTTACTTTAATCTTTGCATCCCAAAAGCTACGGCACTACATGCTTTCTCATAAGGTGAACTTGATCTCCAAAGTTAATCCACTACAATATCTCATGACACGGCCGACCTTATCTGGACGGTTGGCATGTTGGACCATGATTTTATCTCAATTTAATATAACATTCGTACCCCTCCATGCCGTAAAAGGACAAGCACTTACAAATTTCTTAGCAGCACACCCACTCCCTACTGATTCTCCGCTTAACGATGATCTCCCCGATGAATAAATCATGAACTTAGGGGATACTAGTGCTCGCCATTGGGAGATGTACTTTGATGGTGCAGCTTCCTCTCAAAGAGGAGGAGAACCACAACTTACTATCCCAAGGAAGGCAGGGGTAGGAATAGTTCTCTTAACTCTAGACCGCGATGTGATGAGATTCTCATATCATTTGTCCAATCCATGCACAAATAATGAGGCCAAATATGAGGCTCTGATTATCGATCTGGAGTTAGTCATTACACTATGCATCCAGAGTATCAACATCTTTGGGGATTCTCAGTTAGTCATCAACCAAATTGCTGGGTCCTACAAAGTTCTAAAGCCTAAGCTCCATCATTACCACAAGTACACTATGGAGTTATTGGCCCAAATTCCAGAGGTTACCATCTACAAGATTCCTCGAGGAAAGAATGCAATAGCAGACACATTAGCCAAGCTTGCCAAAGAGTTGGCAAGTTCAGAAGATGAGTCCATTCCAATAAGAGTCCAAAATAAATAAGTTTTATCCCTTATTGAGGCTGAACTCATTGAGAGATTCTCTCTTGAAGGGGAGGTTGCCATTACCAGTAAGGATGAGGAGCCAGATAGGAGGCAACCATTCATAGATTATTTAAATGTAGGCAAACTACCTCAAGAGAAATCACTGGCACACCGGGTGAAGCAGAGAGCCCTTTCCTATACTCTTGTAGGCGACACCTTGTACCGAAAGTCTTTCGATCGTATGTGGTTATGTTTTCTGGACAAACATGAAGCCCGTAGAATCATGATCGAGGTACACTCAGGGTTATGTGGGGCACATCAATCCAGTCCAAAGATGAAAGCCAAGATCAAGAGACTAGGATACTACTGGCCTTCATGACGATGACCGCATGGACGAAGGAGATGCCATCAATGTCGTACACGGTCCTACATCAACCTACCAACATTCTACATCCTACATTGACCTCATGGCCATTCGAGTGTTGGGGTACTGACATTGTGGGCCCGATTGATCCTTCTTCTTCCAAGGGTCATCGATTCATTCTAGCTGCTACTGACTACTTTTCCAAATGGATAGAGGCAATCCACTTAGAGAGGTCACAGCTCAGCATGTGCTCCAATTTTTCAGGAATCATATAGTATATAGGTTCGGGGTGCCTCGATGAATTATATGCGATAATGGTACTGAATTCAAGAGCACTAAAATCAATTTCTTTGCTCGAAGATACAGCATAGATTGGAGATATTCTACCATCTACTATCCAAGAGCCAATGGGTTAGCAGAAGCCTTCAACAAAATCCTCATTCAAATACTGAAGAAGACACTAGATGATAATAAATGATGATGGCATGAATAGTTGGTTGAAGCTTTATTCACCTACTACATATATAGAACTCCAACTCAATCTACCCTTTCTCCTTAGTGTAAAAGCGTTCTACCATTTGGAAGTCCAACTCCCATCACTAAGGATAGCCATGGGTAAAAATCACAATGGAATAGAATGCCAAGTTACGGTTGGAAGAGCTCAAAGGTTTGGAGGAGACACCCACAGCATGCCAAAACCTCGAGTTATACAAAGCCAAGATGATTCAAGCTCATAGCAAGTTGGTCCGTCCAAGAGCTTTTCAAGTAGGAGAGCTTATTTTAGTTCTAAGGAGACCAATTATTGTTCGTCGAAAGATAGGAGGAAAGTTTGAAATAGAGAAGGCCTACTAAGGAGGGTCTTACCAACTCATAAATTGTAAAGAAGAGTGCCTGATGCTTCCAATCAATGGGCTCTACTTAAAGAAATATTATTAATAAATCTTGTTTGAAATTAATTATCAATAAAATCTCTTTTCAGCTCAAATTTTATTTCTTCTATGTTAGAAATATCTTTTGCTTGTGAGCCATGATATATTTAGGGTCCCCCAGTGGCATCCTATTCCTTCATATCAAACACAAAACACACATATCTTTATCTCGGGCTATTTTGATGTGGGAGCAAGCCCCATGTGGCACTCACTCATTAGCTACACTAGGTCAGGTTTGATTTGTTGTCTAAAGCAACTGATCACCCCAGTGGTCATTTATTGGAAGATGTGAGTCCCCGCGCTTTCTTCCTAATTTGACCATTGCAAACTAACAAGCCCCTCATCAATTTGGTAGTCTTCACTGCCCTGTTAGTGAACTACCTTGTGTAGGCCTTGTTTAAGAAGATGTGAGTCCCAGCGCTTTCTTCTCGAACTAGCCACCATACTCTGACTAGGTCGAGTTTCCCCGAGGTTTAGGTGTAAGAGTCCCCAGTGGCATCCTATTCCTTCATATCAAACACAAATACACATATCTTTCTTTCGGACTACTTTGATGTGGGAGCAAGCCCCCTGTGGCACTCACTCATTAGCTGCGCTAGGTTGGGTCTACATGCTACCTCGCTAGAATGTCACCCCAGTGGTTCTTGTTTAGAGGATGTGAGTCCCCGCGCTTTCTTCCTAATTTGACCATTGCAAACTTACGAACCCCTTGTTAGTTTCATAGTCTTTGCTGCCTAGCCAGTAAGCTACCTCATGGTTGATTCTGTTTGAGAAGATGTGAGTCCCTGTGCTTTCTTTTTGAACTAATCATCATGACCTAACTAGGTAAAATATATTTGAGGTTTAGGGTAAGTCCCCCAGAGGCTCCTTTCCTCTTGACTACGTTTGAGTTGATAAGCCCAGGCATTCACTCAAGAGCCTAGGTCGGATGGCACTGAGTCAAGAACTATCCCATGTTAGTTCTGCTTTAGAGAGATGTAAGCCTACATGCTTTCTTTCTAGATTTATTATTACAAATCAATAGGTACCATAGGTTGGTTGATGTTTACTATGCTGACAGTGACTCACCCGGTCGGTACACCACTCTTGGAAGATGTAAGTCCCCACGCTTTCTCCATGAGTTGGCCACCGTATACCTATGTGATATATGATTAGCCATGCCATTTACTCCAGGGTGTTGGATTGAAGCCCCTTTGCAACCCCTTCCCCTGCGGGCATTTTATTTGGATCACGTCCTTACCCCATTTTGATACTACCCGGGTCACTTTTAGATTGGACACCCCTTTCACGGTAGGTTTGGAGAATTTGTCAGAATGCAGATTCTCCCTGGTTCAAGAAATCGAGATAGGTCTAGGCGATAAGCCTTCTCGTTTGATCCCTCATAAACTAACAGGGTCCACGATAAAACAAATTAAACAAACAAATAAAATATTTTCTTATGGATTAGGAATTCAAGCCCCCAGTGGCCCCTTTCCCAAGTAGGCATCCTATCTTTAGGGTAGTGTCAGCAAAACTCCTATAGGAATTGCCTGACTACCTGAGTTGAGATAAATCCTCGGGTCGGTACTCACTCCGTAGTCGCCCTTAGGTTGGGTTCAACTTATTGTGCCACCAACGAGTTACCTCGGTGGTCATCTTTGCTTTGAAAGATAAAAGTCTATTACGCATTATTTCCAGCATGATTGTTGCAAACCGACGGGCTGCCCTAGGTCAGGCCCAATTTGTTGCGCAAGTGACCGATCACCCTAGTGGATTCTTGTTTAGGAAGATGTGAGTCCCCATGCTTTCTTCTTAACTTGACCATTGCAAACCGAAAGGCACCCCTTAGGTTGGTTAGTTCTCTACTACCGGTAGACTATCCCTTTGGATTTGTAAACCTAAGATAGGTCTAGGCTGATATTAGCTCCTTCTTAGTAGATTCATCACAAACCGACAAGGTCCATCTAAAATTAAAGTAATTTTGACTATTCTTGAGTCGATATGAGTCCACAGCGGCATTCGCTCAAATAGTCACCCTAGGTCGGGATTGATCTATTGTGCCATCAACAAATCACCCCAACGGTTGATCCCTACTTTGAAGATGTAAGTCTGCTATGCTTTCTTTCTAGTACAGCCATATCAAAGGCAACCCTTAGGCCGGATAGTCCTACCTTGTGGTTGGTAGACTACCCCTTTGGACTTGTAAATTTAAGATAGGTCAAGGTCGACATAGCTCCTCCCTGTCCATCTCACGATGTGGGTCTACAATATAACACACAAAATTAAATTAAATCAAATCAAATCAAATTAACCATCAAGACTACTCTAGAGTTGAGGTAAGACCCCCAGCGACGCTCACTATGTAGTCGCCTTAGGTAGGGTTCGATGTGACCTCACTTTTGGAGTGAGCTCTTAACATCCTCTTAGACATAGGAATCTTTTAGACACTAAGATTTTCTTAGTCATAAGTCACATCTAGGGATTAGGTGAACACCTAACCTAAGCCTAGAGACTTAGAAGTGTTAATCATAAGATTAGGCTATGCCTTAGTATCTAGAAGAGTCCTAAGTCTAAGAAGAGGAGGTTAAGAGCTCACTCTAAAAGTGTGGACTTCCAATGGTATAATGGCTTCGGACCCAAACACTAAGGAGAAAGGGGTACATTGAGTTGGAGTTCTATATGTGGTACGGTAGGCCCATAAAGCTTCAACCAACTGTTCATCCCAACATCATTTATTGTCATCTAGTGTCTTCTTCAGTATTTGAATGGGGTACTTATTGAAGTGATTGGGTACAACATTAAAGAATGATGTACTGGCTCGAAAGATAGAAATCACCACCTTATAATGGACCTAATCACCTAATAAGGACTCCTAAGGCATGATGGGTCTTCGAATATACCAGAGATCTTTCCCCTACTTTATATGGAAAAGTAAAGTAGGGTTTATTTTCCGTTCATTAAGTTCCCTGAGGCAAGCCCTCATTAATTACATCCTAAGGAATGAGAATCTAGCAATGCAACTGAACGAAGAGCGAGATAATTAGGGTCTCAAGATTTCAAGGTTAAGACTATCAAAGGATTGGCTATTTTAGAAAATCAAATGAGATAGATCAAGGAGAAGACTTATTTTGGAATCAAAGGGAGAAAGTAAGAAATGCTCATGATACTAGGAAGGCTAGTGAGCATTCCAATCTACCCTATAGTTGGGCTTTATATTTTTGAAATTGAAGAGAGTTGATTATTTGAGTTGACATTTTATTAGATTGTTAGGCTTATAATTTCATAACATAAGATTGTGGAAATGCCTAAGAGGTGAGGATTTATGCTTGTAGCCCAAAGGAAAGCTATGATTTAAACTTGGTACAAAAATGAAGGCACATCCTTAATATAAAGTGAAAATGGGTATATGGTTTACCTCCACAAGAGAATAAAACCATTGCTGACTTATTACCGGAGTGGTAGCCTAACTCCTATGCTTTAAATTCATGTAGCAAGTCTTATGATTTGCAAGATGGTTTGTTGTTCATTTAGAAGAGAACTAGGTCCTTAGACTCACTCCCTAAGAGACTAGAGCATGAGTGGTATGAATCCATAACTTAATGTAATGCAAATTTTATCAAATTTATTTGATTCTTTTGTACTTTCTATTTTGACACAAACTATGGAATTTTGTATGCCTAAATGCTTGAGAATTTGATTATAGGCCAAATTAAGAGAGAAAGGGGTGTTTTTCACCAAAGGCTCTCATAGGTTAAGCCTTGATTCTCTGGTAAGGATGGAAGTCCCCTCTTAACAAGAGTGAAAGAATATGATGTGCATGATATTATACATTCATCCATCCAGCTAAAGGGTTACTAAAAATTTTATTATCTTGATTTAATTCTTAGGCTTTTATGTGAGGTTATGAGTTGTTTAAAAAATTTAGTTATGAGTTTTTAATTAGGGTAGAAAAATTAATTTTTATCCTAAGAGCCTACCGCATCCAGGCCACACATTCAAGCATCAATCATAAATAACTTATGAAAAGCATGATGTTCTAATGTGCAATCTAAACACAACATCAAACAATTTTATAAACTATCGTAAAAGAATAAAAGGCCAGTGTGGTCGTTTCATTACAGAAAAGAAAGAAAATATGGGTAGCACAAGCAACCGGATTACAAAAATAATATATATGCTATGGGGGGTCTTCTTTTCTTCATTTCTTCATTTTTTCATTTCTTCATTCTCTTCCTTTTGATTTGATTTGTTCTAAAGGCATCACAGGGCACCCCAGGGACTAAGCCTTCTGGTCACTGCTCATCCTAATCCCCCATAGCACTAATTCTAATTCCTAATGCAAAATTACATCAAAAATAAGAAAAGTAAATCTAACTATACTTGCAAAATAAATGTTAGTTAAACACACCATACAACCTAAGCAGTTATATGAATAATTTGGACTTAGCACCCACACATGAGTAACCAAGCCCAAGTGTCCTAACATGGGTTACACTTAGAATGAGCAACAACCTGACAAAAGCATTTATATTTTTCTTTACTATAGCCTTTAAGCATAACCATCTGAAATATGATTAGGCTAATAATCTATCAGTCTATGAAACATACACTAACATCCAGGTCTAAAACATTACATCACAAAACAAAACACATCACATACTTAGCACTAGAAGTAGTGACTTAGTATTCTAATGTGTGTGCTTAAGGCTTGTGTAACAAGACTTTACTAGGCTACTTTAGTTTAAGTTCCAATTTGAAGTTTGAATTTAAATTTTACCTTTGGGTGATTTCAATCTAAATGATTTAATGATTTGATTTTCATTTTTTATTTTAGTTTTTTTTTTTGGTTGAAATGATATTTAGGTTCTCAAGAATGAAGAGTAGGATGAATTCCATCTGTAGATAGGACTCACCCTATTATACATCCTAATTCCTAAGGAATCTAACTAAAGTCTATGAGTATCTTGGTTAGCCCATTTGAACTTGTGTAATTCATTTAATTCGATTTATTTGATTTGATTTAGAATTTAGAATTTGATTTTATTTAAGTATTTGATTAAATGATTTTTTTTATTAGATGTTTTAGTTTAATTGCATCTTGATAATTCAATATCCTTAATGTCTAAGATTTAGGTTGTGCCTTCGTTTAGCCACTTTGAGCTCAAATAATACAAGAATTTGCTCTTCTGGTGAGGCGATGGTAAATATCGGAGAAGGAGGAATTCTAAAGAGAAGCAAGGGCTAAAGATTACTCTAAAGCTTCCTCACACACATAGGATCTCCCTCGGATCTTCACCGCCGCTGGAAATCAACCCCGGTGAGGTAACTTTCATCAAACCGTAGCCGACCTTAGGATTTTGCATATTTTATATCAAATTTCCCGTGATTCTAGGAATTTCCTTTAGAAAATCCAGAACTTTTTTTTAAATCATCCCAAATAGGAAATAGAATTTTTTTGGTGCAAATCAGCGCAAAAACTGGTCCATTTGGACAAGTTTTGGCTTAGAAACTTTAATTAGATTTAAAATTTGAATTTGAATTTGAATTTGAGATTTGATTTGAGAATTGAGTCTGGGTTTGATTTGAGAAAGTGTATCTAGATTATGTTTAGGCTAGAGGATAAGTAATTTCCTTAAACCCTAAGGCATAGCCTAATCTTATGATTAACACTTCTAAGTCTCTAGGCTTAGGTTAGGTGTTCACCTAATCACTAGATGTGTCTTATGACTAAGAAAATCTTAGTGTCTAAAAGATTCCTAAGCTTAAGAGGATGTTAAGAGCTCACTCCAAAGTGAGGTCAGGACTGATAGGTGTGGTGTAGCGACAAGGCACACACTTGCATTATTAACATTGACGAAAAGATCAACAACATTCAGAAGGTTGCAACAAATAATGTAAGTGATCTCTACCTAGACCTGAAAGGAAGATAGAATCATGATCTTAGTGCAATGCAGCTCTCTTTATGCCAAGGGCATAAGCGAAGAATCCAAGTTGAGTACATGAACCTTCCTCTGGGGGCAGTTCAAGTTATCCGCTGGAGATATGGATCTGAGTTTGATTGTGAATATGATTTTTTTGGGTGTGTATCCGCTAGGGATAAGAATTTAATTAGATTTCTTTGATTTGTTTGATCATACTCCACTAGGGAGGTTGGTTTAATTTGTTATGGCTCCACTAGGGAGAAGGGTTCTAGATTGAGGGCATATCTGCTAGGGATATACACTCGATTGAATTTGTTTAATTTAGATATAAAATATGCTAGAGAGGCTAATTTGATTTGCACCTCGCTGGAGAGAAATTTGGTTTGTTTGAGATGTTTAATTTGACTGCACTGGGGAGGTTGGTTTCGAATTTATTTTGTTATGGACCTTGTTGGTGTGCGATGGACTATACTAAGAAGGAGCCATAGGGGCCTTGGCTTGTCTTAGATTTATAAGTCTAAAGGGGTAATCTACTTGCCATAAGGTAGGACTATCCAACCTAAGGGGTTGCCTTTTGGTGTGCAACAACTATGCTAGGAAGAAAGTGTAGTAGACTTACATCTTCCAAAGCAAACAAAAGCTGTTGGGGTGATCTATTGACGAGCAACACGCAACCCTACTAAGGTGACTCTCTTGAGTGAGCGTCGTTGGGGGTCTTACCTCAACTCAAGAGTAGTCCTGATGATTAATTTGATTTGATTTGATTTGATTTAATTTAATTTTGTGTGTTATATTGTGGACCCTGTTGGCGTGCAATGGACCCACTGAGAAGGAGCTATGTCAGCCTTGACCTATCTCAGATTTATAAGTCCAAAGGGGTAGTCTACCAACCACAAGGTAGTACTATCCGGCCTAAGGGTTGCCTTTCAGTGTGCAACTACTGTACTAGGAAGAAAGCATAGCAGACTTATATCTTCCAAAGTAGGGATCAACCGTTGGGGTGATCTGTTGATAATGCAGTCAATCCGACCTAGGGCGACTATTTGAGTGAATTTCACTGTGGACTCATATCGACTCAAGAATAGTCAGAATTACTTTAATTTTAGATGGAGCCTGTCAATTTGCGATGAATCTACTAAGAAGAAGCTAATATTAGCCTAGACCTATCTTAGGTTTACAAATCCAAAGGGATAGTCTACTAGCCATTAGGTAGAACTAACCAAACTAAGGGGTGCCTTTCGATTTGTAATGGTCAAGTTAGGAAGAAAGCACGGGGACTCACATCTTCCTAAACAAGAATCCACTAGGGTGATCGGTCACTTGTGCAACAAATCGGGCCCGACCTAGGTAGGCTTGTCGGTTTGCAACGATCGTGCTGGAAAGAATGCGTAATAGACTTATATCTTTTAAAGCAAAGATGATCGTCGGGGTAACTCATTGGTGGCATAACAAGTTGAACTCGACCTAAGGGTGACTACGGTGAGTGCAGGCAGAGGATTTATCTCAACTCGAGTCGCAATTCCTATAGAGATTTTTTCGACACGCCTAAAGATAGGATGCCTGCTTGGGAAAGGGGCCACCGGGGGCTTGAATTCCTAATCCACAAGCAAATATTTTGTTTATTTGTTTAATTTGTTTTATCGTGGACCCTGTTATTTTGCGAGGGATCAAACTAAGAAGGAGCTTATATCAGCCTAGACCTATCTCAGATTTACTGAACCAAGGGAGAATCTGCATCTACTGAACAAATTCTCCAACCACAGGGGTGGCTACCAGGAAAGGGGGCCTGTCCAATCCAAAAGTAACCTGGGTAGTGTCTAAATGGGGTCTCAAAGGACGTGATCCAAATAGAATGCCGTAGAAGGGGCCGTAATGGGGCTTCAATCCAAAACCCTGTAGAAAATGACATGGCTAGTCATATGTCACATAGGTATTCGGTGGCCAACTCATGGAGAAAGTGCGGGGACTTACATCTTCTAAGAGTGGTGTATCCACCGGGTGAGTCACTGTCAGCATAATGAACATCAACCAACCTATGGTGCCCATCGGTTTGCAATAATCAGTCTAGAAAGAAAGCATATAGGCTTACATCTCTCTAAAGTGAAACTAACTATTGGGATAGTGCTCTTCGACTGAGTGCCATCAGACTGAGCATTCTTGAGTGAATGCCACTCGGGGTTTATATCAACTGAAACATAGTCAAGAGGAAAGGAGCCTCTGGGGGTCTTACCCTAAACCTCAAATATATTTGACCTAGTCATGTCATGATGATTAGTTCAAGAAGAAAGCACAGGGACTCATATCTTCTCAAATAGGATCAACCATGAGGTAGCTTACTGGCTAGGCAGCGAAGACTACGAAACTAACAAGGCACTCATCGGTTTGCAATGGTCAAATCAGGAAGAAAGTGCAGGTACTCACATCCTCCAAACAAGAACCACTGGGGCGACATACTAGAAATGTAGCATGTAGACCCGACCTAGAGCAGTTAATGAGTGAGCGTCATAGGGGGATTGCTCCCACATCAAAGTAGCCCGAAAGAAAGATATGTGTATTTGTGTTTGATATGAAGGAATAGGATTCCATTGGGGACTCTTACAACTAAACCTCGGGGAAACTCAACCTAGTTAGAGTATGGTGGCTAGTTTAAGAAGAAAGCGCTGGGACTCACATCTTCTTAAACAAAGCCAACACAAGGTAGTTCACTAACAGGGTAGTGAAGACTACCAAACTGATAAGGAACTTGTCGGTTTGCAATGGTAAAATTAGGAAGAAAGCACGGGGACTCACATCCTCCAATAAATGACCACTGGGGTGATCGGTTGCTTTGGATAACAAATCAAACCCTACCTAGAGCAGCTAATGAGTGAGTGTCACATGGGGCTTGCTCCCACATCAAAATAGCCCGAGACAAAGATATGTGTGTTTTGTGTTTCATATGAAGGAATAGGATGCTACTGGGGGACCCTAAATATATCATGGTGAATTCACAAGCAAAAGATATTTCTAACACAGAAGAAATAAAATTTGAGATGAAAGAAGATTTTATTGATAATTATTTTCAAACAAGATTTATGGATAATATTTCTTTATGTAGAGCCCATTGATTGGAAGCATCGGGCGCTCTCCTTTCGAATTTATGAGTTGGTAAGACCCTCCTTGGTAGGACTTCTCTATGGCATAAGGGTCTTCCCAAGTGGGTTCAAACTTTCCTCCTATCTTTTGACGAACAATAATTAGTCTCCTTAGAACTAAAACAAGCTCTCCTACTTGAAAAGCTCTAGGACAGATCAACTTGTTATGAGCTTGAATCATCTTGGCTTTATTTAACTCAAGGTTTTAGCATGCATGCTCGTAGGCATCTCTCCTCTAAACCTTCGAGCTCTTCCAACCATAACTTGGCATTTTGTTCTGTTATGATTTTGCTACCCACGGCTATCCTTAGTGATGGGAGTTGGACTTCCAATGGTAGAACGGCTTCAGAACCATACACTAAGGAGAAAGAGGTAGATTAAGTTGGAGTTCTATATGTAATGCAGTAAGTAGATAAAGCTTTTGTTCGCATCATCGTTTGTTGTCATCTAGTGTCTTCTTCAGTACTTGAATGAGGGTTTTGTTGAAAGCTTCTGCTAACCCATTTGCTCTTGGATAGTAGATGGTAGAATATCTCCAATCTATGATGTATCTTCGAGCAAAGCTATTGATTTTAGTGCTCTTGAATGCAGTACCATTATTGAATATAATTTATCGAGGCACCCTGAACCTATATACAATATGGTTCCTGAAAAATTGGAGCACATGTTGAGCTGTGACCTCTCTAAGTGGGATTGCCCTATTTGGAAAAGTAGTCGATGCTAGAATGAATCGATGGCCTTTGGAAGAAAGGAGGATCGATCGAACCCACAATGTCGGTACTCGAATGGCCATGAGGCCAATGTAGGATGTAGAATGTTGGGAGGTTTATGTAGGACCACACCGTGTACCTGACATTGATGGCATCTCCTAGCTACGTCCATGCAGTCTATGATCTTCAAAGGCCAGTGGTATCCTAGTCTCTTGATCTTAGCTTTCATCTTCAGGCCGGATTGATGTGCCCCACATAACCTGAGTGTATCTCGATCACGATTCTATGGGCTTCGTGTTTGTCAAGACAACATAACCACATATGATCGAAAGACTTTCGGTACAAGGTGTCGCCTATAAGAGTATAAGAAAGAGCTCTCTACTTCATCGGGTGTGCCAGTGATTTCTCTTAAGGTAGTTTACCTACATTTAAATAATCTATGAATGGTTGCCTCCAATCTGGCTCCTCATCCTTACTGGTAATGGCAACCTCCCCTTCAAGAGAGAATCTCTCGATGAGTTCAGCATCAATAAGAGATAAGACTTGTCTATTTTGGACCCTTATTGGAATAGACTCATCTTCTGGACATGCCAACTCTTTGGCAAGCTTGGCTAATGCGTCTGCTATTGCGTTCTCTCCTCGAGGAATCTTGTAGATGGTAATCTCTAGGATTTGGGCAAACAACTCCATAGTATACTTATGGTAATGATGGAGCTTAGGCTTTTAGAGGACCCAGCGATTTGGCTGATGACTAATTGAGAATCCCTAAAGATGTTGACACTCTGGATGCATAGTGTAATGACTAACTCTAGACTGATAATCAGAGCCTCATATTCGGTATCATTATTTGTGCATGGATTGGACAAATGATATGAGAATCTCATCACATTGCGGTCTGGAGTTAAGAGAACTATTCCTACCCCTGTCTTCCCTGGGATAGTAAGTTGTGGTTCTCCTCTTCTTTGAGAGGAAGCTGCACCATCAAAGTACATCTCCCAATGGCGAGCACTAGTATCCCCTAAGTTCATGATTTGTTCATCGGGGAGATCATTGTTAAGCGGAGAATCAGCAGGGAGTGGATGTGCTGCTAAGAAATCTGCAAGTGCTTGTCCTTTTACGGCACGGAGGGGCATGAATATTATATCAAATTGAGACAAAATCATGAACCAACATGCCAACCGTCCAGATAAGGTCGGCCGTGTCATGAGATATTATAGTGGATTGACTCTGGAGATCAAGTTCACCTTATGAGAAAGCATGTAGTGTCGTAGCTTTTGTGATGCAAAGATTAAAGCTAGGCACTGCTTTTCAATAGGTAGATAGTTTGCCTCAGCAGGGTTTAGATGACGATTGAGATAATAGAGAGAGTTCTCCTTCCCATCGTCGTTGGTTTAAGCCAATAAAGTGCCAAGGGAGTCATCTAATACAACAGTATATAATATGAGCGGCTTGCCCGGGATAGGGGCTGCTAGGACTGGAGGTGTCATCAGATATTGCTTAATGTCTTCGAAAGCATGCTGACAATTGTCATCCCATTTGAACTTAGCATCTTTTTTGATAAGTGCTGAGAATGGTTGGCATCTTCCTGATAAGTTGGAAATGAAGCATCTTAGATATGCCAACCGCCCTTGGAATGACCTAAGTTGCATTAGGCTTTAGGGGATGGCATTTCTAATATCGCTTTGATCTTTTCCGGATCGATTTCAATTCCCCGGTGTCAGACAACAAACCCAAGAAATTTTCCTGAAGCTACTCCGAATGCACAATTTAGGGGGTTCATTTTGAGGTTGTATTGTCTTAACTATTTGAAAACTACTCTCAAGTCAAAGAGATGGTCTTCCTTTTCTTTGCTTTTGATAACGAGATCATCGATGTAGCATTCAACTTGATGATGAATGTGTTCATCGAAGATTCGAGTCATGGCCCGTTGGTATGTGACACCAGCATTTTTAAGGCCGAAAGGCATGGCCTTATAACAATATATTCCGATCGGGGTTCAAAAGGCAGTGTTTCTTTCATCCTCTGGGGCCATCTTAATTTAATTGTAGCCAGATGACCCATCCATAAAGGAGAATACTGCATGAGATGAGGCAATGTCCACCATTAATTCTGGTATAGGAAGTGGAAATTCATCCTTAGGAGATGCTTTATTTAGATCCCTAAAATCAATGCATATGCTAATTTGGCCATTCTTTTTCTTAACTAGGATGACACTGGCCAACCAAGTAGGATATTTTTCTTCCCTAATAAAGCCAGCATCGATCAGTTTCTTAATTTCAAAAGTGACATGTTGTTCAATGTCTCTAATCGCATGCGTCTAGGAGCCTGTTTGATAGGGTTAGCATTAGGTTCTATTAGTTTATGTCTATGTCAGATAAATGGGCATCTCTTCATAACTCCATGCAAAGTAATCCTTAAACTCAATCAATTATTTCAATAAATCATTAGTTTCTTTTTCATTCAATAGAGAACTGATATATGTTGGTCGTGGATCTTCTTCAGTTCCTAGGTTGATTTCTTTGAGCTCATCGGTAGTTAATCTGATCTCCTTTTCAAACTCTGGCGGTGCATCTTTGACTTCAAAGTAATTTGGATCATCTGAAGTTTCTAAGTACACCTCCTCATATAAGTTAGCATGATTTGAAAAGAACCTATCAGATTCCAAATGATCAGTGATGAATAGCGGTAATCATCATCATCAATGGACCATATCAGAATCTAGTCCCGGTCTTGATTGTGAATGTCTGCATTTGTTGTCCCATAACCTTTCAAAGTAATTTGACTTATGTTTAGACCAAGCATGTGGAATTAATCCATTCTTTTCTAAATTAAGAACACAAGGCGAATACCAATCAAAAGGTAATTCTATTAAATCTTTATATGAATCATCCTCAAGTTCTACATCAACTTCTTGACTTGAGGATGATGCTCCAAGAAAGAACTTCTACACCTTTACATTAGTGGAAGACTTAGGGGCTTCCTTAACTACCAAACCCTCAACTTTTTATGAGAAAAGTGAGGATAGAGCTAAAGTTCGCAACTGATGCTTCAATGTTTCACATATAGACTCGGATACACTTATGCTTTGCTTAGGAGCCTGGTCTTCATCGTTGTCTGGCTCAACTGTCACTTGCATGGAGATCTGCTGTCTGGAAGTACTAGCTAGTGTACTAATCATATATCACTCATCATCTGAACTAGATTCTAAGTCTATATAGATAGTAGGTGTAGTCCTGGTAGCAGGGACATAACTCCTATTGGATGGCCAATAAGGAGGTCTTCCGTCTCTGGGCATGTCTCTGGATCTACCTCTTCCTCTGCCTGGTGGAGGTTGAGTCATCCTACCCATATGTTCAAATGGAGTAACGAACTGTGGGTGGAATCTAATGTTAGGCTCTACTTTCTCTTCCAAGTCTTTTTCTCGCTCCCTTTAATTTTCTTTCTCATTTCCTTTTTTCTTTTCTTTTTCTTTTTCTTTTTCTTTTTCTTTTTCTTTTTCTTTTTCTTTTATTTTTGAACTTTTACCAAGTTCACAAGAATAGACTTGTTGATTTTGAGGGAGATAGTAGGTTGTGTCTTCATATACTCCAACCTCATGAACTGTGAATAGCTTAAGATCTCCTTTGATGCAGTATTCAATCCCACCTCTCATGAACTTCATGCACTGATGTAGAGAGGATGGAACCACATTGTTCTCATGTATCCACGGTCTCCCAAGTAAAGCATTGAAAGATGTATCTGAGTCTATAATATGAAGCTTGGCGGTAGGCTTCCAATCATCCACTTCTAATGGTAACACTATAAAGCCTAAAGCCCTCTCTCCTTGTTCATTGAATCCTCTCAACATCATCCTCTCTTTTGAAAGTTTGGAGATGTCAATCTTTAAGTAAGTGAGAGTTTTTAGACTCATAATATTCACCGATGCACCCTGGTCAACAAGAACTCTGGATATCCTGTATCTTCCAACATCCTGGTTAACTTCAGTGACCTCTTGGAATGATGAATTTGTAGGAAGTTCTACCTTCGATGGTGTATGACTTCTCCTATGGGATCGCCAGTCGAGATGACTCCAAATCAATCTCAATGGGTGAACCCAAATGATTCAGGAACGAAAAATCTATTTCTAAATCAAAGGTGAAATGATCGAAACTAGAGTCATCATTATTTTATAGACTTGAAGATTTTTTGAGAGGAATAAAATCTAGAGTATCAGAAGTGGACAAGATGTAAGTGAAAGCTTTCTTCATTGATTTCTTCTTAGATGGGGGTACATGATAGATATCTAATAAAGTAAGCGGAGAAAGGGGTATAGTGCCCTGTCTATTATTGGCGAAGAGGAGCTAGTGGAGGAAGAAGTAGTCTGCGATTGGATGGAGTCTTTGAGCTGGATGGTGGTTGTGCTACTATGCTATCCAGGGCAAGTAAGGTAGGTTGTTGCTGCTACTGGGCTGACACCTTCTTCAAGTTGTCTTTGGCAACTTGCAAACCTTCCTTGGTGTTGGAGGTTTGATTTACTTCAGACACATGTAAATAAAGCTTCTTGGTCTTAGAGACCTCTTTTTTAGAGGTTCAGGATAAGACAATATCTCAACCTTCTTTTGTCTTAAGATGATCATAAGTATCCCCAAGAATTACTCTGATAGAACTAGAGGGCTGTTCTAACAAGTATTCCTTGAGGATAACAACAGTCCTGACTTGTAGCTGCTCTCAAGCCAGTCCTTAAAGGTGACACAATCCTCCAAGACATGACTGACCATACGGTGGTAGGGGCGATAGTTAGGATCATCACTCTAGCCCACATCTTCCGGCCTCTTGGGCTCAGGTAACTGAAAGTCAAGTTTCTTTAAGAGATTCTGGTCTAGGTGGTGGTAGAGGAGGTGGCAATGGAGGAGGTGGCAATGGAGGCTGTTGTGGTAATTGTAGTGGTCGATATACTGGCCTAGGTGGTGATAGAGGAGGTGGCAATGGAGGCTGTTGTGCATGAGGTCTCTCATACTGAGCTCTGGCTGGCTGCTTCCCTCTATCTACTGACACTACTACCCCTGGCTTCTTTTTGAATGCTTTCTGCAGCTTGGACTTGAATGATTGGTCTTGAAAAGGTAACTGTTTGGCTTCCCCTTGTAGGCTAGCCACCTTGTTGATTAACTTCTCAAAGGTTTTGATCGTAAATCCCTTGAGCATGAAGGCAACTGGGCCATGAATATTCTTGAGAAGAATTTTTATAGCATGTTATTCAGACAGCTGTGGTTTATAGTTCGTACTCAGGTTTCGCCACCAGAGAATATAATCAACAAGGGACTCATTTGGATTTTATTGGGCTACAACGAGGTCACCCGCAGTTACCCTTTGCTGGGCTCTAGCAAACCTCTTGATGAAGAGGTGCTCCAACTCAACAAAAGTTTTCACTGAACCATTGGGTAGTTCAACGTACCAATCAAATGCGATGCCTATTAAACTACTGACAAAGAGACAGAATAGAAGTGCATCGCTACCACTAGATTACAAAGATCTATCCCCTAAAATGTGCTATGTCGGGTTCCACCGCCATCAAAATTTTGAAGGAAGGAGAACAAAACCCTTAGGATATTGGACACCATCAAATTCCTAGGTCTACCCTTTGGAATGATGAGCCACCTCGGGCTTGTGCCAACGCATCCTTCACTTGCTGCTCCACTAACTACTTAATATCTTTTTTTGCATGGAGGTGTTGTCCACCACCTTCCTATGCATGCTGCCACAATCCTCCAATAGATGTACTGGGTCGATCCAAAACATGCAACAACCTAGGGTGGTTGGCCTCTAAGGGAGTAGGCTGCACTGATGGAGCTTGGCCTTGAAGTGCTAAAATTGCCGCTAATAAATCTTCAACTCTTTTCTCCATCTTCATAATATGCTCATCTCTCTGCCTCAGCTGCTGACGAAGGTGTTGTGTTGAATGAGCTATGTCTTCTTCCTCAACTACAATACCCTCTTGGCTATGCTGATCCCTAAGGAGGGAACCCCTAGTGTCAACCATATAGACTTCTGCTGAGTCCTCCAAGTGATCATCCCCATCTAGATCAAAACTAACCCTAGCATCCTCTTCATCAGAGCAATCCCCCAGAGTTCCTCTTCTCGAAATCAGCAACGATCTCATCCAAGAGCTGCCTATGCAGGACAAACACTGCCGATGGAGATACTCACGAAAATACATCGGGCATTACTTGTCACTGTACTATTATCTCTAAGAGGACTGTACTCACTGATAGGTATATATTGATCACTACCCACTGACTGAACACAGACTGTGGAAGGATCTACTGCCATGGACACTACATCTATATCCTCTATCCCTTCCACCACTGATGCTACTGCAGGTGGAGACTGCAAGGGCTGCTGTGACTGCGATGGTGACTCAACCACGACGGCCTTGGGTCGCCATTCCTTCTTCTCCGTAGTTGAGGCGGGAGGTCGAATAGGAGAGCTCGACCTCACCTCTACGGGTAGAGTAGATGGAGTAGGATCCTTGGGTCGTAGCTAGATCACCAATGGTGCTGGTCTTTCCCTGGATGGGGGCTTCTGGATCTTGGTCGGAATGGGAGATGTCGTGCGTTGGATAGGCGATGGTGGCCGGTGAGTGGAGCAGTACGGAGGTAGCACCGACTGCCGCTCGACTATAGGCCTACTCCTCCTATGATGAGTAGCACCGGTAAGGATGATGCTGTTTGAACGATCGACCCTGGTAGGGTGATGATCGATAAAATCCATTAGAGCGGAGGCCGTCGACTACCTGACAAATCTCTGTCATTCCATCCTACTCATCTGAACTGATGCTTGAACCTCCAAGGCTCTCTCCCTCTCAGAATTGACTGACTCTCCCAGGGATAATCCCCGATCAAAAACTATACTGCACTGAATCGAGGCTCGGCCAACTGGTGTAAGATCACCTGAGCTGCATAGGGCTTCCATGCTCCCACCGGGCTATGTGGGGTGGTGTGCAGAATCCTCCTGTAGTCCTCCTCTCCATCTGAGGTTGAGAGGGGGTGAAACCTACTACCACTCAAATGCGGAGAGGTCTCACAGAGAGATCCCTCCTCAGCCACATGGGAAGCGACATCCATCTCTCTCTCTCTCTCTCTCTCTCTCTCTCTCTCTGCCCTCTTGTGATGTCGCTTGATCTTGTGGTTCTTGTTGCGGCACTGTGAACATGTGGGTATGATAGAGCAAGAGCTAGCACCCACCTTGAATGTGGAGGAGACTATTTCAGAAAGTAAGACAGTCTTCCTTTTTGGGGAATCCAAGGAGGGGTAGTAGTAGCAGAGTAACTGACCACCCGAATGACCGACGTAAACCGATATGCGGGTAGCAGAACAATGGCCTTCCTCTTTAGTGGAGGAAACTCGTAATCGATGGCATATTGAATCAATAAGTATGCCCCGCCACCTCCTCTTAACGGTGAGGGTCGCCCTCAAGAAGAAATCCTCACTCCAAAACCATGGCCAAAGTAGATGACCTGGTGGAGCCGCAGTAGAGAGACTAGCTTGATCCAAGGCTAGCTGGGGAAGGAAAACACGAGCTTATTGGGAGCCAGATACCGACAGGACTAAACAATGGATTTAATCAAATGCATTATTGAAATGTAGTCGACACTTGCCTTGATATTCACCTTCAATCATTGATTTCAAGATTTGATTGAATTTGAACCCACACTAATCTTAAGGATGTTAAGTGGGGTTCATCAAAATTTTAGAGAGATTTTGGATATTGAGGAGAGTCTTTGCCATTTGATTTCAATTTAGAACCCATACTCAATTGGTTTAGGTATGTTGGGTGGGGTTCTAAAATTTGAGGAGAGATTTTCTTGAAGATATTTGTGTTTTGTGCATCTTGTTTGAAAATATTGATAGTTTGAAAGACCTCTACTTAGCAAATTTGGGTATGCTAAGAAGAGGTTGTGATGTGTTTGAAATATTTTTGCTTGTGAAGATTTGATTGTGTGATATTTTGATTTGAAATGGGATTTACTTAACAAATCTGGTATGTTAAGTAGAGGCCACATGTGTCTGATTTGTGTTTGGTGCTGAGGCTTTCACTTAACAAATTTGGTATATTATGTGAAAGTTAAATGTGATCGTGAAATAAATTTGCTTTTCTTTGAAGATGGGAGTCATACTTAACAAGTTTGATATGTTAAGTGAAAGCACCAAATTTGTTTGAGATATGTTTTTTTTTTCTTTGAGAATGAGACCCTCACTTAACAAATTTGGTATGTTAAGCGGAAGTTCAAGTGTGTTTTGACATGAAAAAAAAATTGGATCCTTACTTAACAAATAGGGATCAAATGTGCATTGAAAAGAGACCCTCACTTAACAAATTTGGATGTTGAGTGAAAGTCAAATGTGTTTATGATTTTTTTTTTTGAAGATGAAACTCTCACTTACCAAATTTGTATGTGAAAAGTGTGTTTCGATTTTGAAAATGAAACTCTCACTTAACAAATTTGGTATATTAAGTGAAAGTCCGGTGTTTGATTTTAAAATGAAACTCTCACTTAACAAATTTGGTATGTTAAGTAAACGTCAAATGTGATTGTGATTTTGAAAATGAAACTCTCACTTAACAAATTTGGTATGTTAAGTGAAAGTCAAATGTGTTTATGATTTTTTTTTGATGAAACTCTCACTTAACAAATTTGGTATGTTAAGTGAAAGTCAAATGTGTTTATGATTTTTTAAAGAAAATGAACTTATTTAAACTTAGGTATGTTAAATGGAGTTCACTTTGTACTTATGATTTTCAAAATGGAGTTCTCATTGATATACTTGGGCATGTCAACTCCAATGTGTTTTGAAGTTCAAGACTTTGGCATGAAGGAATTCTACCAGACAAATGCAAATAGAATTCAATTTGCTCTACCTTCTCCAAAGAGGAAGTCCCATTTGACAAGTTTGGTTATGTTAGGTGGGGGGGTTCAAATATGTCTTGACTGCTCTTTTGAGTGTGTATGGTTTAATGCTTTTCGAAAAGAGGGGAAACTTCAACTCTATCACCTGTGAAGTATGTTAAGTGGAGTTTTATTTTTTTTTATATCATGGTTTTATTTGAAAATAGAATCTCCATCCAACGAATTTGAGTGTGTGGGACGGGGATAGCCATTTCCAAAGAAAATGTGCTTTTGAAAATTTTTAAAAAAACTGTTGATTTTGATTTTGATTTTTTTTTTGTTTTTAAAAAAAAGAACCTCCTTGTAACAATCATCGAATTTGTTAAACGAGGTTTGGTTATATGTGTTTTGTGAAAATTTCTTATAAACTTTTGTGTACATCCCTTATAAAATGGATTTTGAAAAAGTGCTTTTGGAAAGACATGTTATTTTGTAGAAGAGTTTTATTCTCTTATTGTTCATGGGATGAACCTTGCCTCACCATCAGAATGGTGAAGAGATTTTAATTTTGGTCATCTCCTCGCTTGATTAATTTTAATTTTCACCTATTGGGGGAACCCAATATGGATTTTAAGACCTACACGGAGTGAGGTCCTAAAACCTAAAGGATGTTAGCGAGCTTGGCTTAATGATGAAATAAGCTAAGTGCCAACGGAAAGAATGATAGTCTCGGGCCTATATAAAACATAAGTCCACTATCGATGCTTGGAGATAATAATTGTCTACTAAAGATGGAGAGAGGAACCTCCCGAGTCAGAAAAATCTGTGGTGTTTATTTTTGGGGTGTGGGACACCACGCAGATCTTAGGGGGTACCTATTGAAGTGATAGGGTACGACATTAAGAAATGATGTACTATCTCGAAAGATAGAAATCACCACCCTATAATGGACCTAATCACCTAATAAGGACTCCTAAGGCATGATGGGTCTTCGAATATACCAAAGATCTTTCCCTACTTTACATGAAAAAGTAAAGTAGGGTTTATTTTAAGTTGGGTTCATTAAGTTCCCTATGGAGGCAAGCCCCCATAGTTAATTACGTCCTAAGGAATGAGAATTTCTCAAGAATACTCTCGATTAAAGTAGACAATTAGGGTCTCCAAAGATTTCAAAGTTAAGACTATCAAAGGATTGGCTATTTTAGAAAATCAAATGGGATAGATCAAGGAGAAGACTTATTTTTGGAATCCAAAGGGAGAAAGTAGGAAATGCTCATGATACTAGGAAGCCTAGTGAGCATTCCAATCTACCCTATAGTTGGGCTTTATATTTTTAAAATTGAAGAGAGTTGATTATTTGAGTTGACATTTTATTGGATTACTAGGACTTATAATTCCACAACATAAGATTGTGGAAATGCCTAAGAGGTGAGGATTTATGCTTGTAGCCCAAAGGAAATAGCTACCTCAGATTCCTAAACTAAGGATCCTTGGTAAAAAATGAAGGCACAACCTAAATCTAAGGCGAAAATGGGTATATGGTTTACCTCCACAAGAGAGAATAAACCACCCGACTGCGGGACTTATTACCGCCTAGAGTGGAAACTAGCTAACTCCTCCTACGCTTTAAATCCATGTAGGCAAGTCTTCTGATTTGCAAGATGGCTAGCCCGTTGTTCATTTAGAAAGGAAACTAAGTCCTTAGACTCACTCCTTAAGAGACTAGAGCATGAGTGGTATGAATCCATGACTTAATCTAATGCAAATTTTATCAAATTTATTCGATTCTTTTGGACTTTTGTTTTGACACGCTATGGGATTTTGTATGCCTAAATGCATGAGAATTTGATTATAGGCCAAATCAAGAGAGAAAGGGGTGTCTTCCACCAAAGGCTCTCATAGGTTAAGCCTTGATTCTCGCAAAGATGGAAGCTCCCTAACAAGAGTGAAAGAATATGATGCATGATATTATACATTCATCCATCCGCTAAGGGTTACTAAAAATTTTATTATCTTGATTTAATTCTTAGGCTTTTATGTGAGGTTATAAGTTATTTTAAAATTTTAGTTATTAGTTGTTAATTGGGGTAGAAAAATTAATTTTTATCCTAAGAGCCTATCGCATCCAGGCCGCACATTCAAGCATCAATCATAAATAAACTATGAAAAGCATCAATCAAGATGGGTAGCTGAGCTCTACCCTTATACAACCCAGATTACAAAAATAATATATATGCTATGGGGGGTCTTCTTTTCTTCATTTCTTCATTTCTTCATTTCTTTCTTTTGATTTGATTTGCTCCAAAGGCATCACAGGGCACCCTAGGGACTAAGCCTTCTGGCCACAGCTCATCCTAATCCCCCATATCACTAATCCTAATCCTTAATGCAAAATTACATCAAAAATAGGAAAAGTAAATCAAATTACACCTGCAAAACAAATGTTAGCTAAACATACCATACAACCCAAGCAGTTATATGAATAATTTGGACTTAGCACCCACACATGGGTAACCAAGCTCACCTATCCTAATATGGGTTATACTTAGCTACTAAGCAACCCCTGACAAAACATTTATATTTTTTATTATAGTGGCCTTTAAGCACAACCTCTGAAAAATATGATTAGGCTAATAACGCCTAACATCCATCTACATACACCCTACATCCAACATTACATCACAAAATAAAACACAACATCATACATACAACTCCCTAACTTAGCACTAGAAGTAGTGACTTAGTATTCTAATGTGTGTGCTTAAGGCTTTGTAGCAAGACTTTACTAGGCTTCTTTAGTTTAAGTTCCAATTTGAAGTTTGAATTTAAATTTTACCTTTGGGTGATTTCAATCTAAATGATTTAATGATTTGATTTTCATTTTTATTTCAGTTTTATTTGGTTGAAATGATATTTAGGTTCTCAAGAATGAAGAGTAGGATGAATTCCATCTACAGACTCCTATTCTACATCCATTCTAAGGAATCTAAAGTCCTTAAGTATCTTGATTAGCCCATTTGAACTTGTGTAATTCATTTGATTCGATTTATTTGATTTGATTTAGAATTTAGAATTTGAGTTTATTTAAGTATTTGATTAATTAATTTTTTGAATTAGATGTTTTAGTTTAATTGCATCTTGATAATTCAATATCCTTAATGTCTAATGGAGTTTAAGTTTGTTTAAGTTCATGTGTTTTTGGTTGATTAATTTTATATTAGGTGTTTTGATTTAATTGAATCTTGATAATTCAATATCCTTTTAAATATTTAATTATTTTCTTTTATCATGGTTATGTATTTAACTTTATGTTTATTTAATTCGATTATGGTTCATTTATTTGTAATTTGACTGGATTAGATTAATTAAGATTTTAATTTTGATTCTAATTAGGTTTGATTCTTTGTAATTGGGATTTTATTTTTAATCACATCCATTTGTCATGTTCATCAAAGTTTGGTTTGCATTTTGATTTCATATATTGGATAGTTAATTAGTTTATTTTATTTAAGTAAGTTGAATGAGATTTGATTTGATTCTATATTAAATTGATGAGAATCTTTCTTGATTTAACTTAATTTGATTCAATTTGATTTAATTAGATTTATTGGTCTATGGGTTTGCTTAGGTTCAATGTGATTATGTGATTTGTTTAATTAATAAGTGTATTTATGTTAATTATAAAGGTTTGTTTATTTTTTTTATTTAGTTTCATATTTGTTTAGACAAATGATGTAATTAATGACTTAATGGTTTAGGTTTAATTTATGTTTTGATTAATATTTAATTGCATTTTAATTAATTAAGTTTAATGTAATTAATTTGATTAACTTAATTAGTTTGTTTAAGAGGTATGATTAAATTAAATAAAGATTTGTTTAACTTTTAATTTTCATGTTTATTTGAGTTAATGATGTGTAATTAATGATTAAAGTTTAAATTAGGGTTTGATTATCATTTAATTGCATTTTATGTTTGATTAAGCTTAAGTTTAATATGATTAATGTAATTTACTTAATTAATTTATTTAATAATTGTGATTAAATAATTAGTAGATTAACTATTTAATTTGAATTAACTTTTCTGATTTATAAAGTTAAATTTGGTTTATTAAGATAATGGATTAATTTATTAAGTTTGCATTAATTAGATGTTTGATTAATTAAGTTTGATTAAGGGTCAATTAAAATTATTAGATTAATTAAAGGTTTGTTTGATTAGAGATTAATGACTTAATGATTTAGGTTTAATTTAAATTTTGATTAGTGTTTTATCTTAATTATGTTTGATTAAGTTTAGGTTTCATATGATTAATTTAATTAACTTAATTAGTTTATTTAAGGGGTGTAATTATTTAATTATGGGTTTAATTTAAGCTTAATTTTAGAGTTAGTTTTAATGTGACTTATTTAAATTAATTTTATTGATTAAGATGATGAATTAATTTATTAAGTTTTCATTAATTAAATGTTTGACTAATTGAGTTTGATTATTTATGATTGGGGTTTTACTTGATTTCATTAACATGTTCAATTTAGTTATTAGGTTGAAATATCCAATGGTTATTTAATTATCTCATTTCAAATGTATGATATTTAATCATAGGTTAATTAAGTTTGCTTTAATTTTAGTTAGTTTAATTCGATTAGTATCAAATTATTAAAGTTTTTTAAGTTTGTTGGATTTTGAGTTTGATTTAAGATTTAATCATTTAATTGAATTTTATTAACTTAAATAGATTTAATCATATTTAATTTAATCTCCTTTAAGATGATATTTTTCTAATTTAAAGTTTGATTAATGATTTAATGAATGCTATTTTCGATTTTTTTGATTTAATATTTGAGTTATTTTAAAATTACATTCTAATTAACTTTTAATTGTTTAAACTCTAATCTTAAGTGTTTATTTGAGTTTCTTAAGATTAGATCAAATCATTTTTTTAAGAGTCCTGGATGTCAATTGAAGTGATTTAGGTCATCTTGAAGATTTTTATAAATTTCTGAATTTTTATTTAATTTATTTTATTAAAATTGATAATCTGAATTTAAAATTCTAATTTCTCCCGATACAGAGGTTGTTTTAACTTGAAATTTTTAATGTAGGTGTATTTTAACATTTATTTCAGTATTTGAAAATCTTAACTCAATTTGACTTATATTTTTGGCTTAATTAATGAAATATGGTTTTCACTAAATCCTAAATTATGCTCACAATACTCCTTAAATTTTGAGTATTTTACATTTGTTAGATTTACCTCGGATAGATGAATCCAACGAGCCCATGTTTACAATTTTTGGATAAGTATTTTATTTTCTATGAATTTTTGAAATTTCAAATGATTTGAATTATTATTATTTTTTATTAAATATATATATGCGCGGTTTGGAAAAGCGACCAGCGCCTTTCTGGTCGATCGCCGTCGGTCGTCGAATCATCGATCAGAGGCGGATCGCGCGATGGCGTGATCTGGCCGTCGATTCGCGAACCGCGATCGGGATTCCAGATCATTTCGATGATACGGCTTGGATGCACTCGGCTCGAACCGTCGGACCTTCGATCCCGTGAAATCGATGGTCCGAATCATCCACACATCGAAGGCGGATCGCGATCCTGTGATCCATGCGATCGACGTCCGATCCAAACTCGGGATCGGGATGCTATGAGCCGCCAGCGATGAACAGTATTTTCAAAGGTATTTTTGGAAAAAATAAAAGTTTCTAAGCCAAAACTTGTCCAAATGGACCCTTTTTCGCATTGATTCACTCCAAAAAAATTCTATTTCCTATTTGGGATGATTTAAAATAAAAGTGCTTGATTTTTTAATAGAAATTCCTAGAATCGCGGGAAATTTGATACAAAATATGCAAAATCCTAAGGGACTGTTTGATGAAAGTTACCTCCAGGGATGATTTTGGCGGTGAAGATCCGAGGGGGATCCTATGTGTATGAGGAAGCTTCAGAGTAATCTTTAGCTCTTGCTTCTTTTCGGAATGTCTCCTTCTCGATGTTTTATTAGCCGAAGAGAAATTCTTGTATTTTTGAGCTCAAAGTGGCTAAACAAAGTGGGATGGGTTCCTTTTGCTTTGGAGAGTTTTTGGGAGCTGAATAGTGGTGGGAGCAAGAGAGCTCAAGCCTCATCTCCCCTCTTTTATAATGGATGAAAATACAAATTTTTTTTTTTATTTTGGCTCCAAATTGCCATCTTGTTGGGGTGGTTAGGGCTAGATCTAGATTGATTGAGGACTTTGGATTTTTTTGCTCCAAAGTCCTCTCTTGTTGCCATATGATGAGATTTGTTTAATTGAAATATTGGGGCCATGTGATGGGGGGTTAAGTGCATGTGATGGGGGAATTAAATGAAGTTGGATGGAATCCTATGTGGGGAGGATCTATGAGGGATTTAAATGGGTTGAGTTTATTTTAAACTGACCCTAAATTGGTTTGGGTTTTGATCAGCCCCCAATGGTTTTTGGCTTGGTTTCAAGGGTTTGGCCCAATTTGGGTCATATGGGTCATTTTGGGTCAAATTGACCCATTTGACCAAATTTGGCCAAATTAGCTTGGAAATGAGTTGATTCATGTTCAATTAGCTAATTGAAGATGAATGTAGTCTTTTTTTTTTTGAATTAATTTGGATTTAATTTGATTTAGGCTAAATTGACCCTTTAGGCCAATTTCTAAGTTGAAGTTGATTGATCAAATTGAATTCAAATATTGCTTTGGTCAAGTTCAATAATCAATTTGGAATGAGATTGAGCCATTGGTTGCAATCAATTTGGGTTAGATCATGATTTGACCTGATTTGATTCTTTAGGCCAATTTGGGTCAATTTGGATCAAATGGCCAATTGGGTTTGGTTTGGCCCAGTTGATTGCAATTGATCATCCTAGGGTGATCAAAAATCATGGTGGAATAATTTGGTGAGCTTAGTTCAATCCAATTTGGGTTGGATTAGAAGTTGGCTCAAATGGGTCAGGTCAAGTGCACCCAAGTGGGTCAATTGGTTTAGTTTTGATTTGATTTGATGATTGTGGGTTTCATTTATATTTGGGTAGATAATTTAATAAATGATTGATTCAAGAGAAAATTCATTGATTTTGACTTGATCTGGATAGAATTTGGCTAAGTCCAAAGAATTGGCTTAAAGGGTTTAAATTGAGTTTGAATTTGATTTTCAATATGGTTTTGGTCATTTGAATTTGGATTTCATTTATATTTGTGAATATAAATGAAGGAATAATTGATTTATGAAGAGATCAATTGAGTTTGATTTGATTTAAGGAAATATTTGGCTAAGCTTATGAATATGGTTCATATGGCTTAGGAAGGGTTTTAGGATTTGAATTTGATTTTGGGTTTCAATCATTTGGAGTCAAATTTTGAAATTAGATTTAAAATTTGAATTTGAATTTGAATTTGAGATTTGATTTGAGAATTGAGTCTGGGTTTGATTTGAGAAAGTGTATCTAGATTATGTTTAGGCTAGAGGATAAGTAATTTCCTTAAACCCTAAGGCATAGCCTAATCTTATGATTAACACTTCTAAGTCTCAGCTAGGTTAGTTCACCTAATCACTAGATGTATCTTATGACTAAGAAAATCTTAGTGTCTAAAAGATTCTTAAGTCTAAGAGGATGTTAAGAGCTCACTCCAAAAGTGAGGTCAACAAAAGGACCCCCAATAGGTGTGGTGTAACTGACAAGGCACACCGCACGTATTGGCATTGACCGAAAAGATCAACAACATTCAGAAGGTTGCAACAAACAATGTAAGTGATCTATACCTAGACTTGAAAGGTAGATAGAATCATGATCTTAGTGCAATGCAGCTCTTTTTATGCCAAGGGCATAAGAGAGCAAGAAGGAATCCACTATGGATTGAGTACATGAACCTTCCTCTAAGAGAATAGGTTCATGTTATCCGCTGGGGATATGGATCTGAGTTTGATTATGAATATGATTTATTTGGGTGTGTATCCGCTAGGGATAAGAATTTAATTGGATTTCTTTGATTTGTTTGATTAGACTCCACTAGGGAGGTTGGTTTAATTTGTTATGGCTCCACTAGGGAGAAGGGTTCTAGATTGAGGGCATATCCGCTGGGGATATACACTCGATTGAATTTGTTTGATTTAGATATAAACTTTGCTAGAGAGGCTAATTTGATTTGCACCTCGCTGGGGGGAAATTTGGTTTGTTAGAGATGTTTAATTTGACTGCACTGGGGAAGTTTGTTTCAAATATATTTTGTCATGGACCCTGTTGGTGTGCAATGGACTATACTAAGAAAGAGCCACAGTGGCCTTGGCCTGTCTTAGATTTATAAGTCTAAAGGGGTAGTCTACTTGCCATAAAGTAGGACTATTCAACCTAAGGGGTTGCCTTTTGGTATGCAATGACTATGATAAGAAGAAAGCTTAGTAGACTTACATCTTCCAAAGCAAGGAAAAACCATTGGGGAGATCTATTGGATGAGTAACACATCGAACCCTACCTAAGACGACTACTGAGTGAGCACCACTGGGGGTCTTACCTCAACTCAAGAGTAGTTCTGATGAATAATTTGATTTGATTTGATTTAATTTAATTTTGTGTATTATATTGTGGACCCTGTCGGCATGCGATGGACCCACTGAGAAGGAGCTATGTCAGCCTTGACCTATCTCAAATTTACAAGTCCAAAGAGGTAGTCTACCAACCACAAGGTAGGACTATCCGGCCTAAGGGTTTCCTTTCGATGTGCAATGACTGTACTAGGAAGAAAGCGTAGGAGGAGTTAGCTGGCTGCCACTCCAGGCGGTAATAAGTCCAGCAGTTGGGTGGTTTATTCTCTCTTGTGGAGGTAAACCATATACTCATTTTTGCCTTAGATTTAGGTTGTGCCTTCATTTTGTACCAAGGCTCTTTAATTTAGGAATTTGAGGTAGCTGTTTCCTTTGGGCTACAAGCATAAATCCTCACCTCTTAGGCATTTCCACAATCTTATGTTGTGGAATTATAAGCCCTAGCAATCAAATAAAATGTCAACTCAAATAATCAACTCTCTTCAATTTCAAAAATATAAAGCCTAACTATAAGGTAGATTAGAATACTCACTAGGCTTCCTAGTATCATGAGCATTTCCTACTTTCTCCCTTTGGATTCCAAAAATAGGTCTTCTCATTGATCTATCCCATATGATTTCCTAAAATAGCCAATCCTTTGATAGTCTTAACTTTGAAATCTTTGGAGATCTAAGTATAATTTGTCAGTATTCTTAAGGAATTCTCATTCCTTAGGATGTAATTAACTATGGAGCTTGCCTCCATAGGGAACTTAACGAACCCGGCTTAAAATAAACCCTACTTTACTTTTCTATTTAAAGTAGGGGAAAGATCTCTGATATATTCGAAGACCCATCATGCCTTAGGAGTCCTTATTAGGTGATTAGGTCTATTATAGGATGGTGATTTCTATCTTTCGAGATAGTACATCATTGAATTCATAGTCACTTCAAGTAAGATCTAGCATTGATGTCCCACAAAAAATAAACACCAGATTTCATATATTGGATAGTTAATTAATTGTAATCAGTTTGGTTTGCATTTTGATTTTATATATTGGATAGTTAATTAGTTTAATTTATTTAAGTAGGTTGAATGAGATTTGATTTGATTCTATATTAAATTGATGAGAATCTTCTTGATTTATAATTTGATTCAATTTAATTTAATTAGCTTTATTGGTATGGGTTTTTAATTAGTTCAATGTGATTATGTGATTTGTTTAATTAATAGTGTATTTATGTTATTTTATAAAGGTTTGTTTAATTTTTTTAATTTAGTTTCATATTTGTTTAGACAAATGATGTAATTAATGACTTAATGGTTTAACTTTAATTTATGTTTTGATTAATATTTAATTGCATTTTGATTAATTAAGTTTAATGTAATTAATTTGATTAACTTAATTAGTTTGTTTAAGAGGTATGATTAAATTAAATAAAGATTTGTTTAACTTTAATTTGATTTCATGTTTATTTGAGTTAATGATGAAATTGATGAATTAATGATTAAAGTTTAAATTAGGGTTTGATTATCATTTAATTGCATTTTTATGTTTGATTAAGCTTAAGTTTAATATGATTAATGTAATTTACTTAATTAATTTATTTTAATAGTGTGATTAAATTAATTAGATTAATTAAGTATTTAATTTGAATTAACTTCATTTATAAAGTTAAATTTGGTTTATTAAGATGATGGATTAATTTATTAAGTTTGTATTAATTAGATGTTTGATTAATTAAGTTTGATTAAGGATCAATTAAAATTATTAGATTAATTAAAGGTTTGTTTGATTAGAGATTAATGACTTGATTTAGGTTTAATTTAAGTTTTGATTAGTGTTTAATTACATCTTAATTATGTTTGATTAAGTTTAGGTTTCATATGATTAATTTAATTAACTTAATAATTTATTTAAGGGGTGTGATTTTTATGGGTTTGATTTAAGCTTAATTTTAGAGTTAGCTTTAATGTAACTTATTTAAATTAATTTGATTAATTCAGATGATGGATTAATTTATTAAGTTTTCATTAATTAAATGTTTGACTAATTGAATTTGATTATTTATGATTAGGGTCTTACTTGATTTGATTTATTTATTATGTTTATTTGATTTCATTAACATGTTCAATTTAGTTATTAGGTTGAAATATTCAATGGTTATTAATTATCTCATTCCAAATGGATGTGACTTAATCATAGGTTAATTAAGATTGCTTTAATTTTATTTAGTTTAATTGATTAGTATCAAACTATTAAAGTTTTAAGTTTGTTGGATTTTGAGTTTGATTTAAGATTTAATCATTTAATTGAGTTTTATTAACTTAAATAGATTTAATCATTTTTAATTTAATTTCCTTTAAAGATAATATTTTCTAATTTAAAGTTTAATTAATGATTTAATGAATGCTATTCAATTTGATTTTGATTTAATATTTGAGTTATTTTTAGATTATATTTTAATTAACTTTTAATTGTTTAAACTCTAATCTTAAGTGTTTATTTGAGTTTCTTAAGATTAAGATCAAATCATTTTTCTTAAGAGTCCTGGATATCAATTGAAGTGATTTAGGTCATCTTGAAGATTTTTGTAAATTTTTGAATTTTTATTTAATTTATTTTATTAAAATTAATAATCTGAATTTAAAATTTTAATTTTTCTCAATCCAAAAGTTCTTTTAACTTGAAATTTTTATTGTGGGTGTATTTTAACATTAATTTTAATATTTGAAAATCTCAACTTAATCTAACTTATATTTTTGGCATAATTAATGAAATATAATTTTCACTAAAACCTAAATTACGATCACAATACTCAGTAAATTTTGAGTATTTTGGTATTTTTTTTTGATTCTTCTCGGATAGATGAATCCAATGAGCCCTTGTTTGTAATTTTTGGTTAGGTATTTTATTTTCTATGATTTTTTTAATTTTTAGATGATTTGAATTATTATTATTATTATTTTTTATTAAATATATATATATTTAGCGTTTGGGGGAAAAATGATGCCTTTTCTCTATCGTCAATCATGGTCGACGGTCCGTCATCGCATGATCCGGAGGATTGCATGATCGTCGGCGATCACGTCGATTCGAATGATGGATTTCGGATCATTTATGGCGATACAAAGCTTCGGATCCGAAACTGACGCGTGATGCCATCGATCACGCCACGCGGATGATCGAGATCGCATCGCCACGATCGAAGGCTGGATTGCACAATCCGCGGATCGATCCATGACGAGGATCGGACGGTGAGATGAGGCGATGAAACGATGTTTTGAGGTATTTTGGAAAAATGAAAATTTTTGAACCAAAACTTGTCCAAATGTACCCATTTTTATGTCGATTTGCACCCAAAAAAATTCTATTTCCTATTTGGGATGATTTAAAATAAAATCTTGGATTTTCTAAAGAAATTTCGAATCATGAAAATTTATACAAAATATGCAAAATCTAAGCCGACTACGGTTTGTGAAAGTTACCTCATGGGGATGATTTTTGGTGAAGATCCAGGAGATCATGTTTGTGAGCTTGAGTAATCTTTAGCCTTGCTCTCTTGAATGCCTCCTTCTCGATATTTCTACCTCTGGAAGAGCAAATTCTTGTATTATTTGAGCTCAAAGTGGCTACAAAGTGGGGATGGGTTCCCTTTTGCTTTGGGAGTTTTGAGAGCTGAATAGTGGTGGGAGGAGAGAAGCCTCATCTCCCCCTCTTTTTATAATGGATGAAAATACAAATTTTTTTGAATTATTTTGGCTCCAAATTGAATGTCATCTTGTTGGGGTGGTTAGGGCTAGATCTAGATTGATTGAGGACTTTGAATTTTTAATCCAAAGTCCTCTCTTACTGTCATATGATCAGATTTATTTAATTGAAATATTGGGACCATGTGATGGGGAGTTAAGTGCATGTGATGGGGGAATTAAATGAGGTTAGGTGGAATCCTATGTGGGGGAGGATTCATGAGGTTTTTAAAATGGGTTAGGTTTGTTTTAGGCTAATCCCAAATGGGTATGGGTCAAATTTGACCAGCCCCCAATGGGTTTTGGCTTGGTTTCAAGGGATTTGGCCCAATTTGAGTCATACGGGTCATTTTGGGCCAAATTGACCCATTTGACCAAAATTGGCCAAATTAACTTGGGTTATGTTGATTCATATGTTCAATTGACTATGAAGATGAATGTCTTTGGTTTGAATTAATTTAGATTTAATTTTGATTTAGGCCAAATTGACCCTTTAGGCCAATTTGGGCTAGGTTGAGTCAAGTTGACCCAATTAGGCTCGATTGATCAAATTGGGTTTAATTATGGCTTTGGTTAGTTTAGTAATTTGGAATGAACTTGAACCATTAGTTGCAATCAATTTGGGTTAGATCATGATTTGACCTGATTTGGTTCTTTAGGCCAATTTGGGTTAATTTGGATCAAATGGCCAATTGGGCTTGGTTTGGCCCAATTGATTGTAATTGATCATCCTAAGGTGATCAGCAATCATGGTGTAAGATTTTGGTGAGCTTGGTTCAATCCAATTTGGGTTGGATTAGAAGTTAGCTCAAAAAGGTTCTTTAGGTCACTTTAGGTCAAGTGCACCTAAGTGAGTCAATTAGTTTGGTTTTGGTTTGATTCGAATTTAGTTGAACTTATATATGAGCCCTAGATAGAAATATAAGTTCAACGGCAATCAATTTAGAGTTTAAGGGATTTTAGCTTATTTGAAATTTTCAAGTCAAAAGGGCTAAGTTGGGTTTGACTTGGGTTGGTTTCGATTTGATTTGAAGGTTGTAGGTTTCATTTATATTTGGGTACATAATTGAATGAATGATTGATTCAAGAGAAAATTCATTGGTTTTGACTTGATCTGGATAGAATTGGCTAAGTCCAAAGAGTTGGCTTAAAGGGTTTAAATTGAGTTTGGATTTGATTTTTGATATAGTTTTGGTCATTTGAATTTGGATTTCATTTATATTTATGAATATAAATGAAGGAATAATGATTTATAAAGAGATCAATTGAGTTTGATTTGATTTAAGAAAGTTTTGGCTAAATTTATGAATATGGTTCATGGCTTAGAAGGGGTTTGGATTTGATTTTGGGTCAATCATTTTGGAGTCAAATTTTGAAATTAGATTTGGAATTTGAATTTAGATTTAGATTTTGAATTGAAGTCTTTGGGTTTGATTTGAGAAAGTGTATCTAGATTAAGTTTAGGCTATGGGATAGGTAATTTCTTTAAACCCTAGGCATAGTCTAATCTTATGATTAACACCTTCTAAGTCTCTAGCATGTGTTAGTGTTCACCCAATCACTAGATGTGCTCATATGACTAATAAAAGAAGTGTCTAGAAGAGTCCTAAGTCCCACAAGAGGAGGTTAAGAGTTCACTCCAAAAAGTGAGGGTCAACAAAGGACTTCCAATTGCGTGCGATGTAATTTGACAAGGCACACCGCATTGCGTATTGGCGTTGACCAAATGATCCAAACCGCAAGATTGCAAATTAAAATAATGAAAGTGATCTATACCGCACTGGTTGAGATAGAATCATGATCTTAGTGTAATGCAGCTCTCTTTATGCGAAGGGCATAGGATAGAAAGAAGGGATCTACTAGGGATTTAGTACATGAACCTTCCTCTAGGGAAACAGGTTCGAGTTATCCCCTGGGGATATGGATCTGAGTTTGATTATGAATATGATTTATTTGGGTGTGTATCCACTAGAGATAAGAATTTAATTGGATTTATTTGATTTGTTTGATCAGACTCCACTAGGGAGGTTGGTTTAATTTGTTATGGCTCCACTAGGGAGAAGGGTTCTAGATTGAGGGCATATCCACTGGGGATATACACTCAATTGAATTTATTTGATTTAGATATAAACTCTGCTAGAGAGGCTAATTTGATTTGCGCTTCGCTAGGGAGAAATTTGGTTTGTTTGAGATATTTAATTTGACTGCACTGGGGAGGTTGGTTTCGAATTTATTTTGTTATGGACCCTATTGGTGTGCGATGGACTACTAAGAAGAGGAGCGTGGCCTATCTTAGATTTATAAATCTAACGGGGTAGTCTACTTGCCATAAGATAGGACTATCCAACCTAAGGGGTTGCCTTTTGGTGTGCAACAACTATGCTAGGAAGAAAGCGTAGTAGACTTACATCTTCCGAAGCAAGAAAAAGTCGTTGGGGTGATCAATCGGACGAGCAACACATTGAACCCTACCTAAGGCGACCACTGAGTGAGCGCCGCTGGGTGTCTTACCTCAACTCAAGAGTAGTTCTGATGATTAATTTGATTTGATTTAATTTAATTTAATTTAATTTTGTTGTTATATTGTGGACCCTGGCGTTGGACTAAGAAGGAGCTATGTGGCCTTGGCCTCTCATTTACAAGTCCAAAGGGGTAGTCTACCACAAGGTAGGACTATCCGGGTTGCCTTTATGTGCTTACTAGGAAGAAAGCGTAGCAGACTTATATCTTCCAAAGTAGAGATCAATCGTTGGGGTGATCTGATGGCACAACAGATCAATCCCAACCTAGGGCAACTATTTGAGAGAATGTCATTGTGGACTCATATCGACTCAAGAATAGTCAGAAGTACTTTAATTTTAGATGGACCCTGTCGGTTTGCGATGAATCTACTAAGAATGAGCTAATATCAGCCTAGATATATCCTAGGTTTACAAATCTAAAGGGATAGTCTAACAGCCGTTAGGTGGAGCTAACCAACCTAAGGGGTGCATTTTGGTTTGCAATGGTCAAGTTAGGAAGAAAGCACGGGGACTCACATCTTCCTCAATAAGAATCCGGGTGATGTCACTTGCAACAAATCAGCGACTTGGTGCGTCGGTTTGATCATCTTTGGAAAGAATGCATAATAAACTTATATCTTTCAAAGCAAAGACGACCGTCAGGATAACTCGTTGGTGGCACAACAAGTTGAACCTAACCTGGGGTGAGATGTGATGCGGGTGAATTATCTCAACTCGGTAGTCGCAATTACTATAGGGAGTTTTCGACCTTTGCCTAAAGATAGGATACCTGCTTGGGAAAGGGGCCACTGGGGGCTTGAATTCCTAATCCACAAGCAAATATTTTGTTTATTTGTTTAATTTGTTTTATCATGGACACTGTTAGTTTGCAAGGGATCAAATTGAGAAGGAGCTTATATCAGCCTAGACCTATCTCATTTCTTGAACCAAGGAGAATCTTGCATCCGAATAGATTCTCCAACCACGGGGATGGCTACCGGGAAAGGGGAGTCAATCCAAAAGTAACCTGGTAGTGTCTAAATGGGATCTCAAAGGGCGTGATCCAAATAGAATGCCCGAAGGGGCCCATAAAGGGGCTTCAATCCAACACCGAGAAAATGATATGGCTAGTCATATATCACATAGGATTGTGGCCAACTCATGGAGAAAGCGTGGGGACTTACATCTTCCAAGAGTGGTGTACCCAGGGTAGTCCTTGTCGACATAGCGAACATCAACTAACCTATGGTGCCCATTGGTTTGCAACAATCAGTCTAGAAAGAAAGCGTGTAGGCTTACATCTCCCTAAAGCGGAACTGACTGTTGGAATAGTCTGTCTTCAGCTTGATAGGTGCCATCCGACCTAGAGCGACTATTGAGTAAATGCCACTCGGGGCTTACATCGACTCAAACGTAGTTAAGAGGAAAGGAGCCACTGGGGGACTTACCCTAAACCTCAAATATATTTGACCTAGTTAGGTCATGATGATTAGTTCAAGAAGAAAGCATAGGGACTCACATTTTCTCAAACAGGATCAACCATGAGGTAGCTTACTCGCTAAGCAGCAAAGACTACGAAACTAATAAAGCGCTTATCGATTTGCAATGGTCAAAATAGAAAGAAAGCACGGGGACTCACATCATCCAAACAAGAACCACTAGGGTGACATACTAGAAAGGTAGCATGTAGACCCGACCTAGAGCAGTTAATGAGTGTCATAGGGGGCTTGCTCCCACATCAAAGTAGCCTGAAAGAAAGATATGTGTATTTGTTTTTGATATGAAGGAATAGGATGCCACTGGGGACTCTTACACCTAAACCTTGGGGAAACTCGACCTAGTCAGAGTATGGTGGCTAGTTCAAGAAGAAAGCACTGGGACTCACATCTTCTTAAACAAGGCCAACACAAGGTAGTTCACTAACAGGGCAGTCAAGACTGCCAAACTGATAAGGCGCTTGTCAGTTTGTAATGGTCAAATTAGGAAGAAAGCACGGGGACTCACATCCTCCAACAAATGACCACTGGGGTGATCGGTTGCTTTGGACAACAAATCAAACCCAACCTAGAGCAGCTAATGAGTGAGTGCCACATGGGGCTTGCTCCCACATCAAAATAGCCTGAGACAAAGATATGTGTGTTTTGTGTTTGATATGAAGGAATAGGATGCCACTGGGGGACCCTAAATATATCATGGTGAATTCACAAGCAAAAGATATTTCTAAACGAAGAAATAAAATTTGAGATGAAAGAGATTTTATTGATAATTATTTTCAAACAAGATTTATGGATAATATTTCTTTAAGTAGAGCCCATTGATTGGAAGCATCGGGCGCTCTCCTTTACAATTTATGAGTTGGTAAGACCCTCCTTGGTAGGCCTTCTCTATGGCATAAGGGCCTTCCCAAGTAGGTTCAAACTTTCCTCCTATCTTTTAACGAACAACAAATGGTCTCCTTAGAACTAAAACAAGCTCGCCTACTTGAAAAGCTCTAGGACGGACTAACTTGTTATGAGCTTGAATCATCTTGGCTTTGTATAACTCGAAGTTTTTGCATGCTCGTAGGCATCTCTCCTCCAAACCTTCGAGCTCTTCCAACTGTAACTTGGCATTCTGTTCCATTGTGATTTTGCTACCCACGGCTATCCTTAGTGATGGGAGTTGGACTTCCAATGGTAGAACGGCTTTGGACCCATACACTAAGGAGAAAGGGGTAGATTAAGTTGGAGTTCTATATATGGTACGGTAGGCCCATAAAGCTTCAACCAACTGTTCATGCCATCATCGTTTGTTGTCATCTAGTGTCTTCTTCAGTATTTGAATGAGGGTTTTGTTGAAAGCTTCTGCTAACCCATTTGCTCTTGCATAGTAGATGGTAGAATATCTCCAATCTATGTTGTGTCTTCGAGCAAATATATTGGTTTTAGTGCTCTTGAATGCAGTACTATTATCGAATATAATTCGTCGAGGCACCCCAAACCTATATACGATATGGTTTTTGAAAAATTGGAGCACATGTTGAGCTGTGACCTCTCTAAGTGGGATTGCCTCTGCCCATTTAGAAAAGTAGTCAGTAGCAGCTAGAATGAATCAATGGCCTTTGGAAGAAGGAGGATTGATCGAACCCACAATGTCAGTACCCCAACACTCGAATGGCCATGAGGCCAATGTAGGATGTAAAATATTGGGAGGTTGATGTAGGACCACACCGTGTACCTGACATTGATGGCATCTCCTAGCTACGTCCATGCAGTCTGTGATCATCGAAGGCCAGTAGTATCTTAGTCTTTTGATCTTAGCTTTCATCTTCGGACCAGATTGATGTGCCCCACATAACCACAGTGTAACCTTCATTACAGGCTTCGTGTTTGTTTAGACAACGTAACCACATATGATCGAATGACTTTCTGCAAGGTGCCTACAAGAGTATAAGAAAGGGCTCTCGCTTCACCCGTGTGCTGATTTCTCTTGAGGTAGTTTGCATTTAAATAATCTATGAATGGTTGCCTCCAATCGACTCCTCATCCTTGGTAACCTCTCCTTCAAGAGAGAATCTCTCGATGAGTTCAGCATCAATAAGGGATAAGGCTTGTCTATTTTGGACCCTTATTGGAATGGACTCATCTTCTGGACATGCCAGCTCTTTGGCAAGCTTGGCTAATGTGTCTGCTATTGCATTCTCTCCTCGAGAAATCTTATAGATGGTAACCTCTGGGATTTGGGCCAACAACTTCATAGTGTACTTGTGGTAATGATGGAGCTTAGGCTTTAGAACTTTATAGGACCCAGCGATTTGGTTGATGACGAGAATCCCAAAGATGTTGATACTCGGATGCATAGTGTAATGACTAACTCGGACACAATGAGCCTCATATTCGACCTCATTATTGTATTGGACAAATGATATGAGAATCTCATCACATGTCGTGGAGTTAGGAGAACTATTCCTACCCCTGCCTTCCCTAGGATAGTAAGTTGTGGTTCTCCTCCTCTTTGAGAGGAAGCTGCACCATCAAAGTACATCTTCCAATAGCGAGCACTAATATCCCCTAAGTTCATGATTTGTTCATCAGGGAAATCATCGTTAAGTGAAAAATCAGCAGGGAGTGGATGTGCTACTAAGAAATCAACAAGTGCTTGTCCTTTTATGGCACGGAGGGGAACGAATATTATATTAAACTGAGACAAAATCATGGACCAACGTGTCAACTGTCCAGATAAGGTCGGCCGTGTCATGAGATATTATAGTGGATTGACTCTGGAGATCAAGTTCACCTTATGAGAAAGCATGCAGTGTCATAGATTTTGTGATACAAAGATTAAAGCTAGGCAGTGCTTTTTAATAGGTGGATAGTTTACCTCAGCAGAGATTAGATGATGACTGAGATAATAGAGAGTGTTCTCCTTCCCATCATCATTGGTTTGAGCCAACAAAGCGCCAAGGGAGTCGTCTAATGCAGTAGTATATAATATGGCTTGCGGATAGATAGGAGGTGTCATCAAATATTGATTGATGTCTTCGAAAGCATGCTGACACTTATCATCTCATTTGAACTTAGCATCTTTTTTGATAAGTGCTGAGAATGGTTGGCATCTTCCTGATAAGTTGGAAATGAAGCGTGTTAGATACGCCAACCTCCATTGGAATGACCTGAGTTGCGTTAGGCTTTTATGGGATGGCATTTCTAATATTGCTTTGATCTTTTTTGGATCGATTTCAATTTCCCGGTGTCAGATAACAAACCCAAGAAATTTTCCTGAAGCTACTCCAAATGCACACTTCAGGGGTTCATTTTGAGGTTGTATTATCTTAACGGTTCAAAAATTACTCTCAAGTCAAAGAGATGGTCTTCCTTTTCTTTGCTTTTGACAACGAGATCATCGACGTAGCATTCAACTTGATGCTGAATGAGTTCATCGAAAATTTGATTCATGGCCCATCGGTATGTGGCACCGGCATTTTTAAGGCCGAAAGGCATGACCTTATAACAATATATTCCGATCGGGGTTCGAAAGGCAGTGTTTCTTTCATCCTCTAGGGCCATCTTAATTTGATTGTAGCCAGATGACCCATCCATAAAGGAGAATACTGCATGAGATGAGGTAATGTCCACCATTAATTCTGGTATACAAAGTGGAAATTCATCCTTAGGACATGCTTTATTTAAATCCCTAAAATCAATGCATATGCGAATTTGGCCATTCTTTTTCTTAACTGGGATGACACTGGCCAACCAGGTAGGATATTTTTCTTTCCTAATAAAGCCAGCATCAATCAGTTTCTTAATTTCAATAGTGATCTGTTGTTCAATGTCTAATTGCATGCATCTAGGAGCCTGTTTGATAGGGTTAGCATTAAGTTCTATTGCTTGTTTATGGTCTGCTATGTTAGGAGATAAATCGGGCATCTCTTCATAACTCCATGCAAAGCAATTCTTAAACTCAATCAATAGTTTCACTAAATCATTGGTTTCTTTTTCATTCAATAGAGAACTAATATATGTTGGTCGTGGATCTTCTTCAGTTCCTAGGTTGATTTCTTTGAGCTCATCGATAGTTGATCTAATCTCCTCTTCGAACTATGGCAGTGCATCTTTGACTTCAAAGTCATTTGGATCATCTGAAGTTTCTAAGTACACCTCCTCATATGAGTTAGCATGATTTGAAAAGAACCTATCAGATTCCAAATGATCGGTGATGACTAAGCAGTAATCATCATCATCAACTGGACCCACTGTACCGAATCCTAGTCCTGATCTTGATTGTGAATAGGGGTGTGCATTAGACGGTTCAAATTGAGAAACTGAACTGAACCGATGTTAATTGGTCGGTTTGGTTTGGTTTTTATATTCATTATTTGGTTTTTGGTTGAAATTATGGGTTAATGCAATTTTATGGTTTTTGGTTCAGTTTTATGTTACTAAATTTTGGTTTTATGGTAAAACTGATTATTTTAGTTATAAGGCGGGCCTTCGACTTTGAGCCTACTAATTGCCTCTCGTCTCGAGTCCGCGGAGTCGCGGACCGCTTGAGTTGAGTCACTTGAGTTGAATAGTCAATTTAGAGACACTTCAGAGTTCAGAGTGTGGCCTTTCATTCCTCGACTCCTCGATGGCCGATGCGATGCCATACACTTCTTCGAGGATGGAGAGTCTCGAGTCTCGACTAGGGCATAAGGCATTCGGCGGCATTCCAGGCTGGTTCCAGGCCTTCCGGCGATTTTGAATCTCTGATCTTTTAGGCTTTCGTCACTTTCCTATTTGCGATGCCGACTTCTCCTTCCTTTTTATTTTTTTGCCCTAGTAGATGCCAGATAGCCGATAGCCTACAGCTACAGCCTATAGGTTCTGTGACTTATGTCTTCACTCTTCATGTTCACTCTTCACATCTGATTTTGAATTTAAGTCTCTTTGAGTCTTTGAGAGGTAACAGCCAACAGGTAAGAACTAAATCACATTATCTCAACTCCTCTCTCTCTCTCTCTCTCTCTCTCTCTCTCTCTCTCTCTCTCTCTCTCTCTCTCTCTCTCTCTCTCCTTCTTTTGTTGTGGTTGTTGATGGTTTGATTCAGGTGTGAGCATTCAGTCAGTTTGGTTTATTCGGTTTGGTTTATTGTGAGCCTGTGTAAATTATGATTGTGTCGTCACTGTCGTGGACTTTATTGGTTGTTGATGGTTTAGGGCTTTATGTTATCTATCATGTTGGTTATAAGCCTACGACCCTACTGGCTACTGGAAGTCTGGAAGAGCCCTTTTGGAAGAAGTTTTTGAATTTCTTTTTTTTTTCTTATTGATAAAGAAAAAAATAGCTTCAAGTTATTGACATATTGTTGATATTATGTTATTGTTCAAGTTATTCTGCGGCATATGCTGATTAGCTGATATTCAATTGTTCTCTGTTATGCACTTATGTTATGCCTATGCGGCTATGCTGCGGCTTATGCCATTGCTTTTAAGCCTTTTATCTTATCTTACATGCACACATTTATGCCTATATTTATCGATATTCAATTATTTTCAAGTTATTGTTGGTTGGTAGTTCTTTGAATCATTTTAGGCCTTTTACTCTTTGACCTCTTTTGGAGTGTTGGGTTTGTGTTTGTCTGTTGCGATTATGCCTAGTGCCTACTGCCTACTGCCTATGAAATATGAACATGCTAACATGGAATTACATGCCCTTTAGTCTTTACATCATTGCTATCAGCAGTATAGTATATCATATGGTTTGAACTATCAGCTATCTCTATTCTCAAGGATAATCTAGTTCTTATGCTTCATTCTAGTATGGCATGTAGTATGTAGATGCATGTCTTGGAAAAATAATGTAAGCCTTATGATAATTTTTTTTATCTTAGTGTTTTTTTAATGCAACTATGTAAGTAATACAATTTGATTTATTGGGATGGCTTTAATAAAAACAATATTGAACGGTAATGTTGAGAAATGTGACATTATATTATAATATTTGGGATACATTACTAGATGGATGATGGAGTTGATTGAGCATTATATTATAATATTTGTTAACATGATTCACATGAATTAACATTATTCAATTATATGATTCATGTCTTTTTTTTCTTCTCAATATTGTAGTATCCAAGCGTTCTTTAATTGAAGTAAGTTTTGTTGATGTAATTTATTAAAGCATGCTTTTTTTCATTTTTTTTTAATTTATTTAACATTGCATCGGTGCCCGGGTGCAGTGTTAAATAAGCAAGGGTTCCCACATTTTGGACGGATGCGGGCAAAGAAGTTAGTCCATGAAACTAAAATTAGGTTAGGATCTTGGAATATAGGTACTCTTACTGGTAAATTAATGGAATTAATAGATATTATGGTTCATAGAAAGATAAATATTTTATGTGTTCAAGAAACTAAATGGGTTGGTGAGAAGACCAAGGAGATTGATAGTTTAGGTTTTAAACTTTGGTATTCAGATAAAAGTCAAACTAGAAATGGTGTAGGTGTGATTATAGATAAAAGTTTGAAGGATAATGTTATAAGTATTAATAGATGTGGAGATAGAATTATAGATTTAAAGATTATTGATACTAAGATTATCAATGTTATAAGTGTCTATGCTCCTCAAGTAGGTTTGGAGGTAAGCGAAAAAATTTTGGAATGAATTAGAGGATTAATACAACAGATACCTCTTGAAGAAAAAGTATTTATTGGAGGAGATTTAAATGGACATCTTTGGTAGAGTAGTAGAAGATTTTAAAAGTATTCATGGTGGTTATGGATTTGGAGTGACTAATGAAGAAGGTAGGACTATATTAGATTTTGCTTTAGCTTATGATTTTGTAGTTGCTAATACTTTTTTTAAGAAAAGAGATGAACATATTATTACTTAAAAATGGATCTAGTAAAACACAGATTGATTATTTTCTGATAAGAAAAATAGATCGTTTAAATTGTAAAGATTGTAAGGTCATACCAAGTGAAATTTTAAGTACCCAACATCGACTATTAGTTTTAGATTTTAAGATGAAAGATTGTAAGAGAAAAAATAAACTAAATTATTATCCTAGGATTAGATGGGGACACTTAAAGAACACAAATAAAAATATTTTTAAGAGCAAGCTACAAGATATTAGAATTTGGGGTGTTCATAAAGAAAGCGTTATGTGGGAAAAAATATCAAGTGAAATTAAGCAAGTTGCTAAAGATGTGCTTGGAGAATCAAAAGGAAAAGCTTCTTTTAATAAGAATAGTTGGTGGTGGAGTCAGAGTGTGCAAGAAAAGATAAGAAATAAGAAGCATTGTTATGAAACTTGGTTTAGATGTAAAAATTCAGAGAATTGGGAAAGATATAAAGTGGCCTGTAGAGATTCTAAGAAAGCAATATATGATGCCAAAAATTTAGCTTTTAGTGATTTATACAATCGATTAGATACCAAAGAAGGTGAAAGATGTATGTATAAGTTAGCCAAGCAAAGAGATAGGAGAAGTAAAGACATAGTTCAAGTGAGGGGTATTAAGGATGAAAATAATAAAGTGTTTTTCTTAGAAAAGATATTGAAAATAGGTGGATGAGATATTTTGATAAACTTTTCAATGAAGGATCTAAAAATGCGATTGATTTTAGCTACCCTAAACAAAATAGAGAATTTCATTTCTATCATTAGATTAGTAAATCTTAAGTGAAGCTTTAAAGAAAATGAAATGTGGAAAAGCAGAGGGCCGGATAATATTCCAATAAATGTGTGGAAATATTTAGGAGATCAAGGAATTTCTTGGCTTACAAATCTTTTAATGTTATTTTAAAGACTAAAAGATGCCGGATGAGTGGAGAAAGAGTCTATTGGTTCCTATATTTAAGAATAAAGGTGATGCACAAGAGTGTGAAATTATAGAGGAATTAAGTTAATGTGCCATACATTAAAATTATGGGAGAGAAATAATTGAGCATAGGTTACGATGTGATCTGAGTTTCTCTGTCAGTTTGGTTTCATGCCTGGTAGATCTACTATGGATGCTATACATTTGTTAAGAGGTTTAATAGAGAAGCATAGAAAGTAAGAAGGATCTACATATGATATTTATTTATTTAGAGAAAGCTTATGATAAAGTCTCAAGAGATGTTCTTTGGAGAGTTCTAGAACGAGAAAGTTAATATTGATTATATTCAAGTCATTAAGGATATGTATACTAGAGCTGTTACTTATGTCCAAACACAAGGAGGATTGACAAAATATTTTCCTATTTCAGTTGGATTACATCAAGGATCAACATTAAGCCCTTATATTTTTTCTTTAGTTATGGATGTTCTTACGAGGCATTTACAAGAAGATGTACCTTGGTGTATGCTTTTTGCTGACATTCTTCTTGTTGATAAGACTAGAGAGAGTCCAACGAAACTTGAATTATGGAGGTCAACTTTAGAGTCTAAAGGTTTTCGTTTAAGTAGATCTAAAACTAAATATATGGAGTGTAATTTTAGTTGTAGAAGTTTTAGTGATAGTGTTGTGACTTTAGGTGATCAAGTCATTAATAAGAGTGAGCAATTCAAATATTTAGGCTCTATTGTTCAAAATGATGGTGAAATAGATGGAGATGTTAGTAGAATTCAAGTTGGATGGTTGAAGTGGAGGAATGCATCGACCTATTATGTGATAGAAAAGTTCCACTTAAACTTAAGGAAAATTTTATAAGATGGTGGTAAGACCGCAATGACTTATGGTGCGATGTTGGCCAATAAAAGAGAAGCATAAGACTAAGTTAAGTGTTACGAGATGAGGATGCTTAGGTGGATGAGTGGCTTTACTCGAGAGATAGAATGCAAAATGAGTATGTTTGGGAAAAGTTGGAGTAGCTCAGGTGGTAGATAAGATTAGGGAGAGTCGCCTTAGATGGTTTGGCCACATAAAGCGTCACGTCCATGACCGATTAGGAGAGTAGATACATTAGATTTTCCTTATGTTAAGAAAGGTAGAGGTAGACCTAAAAAGACTTGGTTAAGATGTATAAAAAATGATCTTAGTATACTTGAATTAGATGATAATTTGACACATAATAGGACACAATGGAGATGAAGGATTCATGTAGCCGACCCCACCTAGTGGGATTAAGGCTTGTTGTTGTTGTTGTTGTTGTTGTTGTATTTAATTTTTTAGATTCTAGAAGTAGAAACATGTCACAAGTTAGAGATAGTTCAAGCACTGTTAGTTCCTCTAGAGCTATGACAAACCAAGTTCAACTTACAGAGATGCCAATGTGATGAGAAACCACCAATTTCAAAGAAAAAAGAAAAGCTCCTAGACTAGATCTGATGTTTGGGATCACTTTATGAGGTATACTAATGAGGAAGGAGAAAAAATGAGTAAGTGTAATTATTATGGGAAATCATATCACAGTGATCCAAAGATTAATGGCACTTCAAACTTAAGGGCACATCTTTCTTTGTGTCAGAAGAATCCTCTTAAAAATGAACTAAATCAAACTAAACTTGCATTTCAATTTAGTGGTAAAGGTGAGGAGCATTCTGCAAGTCTTAAGACATAGAGATTTGACCAAGAAAATATAAGGAAAGCTTTAGCAATGATGGTTATTACAGATGAATTACCTTTCAAGCATGTAGAAGGTTGGGGGTTTAAACATTTCATGTCTCAGTATTTTCCAATGTTTCAAATACCTTCACGGTGGACATTGACATGTGATTGCTTTAAATTTTATCAGGATGAGAGAGCAATTTTAAAAAATATATTCAAAAAGTCCTGCCACAGAGTTTGTCTTACTACTGATACTTGGACATCAATTCAATGAATTAACTATATGTGTATCACTGCACATTTTATTGATGATGATTGGAAACTTAATAAAAGAGTTATAAACTTTTGTCTAATCTATAGTCACAGGGAAGAATTACTGGGTCAAAAGTTGAGAAGTGTCTTGTAGATTGGGGGATTGAAGCAATTTTCACTGTGACTATTGATAATGCAAGTTCTAATAATGGCATCATCACGCACCTACAAAAAAAATTTGGAAAAAGGGGAGGTAGTATTCTAGATGATCGCTTCTTACATATGAGATGCATAGCATTGTTGTTAATTATGCAAGATGGGCTGAAAGAGATATCTGAATCTGTCTATCATATTCGAAGAGGAGTAAGATATATTCGTCAATCACCTGCAAGGTTACAAAAATTTAAAGAATGCATTGAAATAGAAAAAATAAAAACTAAAAGCATATTATGCTTAGATGTTCCTACGAGATGGAATTCCACATTTTTAATGTTAAGTGCGGCAGTTAAGTTGGAGAGAGCTTTTGAAAGGTATGAGGAGATTGATACTCAATTTAAATCAGAACTAAAGAAGGATGATGATGAAAGTCATATTATAAATGGTGTTTTAAGTGATGATGATTGGAATAATGTTAGAAGATTGCTCCCTTTCTTGGAAAAATTTTATGAACTCACTTTAAGAATTTTTGGTTCTTTGTATGTGACATCAAATACTTTTTTCATGAAATTGAAGTTCTTTGTCTACTTGGCAAATGGATGGTGATCCAAATGTGAGAAGTATGGCTTCCAAAATGATGACAAAATTTGCTAAATATTGGGGTGCCATAGAAAAAATGAATTTGAATATATATCTCGCTTCAAGCTTCGTTATGTAGAGTTTGCTGTTATGGATATGTATGAAGGACCTGATGGCATTGCTCTAGCACAACTTATTAGGTCATCATGCTATGATATGTTTCATGATTACAAAATAAAAGTTCTTGGTGAAAGCCAAATAGGAAGTGATCTCCATGAGAAACAAAATTTTTCTAAAGGGTCTAGTATTTTATAACTGCAATCTTCTGGCAATGATAGAGAAATTCAAAAGATCCAATTTTGGGAAGGATGACATAGATAACAAATTAGATCTTGATAAGTATTTGGCTGAGTAGTCTGAAGTGATGACTGATCAGTTTGATATTTTAAATTGGTGGAAGGTTAATGCACCAAGATTTCCTATTCTCTCATACATGGCTCGTGATATTTTAGTTGTTCCAATTTCAACTGTTGCCTAATCGGTTTTTTGATGCAATGGTGTATTCTTGATGCATTTAGAAGTTCATTATCCCCAAAGATTGCACAAGCTCTAATATGTGCACAGGATTGGATGCGAGCAAAATGGACTGTAAATCCAATAAATGTGGAAGAAAACATTAATGACATTGAAAAGTTTGATGAAGGTATTTTTTATGCTTAAATTTACAATGATTTATTTTTTTAATCATAATTAGAAATTTAGAATAATTAATGATTCATTTATTTTACAGATTTAGCAAAATTAACAAGTGAAACACAAATTTCTTGGCTTGGGTTATGATGAGGATTGCGAAATGCTGATTCCAATATGGGATATAGTCTTAAATACTTTTAGATTTCAAATTTTCATTGGTCTAATGGTCTTCCTTTCAGTTTATCTTATGTTTTGCTATTTTTTTGCTTACATTTCTTATATATTGCTGTTGGATTGTAATTTTGGTTTGGCTGTTAGTTTTATCTTAAAGTTTTCAATACAAATAGCCTTTTTTTAGGGTTTAGGGGAAATGATAGCAATGATGAAATGATCAATGTATACATGCAGCTGGTGACTTTTTTTTTTGGTGTTATTACCCTCTTAAGTCTTAAAGGCTTAGAGCTGGTGATTTCTCAAAATTATTGATGCCCCGTATGTATATATGGTGATTGTATTTTTTAGATATTACACTTGAATCTTGATAATAAAAGATATTTTTATAGCTGAGCTTGAGCTTCAAAATCCAAATTACAAATATACGTAAGTATATATTATTTATTCTTGTAGACTTTTGGGAACAGGATGTTGGATGACACTAAATATTTCATATTTGTAATCCTTTTCTTGATCAAATAAAGAGTAGGTGATGGGTTTAGGTTAATTGAAAGAAGCTGATGGCATCCTTTTCATCAATTTGTTAACCTGGTTAGCTTAATTAGAAGAAGCTGATGGCATCCTTCTATTGGTGGATGTCGGCTGATACTTGGTGGCTTTTTTTCATTATGGCTGGGTAATTTTAATGGTGGCTAATACTTGGTAGCTTTTTTTCAGTGCCTAGTGCCTACTAAGTTGATGGCATCCTTTTCTCTACCTATATTTTAATGTTGGCTTGCTGCCTTGCTGGTGCTGGCTGAGTGGCTCTTTCACCGGCCTTGTTGTATCTGATTCTTTCAGGTGACTGGGTGTTTGTGATTAGTTTAGTGGATGTTGGCTAGCTGTTGTGTATATTTTATTAGATGTTGTTGGTGCTTTGGAATTGCCTTGTCTTTTAGACTTTTACAAATCTTCCATGCTGCATTCCTGCCTTGCTGGTGGTGGCTGAGTGGCTCTTTCACCTGCCTTGTTGTATCTGATTCTTTCGGGTGGTTGGGTGTTTGTGATTGGTTTAGTGGATGTTGGCTAACTGCTGTATATATTTTTATTAGCTGTTGTTGGTGCTTTAGAATTGTCTTGTCTTTTATACTTTTACAAATCTTCCTTGCTGCATTGTTGCCTTACTGGTGGTGGCTGAGTGGCTCTTTCACCGGCCTTGTTGTATCTGATTCTTTCGGGTGGCTGGGTGTTTGTGATTGGTTTAGTGGATGTTGGCTAGCTACTGTGTATATTTTATTAATTTGTTGTTGGTGCTTTGAATTGCCTTGTCTTTTAGACTTTTACAAATCTTCCTTCGCATTCTTTGCCTTCTTGGTGGTGGTAGTGGCTCTTTCACCGGCCTTGTTGTATCTGATTCTTTCGGGTGGCTGGGTGTTTGTGATTGGTTTAGTGGATGTTGGCTAGCTGCTGTGTATATTTTTATTAGCTGTTATTGGTGCTTTGGAATTGCATTATATTTTAGACTTTTACAAATCTTCCTTGCTGCATTACTGCTTAGCCTGCCTTGCTGCCTTGCTGGTTGTGGCTCTATCACTGAACTTGTTGAGTTGCTCTGCTATGTGCATATTTTATCTTAAGATTTGGTGGTGTTTTGATTGGTCTGCTATGGCATTTGTTGGTTATTTGGTTGTTGGCTAGCTGTTGTGTATGTTTGTATTAGCTGTTGGCCTGTTGCTATGCTTTGGAGTTTGGAATTACCAAATTGGTTTGTCTAAGTTATCTTTTTCAATTCTTCTTTTCCTTGTTGTTGCAAATTATTAGTAGCCTGGTGGTGGCTCTATCACTGGCCTTGTGACTATATCTTCTTATTTTATGGGTGGCTGGGTGTTTGTGATTGATCTGCTACAGTTTTTATTTCAATTTAGTGGTTGTTGGCTCTTGGCTGGCTGCTGGCCAGTTGTTTCTTTGTCTGCTAATACAGGTTCTGGAAGCCTTTGGGCTACTTGTTTGCCAACCTTCGGGACAGACCACCAACCCTGAGTCCCTGACTTACGGCACTTGGCACTTGCCCGTCTTGTTTGCTAATACATGTTCATGAAGCTTTTGCTCATTTTTCAGAACAGTGAACACTAATTGCTTAAAAATGTTGTTCTTTTTCATGAATTCTTATGCAGACATAGAGGCTGTCTATGAATACTTGAAGGAACAAACTGAATAGTACAAAGATGGAGATGAAGATATTATTTTACATGAACAACCTATAGAAAGTGGCCCAACACTTGATTTGGCATCGCGTCTGCTAAACATAAGGGTTGTCCTGTGGTGCTGCATAGTCCTATCTTTGGATTCCTTTTTATGCTCAATAAAATTAAATTATGTTGTACTATTTTTTTCTTTCTTTATTAATTGTTTATAATTTTGCTAAACATGTTGCACTATTTTCCCATCACACATGAACAAAGATATTATGAGTTGTAATAATTTTTTCCTAAAGCAGACTTTGTTCCCCAATGAAGATCCCGAACTTTACGTAGATGAGAAAAGGCTTATTTTAGATGGGAATAAATTGTATCAATATGTATCTGATTAGTTTAGTAACTTTAATAAATAAAATTTCTATATTATTTGTTTGTTAACTTTAAAATCCTTTTTTTTTAATTTGTCTATGTAATTCGGTTTAGGGAAAACTGAACCAAATAAACCGAAATCTAATTCGGTTTAATCGGTTTGATTTATACGATTTAGTTGTGCTACTTTGGTCGATTCAGTTTTTTCAAAATAACGGTTTGGTTTATTTGGTTTCACCAAAATCCCAACCGAATAAACCAAACAGACTGAATGCTCACCCTTAATTGTGAATGTCTGCATTTATTGTCCCATAACCTTTCAAAGTAATCCGACCTATGTTTAGACCAAGCATGTGGAATTAATCATTTCTTCGCTGAATTAAGAACACAAGGCGAATACCAATCAAAAGATAATTCGATTAAATCTTTATATGAATCATCCTCAAGTTCTACATCGACTTGAGGATGATGCTCTAGAAAGAACTTCGCACCTTTACATTTGTGGAAGACTTAGGGGCTTCCTTAACTACCAAACCCTCAACTTTTTGTGAGAAAAGTGGGGATAGAGCTAAAGTTCCCAACTGATGCTTCAATGTTTCACCTATAGACTCGGATACACTTATGCTTTGTTTAGGAGCCTAGTCTTCAACGTTGTCTGGCTCAACTCTCACTTGCATGGGGATCTGCTGTCTGGAAGTGCTAGCTGGTGTACTAATCATATATGACTCATCATCTGAACTAGATTTTAAGTCTATATAGATAGTAGGTAGCGGGTAGACATAACTCATTGGATGGCCAATAAGGAGGTCTTCCGCTCTAGGCATGTCTCTGGACCGCCTCTTCCTGCCGAGGTCGAGGTTATCCTACCCATATGTTGAATGGAGTAACAAGCGTGGGTGGAATCTAATGTTAAGCTCAACTTTCTCCTCCAAGTCTATTTCTCGCTCCCTTTTATTTTCTTTCTCATTTCCTTTTTCTTTTCTTTTTCTTTTTCTTTTTCTTTTTATTTTTTTTTTTTCTTTTTCCTTTTCTTTTTCTTTTATTTTTGAACTTTCACCAAGTTCACGAAAATAGACTTGTTGATTTTAAGGGAGATAGTAGGTTGCATCTTCATATATTCTGACCTCATGAACTGTGAATGGCTTAAGATCTTCTTTGATGCAGTATTCAATCCCACCTCTCATGAAATTCATGCACTGATGTAGAGAGGATGGAACCACATTGTTCTCATGTATCCTCGATCTCCCAAGTAAAGCATTGAAAGATGTATCTGAGTCTATAATATGAAACTTGGCGGTAGTCTTCCAATCATCCACTTCTAATGGCAACACTATAGAGCCTAAAGCCCTCTCGCCTTATTCATTGAATCCTCTCAACATCATCCTCTCTTTTGAAAGTTTGGAGATGTCAATCTTTAAGTAAGCGAGGGTTTTTAGACTCAAAATATTCACCGATGCACCCTGGTCAACAAGAACTCTAGGTATCCTGTATCTTCTAACATCCACTGTAATGTAAAGAGGGAGGTTGTGCTTGGTCGTTCCTAGAAGCAAGTCTTCATCACTGAATGTAACTCCTAGAGTGTCCTCTGAACTGCAAGCCTCCTCTTCAGTAGCAGTAAGCTGGGCTAAGCATATCTCCAAATCAGGGAGGGCCTTGATTAAAGATTCTCTCAACTCTTTGGATAAGATAAGAGCATCATATATACTTAACTTAGCTGGCAGCTTTCTAAGATGTGCTAGGACATTGTAGTCAACCTTTTCTTGATCCTCCATAAGAATATCCATGGGTGGAGCATCTTGTGGAGAGGTTATCTTCTCTTTAGAACCAATGATTTGCTTACCCTTATCCTGAGGTGCCACCCTAGGAGGTAGAACTTTGCCACTGCGAAGGTTAACTTCAGTGACCTCTTGGAATGATGAATTTGTAGGAAGTTCTACCTTCTCATTAGGTGTACCTACGAGTTCTCCTATGGGATCATCGGAGTGAGATGACTCCAAATCAATCTTAATGGGTGAACCTGAATGATTTAGGAATGGAAAATCCATTTCCAAATCAAAGGTGGAATGATCGAAACTAGAGTCATCATTATTTTGTAGACTTGAAGAGTTTTCGAGAGGAATAAAATCTAGAGTATCAGAAGTGGACAAGATATAAGTGAAAGCTTTCTTCATTGATTTCTTCTTATATGGGAGTACATGATAGAAATCTAATAAAGTAAGCGGAGAAAGGGGTATAGTGCCCTTGTCCGCTGATACAACGCTTCTATTGGCAGAAGAGGAGCTAGTGGAGGAAGAAGTAGTAGCTGCAATAGTGGATGGAGTGCTAGGCTCGGACGGTGGTTGTGCTACTATGCTATCCCGGGTAAGTAAGGTAGGCTGTTGCTGCTGCTGGGCTGACACCTTCTTCAAGTTGTCTTTGGCAACTTGTAAACCTTCCTTATTGTTGGAGGTTTGAGTTACTTCAGACAATATCCCAACCTTCTTTTATCTTAAGAGGATCGTAAGTATCCCCAAGAATTACTCTGATAGAACTAGAGGGTTGTTCTAACAAGTATTCTTTGGGGATAACAAGCCTCGACTTGTCTGCGCTCCTTAAAGGTGACACAATCCTCCAAGACATGACCGACCATACGGTGGTGGGGCAATAGTTAGGATCATCACTCTTGCCCACATCTTCCGGCCTCTTGGGCTAAGGTAACTGAAAGTCAGGTTTCTTTAAGAGATTCTTAAAGATCTTCCTAACTACCTCCCTCTTGAATGAATATGGCTTATTTAATTTATCGACAAGAGTAGGTGAGTAATAGCTACCTAGCGGTGGATATGAGTACCGTTGCTGAGTATATTATGGTGGAGGCAGTGGCGGCCGCTGTGGCAATTGTGGTGGTTGATATACTAGCCTAGGTGGTGGTAGAGGAGGTGGCAATAGAGTCTGTTGTGCATGAGGTCTCTCATAATGAGCTCACAGCTTTCATCTACCGACACTACTACCCGGCTTCTTCTTGAATGCTTTCATGGCAGGCTTGAATGATTGGTCTTGAAAAGGTAAGCTGTTTGGCTTCCCCTTTGCCTTGTTGATTAACTTCTCAAAGGTTTTGATCAAATCCCTTGAGCATGAAGGCAACCGCCATTAATATTTTGAGAAGAATTTCTATAGCATGTTTATATGGTTCACATTTCATACTCAGGTTTCATCACCTGAGAATATAATCAACAAGGGACTCATTTGGATTTTGTTGGGCTACAACGAGGTCACCCACAGTTACCCTTTGTTGGGCTCCAGCAAACCTCTTGATGAAGAGGTGCTCCAAAGTTTTCACTAAATCATTGGGTAGTTGCCAATCAAATGTGATTCAATGCGATGACCAAAGACATTGATCAGATGTAAGATCCACTTTATCGATTTGAAAGGAAAGAGATATTGGATAGATGATATTTCCAATGATCTTTTCATGGCCCATATTCATACATCTTTTTTCTTGCATGGAGGTGTTGTCCACCACCTATCTATCTTGAGATGTATTGATCCAGCAACAACCGAGGGTGGGCCTCTACAGAGTAGGCTATCGATGGAGCTTAGCCTTGAAGTACTAAAATTGTCGCTAATAAATCTTCAACTCTTTTCTCCATCTTCCTAATATGCTCATCTCTCTGCCTCAGCTGCTGATGAAGGTGTTGGGTTGAATGAGCTGTGTCTTCTTCCTCAACTACGACACCCTCTTGGCTATGCTGATCCCTAAGGAGGGAACCCTTAGTGTCGACACCCTCTTGTCATGTTCATCAAAGTTTGGTTTGCATTTTGATTTCATATATTGGATAGTTAATTAGTTTAATTTATTAAAGTAAGTTGAATGAGATTTGATTTGATTCTATATTAAATTGATGAGAATCTTTCTTGATTTAACTTAATTTGATTCAATTTGATTTAATTAGCTTTATTGGTCTATTGGTTTGCTTAGGTTCAATGTGATTATGTGATTTGTTTAATTAATAAGTGTATTTATGTTAATTATAAAGGTTTGTTTAATTTTTTTAAATTTAGTTTCATATTTATTTAGACAAATGATGTAATTAATGACTTAATGGTTTAATTTTATGTTTTGATTAATATTTACATTTTGATTAATTAAGTTTAATGTAATTAATTTGATTAACTTAATTAGTTTGTTTAAGAGGTATGATTAAATTAAATAAAGATTTGTTTAACTTTTAATTTGATTTCATGTTTATTTGAGTTAATGATGTAATTGATGAATTAATGATTAAAGTTTAAATTAGGGTTTGATTATCATTTAATTGCATTTTTATGTTTGATTAAGCTTAAGTTTAATATGATTAATGTAATTTTCTTAATTAATTTATTTAATAGGTGTGATTAAATTAATTAGTAGATTAATTAATTATTTAATTTGAATTAACTTTAATCTGATTTATAAAGTTAAATATGGTTTATTAAGATGATGGATTAATTTATTAAGTTTGTATTAATTAGATGTTTGATTAATTAAGTTTGATTAAGGGTCAATTAAAATTATTAGATTAATTAAAGGTTTGTTTGATTAGAGATTAATGACTTAATAATTTTGGTTTAATTTAAGTTTTGATTAGTGTTTAATTACATCTTAATTATGTTTGATTAAGTTTAGGTTTCATATGATTAATTTAATTAAATTAATTTATTTATTTAAGTGGTGTGATTATTTAATTATGGGTTTGATTTAAGCTTAATTTTAGAGTTAGCTTTAACGTAACTTATTTAAATTAATTTTATTAATTCAGATGATGGATTAATTTATTAAATTTTCATTAATTAAATGTTTGACTAATTGAGTTTGATTATTTATGATTAGGGTTTTACTTGATTTGATTTATTTATTATGTTTGTTTGATTTCATTAACATGTTCAATTTAGTTATTAGGTTGAAATATTCAATGGTTATTAATTATCTCATTCCAAATGGATGTGACTTAATCATAGGTTAATTAAGTTTGCTTTAATTTTATTTAGTGTAATTCGATTAGTATCAAACTATTAAAGTTTTCTAAGTTTGTTGGATTTTGAGTTTGATTTAAGATTTAATCATTTAATTGAGTTTTATTAACTTAAAATTTTTATTGTATTTGTTAGATTCCCCTCGGATAGATGAATCCAACAAGCCCCTGTTTGCAATTTTTGGTAAAGTATTTTATTTTCTATGAATTTTTGAATTTTCAGATGATTTGAATTATTATTATTGTTTTTTTTATTAAATATATATATACGCGTGGTTTGGCGGAGCATGACTTCGCTTTCCGACTATTTGATCATGATTGACGATCTAGATCGATCGATGATCCGGGCGATTACGCGAACCACGCGGAAAGACGCGCGCTGACCAGCCGGCCCGAACCCATGCGATCGGACGGTTCAGATCATTTCCGACGATCTGGCTTCGAGCAGGATCGCGGCCGTCGATCGCGCAACCGTGAAATCGAATGGTCTAGATTGCATCACGTGATCTGAAGGCCCGGATCGCCCGATCCACGCGCGATCCGAGCCGTCCAATCCCGCGAACTGCGAGATCGGACGGTGGCTGTGAGTCGCCGGTAATGAATAGTGTTTTCAGGTGTATTTTTGGAAAAAATGAAAGTTTCTAAGTCAAAACTTGTCCAAATGGACCCGTTTTCACGTCGATTCGCACCAAAAAAATTCTATTTCCTATTTGGGATGATTTAAAATAAAAGTGTTGGATTGTCTAAAGGAAATTCCTAGAATCGCAAGAAATTTGATACAAAATATGCAAAATCCTAAGGTCGGCTACGGTTTGATGAAAGTTACCTCACTGGGGATGATTTCCGGTGGCAGTGAAGATTCGAGGGAGATCCTATGTGTGTGAGGAATCTTCAGAGTAATCTTTAGTCATTGCTTCTCTTCGGAACACCTCCTTCTCTGATATTTACCGTCGCCTCGCCGGAAGAGAAAATTCTTGTATTATTTGAGCTTAAAGTGGCTAAACTAAGTGGGGGATGGGTTCCCTTTTGCTTTGGGGAGTTTTTGGGAGCTGAATAGTGGTGATAGAAACAGAGCTCAAGCCTCATCTCCCCCTCTTTTTATAATGGATGAAAATACAAAATTTTTTAAATTATTTTGGCTCCAAATTGAATGTCATCTTGTTGGGGTGGTTAAGGCTAGATCTAGATTGATTGAAGACTTTGGATTTTTACTCCAAAGTCTTCTCTTGCTGCCATATGATCAGATTTATTTAATTGAAATATTGGGGCTATGTGATGTGGGGTTAAGTGCATGTGATGGGGGAATTAAATGAGGTTAGGTGGAATCCTATGTGGGGGAGGATTCATGAGGGATTTAAAATGGGTTAGGTTTATTTTGGGCTGATCCCAAATGGGTTTGGGTCAGATTTGACTAGCCCTCAATGGGTTTTGGCTTGGTTTCAAGGGATTTGGCCCAATTTGGGTCGTACGGGTCATTTTGGGCCAAATTGACCCATTTGACCAAAATTGACCAAATTAGCTTGGGTTATGGGTTGATTTATGTTCAATTGATTAATTGAAGATGAATGTAGTCTTTGGTTTGAATTAATTTGGATTTAATTTTGATTTAGGACAAATTGACCCTTTAGGCTAATTTGGGCTAGGTTGAGTCAAGTTGACCCAATTAGATTAATCAAATTGGGTTTAATTGCCAAGTTCAATAATCAATTTGGAATGAAATTGGGCCATTGGTTGCAATCAATTTGGGTTAGATCATGATTTGACTCGATTTGGTTCTTTAGGCCAATTTGGTGATCAAAAATCATGGTGTAAGATTTTGGTGAGCTTGTTTCAATCCAATTTGGGTTGGATTAGAAGTTGGCTTAAATGGGTTTTTTAGGTCACTTTAGGTCAAGTGCACCTAAGTGAGTCAATTATTTTGATTTTGGTTTGATTCGAATTTAGTTGAACTTATATATGAGCCCTAGATTGAAATATAAGTTCAACGGCAATCAATTTGGAGTTTAAGGGATTTTGGCTCATTTAAAATTTTCAAGTCAAAAGGGCTAAGTTGGGTTTGACTTGGGTTGGTTTCGATTTGATTTGATGGTTGTAGGTTTCATTTATATTTGGGTAGATAATTGAATGAATGATTGATTTAAGAGAAAATTCATTGGTTTTGACTTGATCTTGATAGAATTTGGCTAAGTCCAAGGAATTGGCTTAAAGGGTTTATATTGAGTTTGGATTTAATTTTTGATATAATATTGCTCATTTGAATTCGGGTTTCATTTATATTTGTGAATATAAATGAAAGAATAATTGATTTATAAAGAGATCAATTGAGTTTGATTTGATTTAAGGAAAGTTTTGGCTAAGCTTATGAATATGGTTCATATGGCTTAGAAAGGGGTTTTAGGGTTTAGATTTGATTTTGGGTTTCAAACATTTGGAGTCAAATTTTGAAATTAGATTTGGAATTTGAATTTGAATTTGAGATTTGATTTGAGAATTGAGTGGTTTGATTTGAGAAAGTGTATCTAGATTAGGTTTAGGCTATAGGATGAAATTTCCTTAAACCCTAAGGCATAATCATATGATTAACACTTCTAAGTCTCTAGGCTTAGGTTAGGTGTTCACCTAATCACTAGATGTGTCTTATGACTAAGGAAATCTTAGTGTCTAAAAGATTCCTAATTCTAAGAGGATGTTAAGAGCTCACTCCAAAAGTGAGGTCAACAGGGAGTAGGTCCAGGTGTTGTTGGAGTTTTTCTTCATTACTATCATGATCGAATGATCGAACTCTTGGACTTGGAATCCCGATATCTAATGGTATAATAGCTTATGTGCCGAAACACAAGTTATATGATGTCTCACCAGTCAGAGTTCGTGATGTAGTGCGGTAAGCCCAAAGAATATTAGAGAGCTCATCAACCTATTGCCCCCCAGCCTTCTCAAGACGCATTTTTAACCCTTTGAGTATAGTCCTATTGGTAGCTTCAATCTATCAATTAGTTTGAGAATGGGCTATAGCCATATGCAGCAGCTGAATGTGAAGATCTTTATAAAAAGATGTAAAAACTTTTCCAGTAAATTGTGTTCTATTGTCGGTGATGATCTTTGCAGGAAGACTGAATCGACATACTATATTTTTTCAAACAAATTATTTAGCATTTGCCTCCATGATTTTAGCGAGTGGTTCAGCTTCCACCTATTTAGTGAAGTAGTCGACAGCTAAAATGATAAACTTTTGTTGCCCTGATGTTACCGGAAAAGGTCTCATGATATGAATTCCCTATTGAGTAAAAGGTCATGGGCTTTGAAGGGATGAGAGCTCTACATGCGGCGTATGAGAGAGGTTAGAGTGCAACTGACTACTTGCACATTTTTTTGTGAACTCCAAGGCATCTTGCTTCATCATAGGCCAATAGAACCCTCGCCTTATAATTTTAAAGGCTAACGCCCTTCCTCCTAGGTGTTCTCCACATATCCCCGAGTGAATCTCTCTTAATGCGTAATCGGTCTCTCATGGTGAGAGGCATTTAAGGTATGGCCCAGAAGAAGCTCATTTGTATAGTTCACCTCCGATAATAATAAAGTTTGAAGCTTGCAGCAGTTGGGTCTTCAGGAATGGTCTCTTCATGTAGAAAAGATAGGATGGAGTCCATCCACGAAGGTTCATTTATCTCATTAATTGCTTGTATCACCCATGACCTTTGGATACTAGGAAAATATATTTCTTCAACATACCTTCTCTTAAATAGATCTTCAGTAGGAGAGGTAGCGAGCTTAGCAAGAGTGTCAGCTCGAGTATTCTTCTCTCAGAGTATGTGAATAATTTGAAGTGACTTTACCATCGAGGTGACTTTGAGGATTATGAGTATTAAAGCTTCCCTCAACCTGAGAGGCGACAAGCTGAGAGTCAGTGTGGATCACTAAGTCTTGAGCTTCAGAATCGATGGCAAGTCTCAACCCTGCGATGAGAGCCTCATATTCAGCCATATTATTGGTTGCAGGGAATTTTAGTCGTAGTCTATACTCTAAGGTATCCTGTTGGGAAGAAATAAGTAAGATTCTTGCTCCAGCACTAGTATTTCCTGAAGCACCATCAACATAGAGGGTCTATTGAGGAGACAAAAATGGTGTAGTAGATAGCTCATTTAGAGTTGGGGCAGTGCATTCCACTATAAATTCTGCGAGTATTTGAGACTTTATATCTGGCCGGGGTAGGAAATTGATATTAAACTCTCCCAATTCTATAAACCATTTAATTAATCTCCCAAATGCCTATGGTTTCCGTAGAATGGACTTTAATGGTAAATGAGTGTAAACGCCAATGGTGTGAGCTTGGAAGTATGAACACAATTTTTGCATTGAGAAAACTAAAGCCAGAGTCATCTTATCTGTGAGTAGATAACGACTTTCTATATCAGAGAGAATTTTACTGATATAGTATATTAGTCATTATATCCCATTTTCTTCTCGTACTAAAACTGAGCTTATCGCATGAGAATAGACTGCGAGATATAAGTATAAACTCTCTCCTTGGATAGGCTTGGATAATAATGGTGGATATGCTAAATACTCCCTTAGTTGCTTAAAAACAGACTAATATTCATCAATCCACTGAAAGTTATTATTTTTAGCTCCGTTTAGTATTTTAAAAAATGACAAGTATTTATCCTCAGAATGGGCTAAGAAGCTGGATAAGGCAGTAATTCATCCATTCAAATGTTGAACTTTTTTGATATTCTTCGAAGGAGTTATATCTTTGAGGGCTCTAATTTTCTCGGGATTGACCTCAATCCCGTGGTGGGTTACCATAAACCCAAGAAATTTTCCCGACGTAACCCCAAAAGCACACGTGGTCAGGTTAAGTCGTATGTTATAATGTCGAAAAAGATTAAAGCATATTTCTAAGTCAGAAATATGTTGTGACTCTTCCAAGCTTTTTACTAACAAGTCATCCACATATACCTATATTATATGGCCTAAGAGGTCTTTAAAAATCTTATTCATGAGGCATTGATAGGTAGCACCAACATTTTTTAACCCGAATGACATAACTTGGTAATAGTATAAACTTTTATATGTTTGAAATGTTGTGACTTCTTCATCTGTTGGGTTCATTTTTATTTGGTTGTAACCAGAGTAAGCATCCAAAAAATTGAGCATTTGATGTCCAGACTTTGCATTGACCAATTGATCAATTCGAGGGAGAGAAAAACTATCGTTCGAGCAAGCTTTATTGAGATCAGTGTAATCAATACACATTCTCCATGTTCCATTTGCTTTCTTAACCATGACAACATTTTCTAGCCATGTAGGATAATATACTTCTCGTATGAATCACACTTATAAGAGCTTGTTAACTTCTTGTTCAATAGCTTAAATGTGATCAGGTGTAAAACTCTGCTTCTTTTGTATGATCGGTTTGAATGTTGGATCAATCTTGAGGGAGTACATAATCACATTGGGGTCGACCCCCAACATATATGTTGGACTCCAAGCGAAGATGCATTAATTTTTGTGCAAGAAGTCTATGTATTTTGCCATTTATTCATCTGAGAGCAGGGATCCAACTTGCACTATTCGTAGAGGTTGGTCATCTGATAATGAAACAGGGAGCAAGTCTTATACAAGCGAAGCTTTCTGGGGTACTTCTTCATCTCGAAAATTAAAATTTTCAATGTTGAAGGCCACCAAAGGGCGTGGTTGAGTTTGTCTGAGATAACATGATTATGCTATTTATTGATTTCCACAGACCACTCCAACCCCAACAGGGGTTAGAAATTTCATCTTAAGATGAGATACTGAAGTGACGACACCAAAAATTGATTGGAGGGGCCTTCCGAAGATAGTGTTATACGTCAAATCTGACTTGACCATCATGAATTGAATTAAATGAGTCACTTATCGAGGAAATTCTCTGAGGACAACACAAAGGGTGATTGTCCCCTCTACTCGCATGGGACGATTATCAAACCCATATAATGGTCCTGCAGCGGGTTGGAGACTTTCCCTAACCAAGCTCATGCTAAGAAATGTAGAGTAAAATAAAACATCAATAGAACTCCCATTGTCAATCAAAATTCTCTTAATATTATAGCGTGGGTCACCGATCCCTACACTGATGACAAGTGGATCTTGATGAGAAACTTGAACTCCTTCTAAGTTTGAGTCATTAAAAGTGATGGAATGATCAATACGAGATTTTTTTTAACTCTGGTTCTTCAGAGGTAGCAATGAGGACTTGATTGGATAGTAATAGTCCTCATGCGATTGTTTCAATTTTCTCAACTATTTGATGATTATTTTATTATTTCTGTGATGATTGTCCTAGTTACCCCCCAATTGAAGTTACGTTTACTTGAGTCGATTGATTCTTCATAAATTGACGTAGATATCCTTGTTGAATGAGCCTCTGGATTTCTTCTTTGAGTTGTTTGTACACCTCAATAGTATGTCCAAGACTTCGATGGAAGTGATAATATTGCTCCTGATTTCTTGAATTTGGTTTCAGCGGATGTAGCCACTTGATGGTTTCTTCATCTCGAATGGCCATCAGGACATTAACACGAGATGTGTTTAGTGGTGTGTATTCCTTTTCTAGTCGTGGTTCACGTCGTTGATGTGAGGGCCGTGGAGGAAGATCACGACTGCCCTGTTGCTTCTTTTGATGGGATTATCGGTTTGCATTCCCTGGGGAGCTCATACATTTTCCTGTGGATTGTTCAAATTATTTACGATGGGCATTAAAAGCCTCATCAGCAAAAATTTGTGCTTCCACACGATGAACCAAGTCGGCATACGAGCGGACCGTATCTCGCATTAGTGATGAGTAGAAAAGCCCATGACGGAGCCCTCAAAGGAAAACTCCTCTTAATAGTTCAGGTTCTACTCTCTGTATTTGATGAGCTTCTATGGAGAACCTTTGGAAGTATTCCTTAAGCAATTCACCCTCATTTTGACGAATGCCTGAGGGATAAGAGGAATCTTTAATGATCTTTCGATTTGTAATGAACTATTCTACAAAAATCTTGGCGAGTTCGTCAAAGGTATGGATGGATCCCCTTGAAAGGGAGTAGAACCGCGCGAGCCTTGAGGGTAATCAGAAAGACGACAAAGCGGTATCGCGTTGGATGCATGATGGTCATGTAATGGCCGATGTATTCATATGGGTCATTTGCCCCATCATAAGAGTCGATGCTCGGAAGCTTGAACCCTACGGGAACAGAATATTGAAGAATAGCTTCAGTCAAAGGTGAAAACTCCTGATAGCCGTGATGAGAGAGAAGATGATTTTCATCTTTATAACGGAATTCTTCTCGCACCAAGCATTGTAATTCCGTAAGTATAACATGGCGGGTTGAGTCAACAGGACAAGAACGTGTTAAGCTACCAGCAATAATTGGTAGATTAGCAGTCAGTTGAGCTGCAAGTGATGGATGAGTAGAACTAGCAGTGTCAAGGAGATCAGCATCACGGTCTAGAAGTGGAGAAACTTTAGTCTGATGGCGAGAAGGCCCCATATTAGCATTTTGACCTTCCCTAACTAACGATCGATCTAGGGGGAGATGTGTTTGCCGCAGTAGTGACTGTCATGTTCCTCATAAAAGTTAGATTATCTCATTTTGAGACTCTTCCATTCGGCGCACTCAATCTTCTAAAGAAATTCCTATTGCACCTTCACCGATAGGGTTATGCCTATCAGGGGGAAGTGAGGCAGAAGCTTGACGTCCTTGGTTCAAAGATTAGTTTCGAGAGTGACGGGAGTTGGAGCGGGAGGCTCCGTTGTTGCGAGTATTGCTCCTATTGGCCATAATGCAGGTGTGTCATAGAAATTCTCTTCGCAGACAAGGCCAAACCAAGCGCGTCTAAAACCACCAGTAGAATAAAAGATTACGCCAGCTTTGTCATGAATCAACACACACATAGATGTTTGAAGAATTAATAAGAAAACTCCAGAATTTTTACGTGGAAAAATCTCAAAAAGAGGGAAAAAATCACGGGGCCTAGCCCAGTAAAAATCTTCCACTATGTATCTGTTTCATAGTATAAACTTTTCCCGATAACGAGATTACAAAATTGTAAATGAGAAGGGCTGACAATGGGAATCCCGGAATCAGACAACAATAGCTATATAGCCATGGTTAGATTATAATAGTTATTAGTGGTAGTTGATGATGGTGAACAGTGGACCGACGATGACAGTCGGAGGTGGTGATGACCGGCAGAGATGGCCGAATGCGGCGAATCGATGATAGGGCGGTAGGACCGCAAGCGGTGGTTGATAATGATGATCGATGGTGGTGGTCTGTGGAACCGCGGTATTAAGGCTACCGCCGACTGGTCGATGGGGATTGGGGTGTAAAGAGCGAGCTTGAGCAACGAACTTTGTTCGTGTTCGCCGCTTGAAATTTTGTTCGTGTTCGCTCATTTATTATATCGAGCTTGAAATGTATGTTAGGTTTACCGTTTAACTAAACGAGCTAACGTAACACGATCGCTCAACAACAAGCTTTTTGACGAGGAGGAGGATTCAAACTGGGCCAATCTTTTGCATAACAAAAATTTTTAACCGCTAAGCCATGCTTTCATTTGTGATATATAAATGTGTTTGTATGTATATGTAATAATAATAATAATAATAATAATAAAATAATAAAATATTAAATAAAAATAATAGTAATAAAATAATAATAATAATAATAATAGTAATAAATAAAAATAATAAAATAACATAATAATAATAATAATAATAATAATAAATAATAATAATAATAATATAGTATAATTTTTATTACAAGCTAAATCGCACGACATCGAACAAATGATGTTCATGTTCTACCGCTTATATATATCGAAATTGAAATGTTTGTTGCTCGCTTAGTTAACCAATAGCAACACAGCTACATAACGAAATCGAACACGAGCTGTTCACGAACAACGAGCTTTTTTGACAGCCCTAATGGGGATGACCGGCGATGATGGTTGATGGCGATGACCAGCTGCGGTGATCGGCGACGGTGGTCGGCGGTGATGATCAACGATAGTGGTTGACGGCGACGGTGGTCACGGCGGCGATGGAGATGAATGACGACGATCGGCGGATGGGCCGATGAAGGTGGTTATGTCAGGTGGGGCGACGATTATGCTTGGAGGATTTTCAAGTTGTAGAGCTCTCTCTTCTCTTTAGCTTGACTTCCCCTCATGTGAAGAATGATGGGCTATTTATAGATTAAAGGGAGGACATTTTCATAAATACATGCAAAATCCAAACCATTACATCGGATGGCTCAAAATGATTCCCTCTAATGTATTTTGAGTATTTGAATGCTCAAATGTGGTCAGAATCAAGAGATATTGAGCTTGTTAAAGCCGGCTCGTCAAGACGCTCGATTTGATCATAAATACTCCATATTTAGAAAATATTTAGGGATTTAGTTGATATCCCAAAGTTTCCAATGATATTTTATGTGCTTGATCTCGACTAGTTTCGACTTATGATCAGCTTACTTTTGATATCAAGATTCGTGCTTCGACTAATAGGATTTTTAGTGTCATATCAATTCATATTTATATAAAAAAAGAAATTCTTCATATTCCTCATTTAAATAAATAAATTCTTCCTCTCTCCACGTCTCTCTCTCTCTCTTCCGCCTCTTCCTCTCTCTCATTATCACAGTGAGAAAAAAAATGTGGGGCCCATTGTCTCTCTCTCTCTCCCACACACACACACACACTTATTGCAATATATAAATATTAATCTATTTCTAATAATTTTTAGTTAAAGTGATTTTATTTTTAAATGAAATAAGTTTTATCATCCAAAAATAGGGTGATAAATGATATATCCCTCTAAAATTTATAAATGAAGCATAAATCTCAAATAAAATCATATATACAATCAAATTAAACGACCCAATGAGGCGAGTTCAATAATGCTAAAATCGGGTCACATCGAGCTCAAATGAGCTCAAATCAAGTCCAAAAGCTACATATAAAAATTTTGAAATACTACTTGATGATCAAATGACTTCCAAATTTGATAATAATCAATCAACGGAGAATCCAACAAACCTAAGATCACTCAAATCAAAGATCGTTTGGATAGTCAAATCACCAAAAAACTATCTATGGTCAAATAAATCAATATACATCGTCCGATGGAATGTTTTGAGATTTTTGGCTACAATTACCAAAATGCCCATCTAAGAATCCTATAAATAGGACCCTATTTTTGTCATGAAAAATGGGAGGAGCTAGAGGTGAACTTGGGAGAAAGTTAGGAGAGAGTAAGAAGTTATTATCAAATTATCATTTGATCACCGCCAATTGTCATCGCCGAGCCAACTATCGTTCATTCTACCGTCAGAGTACCAGAACGATTCTAAATTTTCATTATCAAGATTTCTCACATATAATTTTGTAATTTCATTGTCGGGAAGACTTAAACTCTGTACTCTAAAGTAGATATATAGTGAAACATTTTTCCTGGGCTATGTCTCGTGATTTTTTCCCCCTTTTTCTAGGATTTTTTCACATAAAAATTATAGAATTTCTTATTCTTTTTTAACTATCTGCGTGTGTGCTGGATTTTCCAACGAAACTAAGTCCTAAAATTTTATTCTAATGCTATAAATTTTCTGGCACGCAACAAATACAATATAAAAAATATATCAGATATAAGTGTAGCAATTGTTTAAAAAATGAATTAATGAAAACATTATCAAAAATGATTCCTTTGATCATATATCTAAAATGAAACATTATTTCAATCCTATTGAGAGATCAATTATTGATATGTAAGAAAAAAAATATTATTTTGCAATGAATTAGTTGTTATGATCATTAACATCACTAAAATGACTTAAATGAATTATTACAAGACTTTTAAAGAATATTAAATCATCAATCAATCAAAAATACATATTTGATGCTCCAATCGATTGATTTAATTATTATATTTTCAAAATAGATAGATTTTTAAGCTTGAAATGCAATAGAATTAAAAATATTTAATGATAATATTTAATGTGAAATTGAAGTTTTGATTAGCAAAATAATAACTAAAAATTGATTATTATTTTCTTTTCAAAAGAAGGCTGAAGTATTATCCTATTATTAATATCTATCACACGCCTGAAGAATGTTTGAACTAATATTAAATTTAATCAACACTTTTTTTAGTAAAATTACAACATACCTCACAATTCTTATATATTTACATATCTAACAGTTAAAATTTCATATTTAAATAAATAATACTCAAATTTTTAATATTATATCAAAAATAACATCATCATCAAATTTTAAGTGTTAAATATATAAATGCATAAAAATTATGTGCTATGTATGTAAATTTTCCTTTTTTTTTAAAGAAGGCTTCGATATATTTAGAGAAATTTTTTTTAATATTAAAAAACTTGAACCACTAACTTATAAATCTTACAAGAAAAGGTTAGACCTCTTCCAAGCAGCAATTAACATAAATTAACAGAAAAGGAAAAAAAAAAAAAAGCAGCATGGCTCCAATGAAAAAAAAAACTGAAAAAAAAAATACTTCTCAATACATCCAACATAATTTTTGTTGGAAGGGGCCTCAAAATCATTAGATTTGCATTAACAAATCAAGCATTTGCAAGAATACCCTGAGTCAACCATGTAAAAGAGAAAACGGCTGCAATGCTAGCATCAGCAACTTCAAAAACCAAAAACACATTTGCTTTTTTCAACCATGTAAATCACAAAAGTCATATGTAAATTCAAACATTTCAAGCTTCAAAATATAACAGCAGCAACCCAAACACACACAGGCTCTGGAGAGGAAGGCCCTTCAAATAAGTAGTCAGATTATGCTATAGATTCCAAATTTAAATAGCAGGATAAATTCATATATATATATATATATATATATGTTAAGAGGAAGGCTCAGGTTGGAATTATATTTACTTCCACTTCTTGAACTTGCCGCCACCGAACATACCATGCTTGCCATGCTTGCCATGCTTGCCATGCTTGAACTTGCCATGATGCTTAAACTTGCCACCATGATGCTTGAATTTGCCACCATGATGACCTCCATATGGATTGTGTCCACCATAACCACCATGACCACCAAGATGGCCATATGGATCATGGCCCCCATGATGAGAAGAACCATGAGTCAAGTGGTGAACTCCATAGGCGGCGGCGGCGGCGGCGGCACCGCCGGCTAACATTGGTCCTGCATGAGATCCATGCCCTGAAAATAAAAAAGATATCTATATGATTAAGAATTATTCATGATTATTTGTTGTGTAATAAAGTTGTCGGATAAATAGGCGAAATTTAATGCAAATATGCGGAGAAAAAGATAGAATATAAAATGGAAAAAGATAATTGATGGCTAGTAATAAATTTGCATATACAATTAATGCCTAATTGAAAATAAAATTTGCAAAATTTTGATATCTAATGTTGGTTTATATGATTCGGGAAACAAAATGTCATGTGGTGTATAGCATTGATGTTCGATAGCTAAATGTTATATGATAAGCACACGCACATAGGTTTACAAGCATCCCGTTACGATTCTGTAACCTACAATGCAGGATAACAATATATAATTAAATAAAGACATACTATTTAGAAGGAAATAATATTTAGCTTTGGTTGGAAAGCTTTGAAATGCTTTGAGTACTGTTCTAAAACATGTCCTTTGTATTGTTATATAATGGTGGTGGCAATCAGCATCAACGATAATGATAATGGTGGTCGGTGATGATGGGTGACAATGATAACTAATGGTAGGTGGCAATTTGATGGTAGAGGGTGACCAGTAATAATAGGTTTTTCAAAAAAAAATTCTAAACATCTAAAAATTATCAAGTGTTTTTAAAAACAGTATATATTTTTTTAAAAATAAAAAATAAATACACTTTAAAAAATACATCAAATAATTATATTTTTAAAAATAACAGAAAAAAAGAGAAAATTATATTAAAAAAATTGGTCCCAAACAAGCCCTTTGTTTCAAGGTTCGAACCTCTGATCCTCGTTTACTTGAATATTGAATTTCTGGACACATTTATAAATCATGTATTGTGAATTTCAATTTCAAATATAAAGTTTATGTCAGATGCCAAATTATGTAGCGTCAACAAGAAGGATCATATACACTTAACATAATTTTAATCTATGTATGCATACATACATACATACATACATACATATATATATATATATATATATATAGAGAGAGAGAGAGAGAGAGAGAGAGAGAGAGAGAGAGGGAGAGAGAGCTAGGAATCACATACGGTCATGGCAACCTTAGAGAAATCACTGGGTATTGAAAAATTGAATCTTTAATATTTTATAGAAGTCCAAAAGGCACAGTATTATGTAAGCATACCTTGGGAGTGAGTAGAAGGATACCCAGCTGGAGGGTACCCTTGTGGGGGATAATACCCCTGTGGAGGGTATCCTTGCTGAGGATAGGCACCAGGTGGTGGAGGGTAGCCCTGCGGCGGATAGCCATGGGGCTGGTGACCTTGTGGGGGGTAACCAGAGTGCTGACCAGGAGGATATCCACTAAGTCCATGCGCTATATTTGAAAGAAATCCCTTGTCATGTTGGTCCTTCCCACCTCCCATTATCCTGACACACCAGAAAAAGAAAATTGAAATGAGAAAACTTAACATAACTTATTAAAGAGAGAAGAAAAAAAAAACTTTTAGAGAAAAGAATTCACATAAATCCGATCATATATGAGTAAAAATTAAACAAATTTATTAGATATAGATTTTTGTTATGTGTAATGATTGAGCTCCTTCATCCTGATCTCTGCAATGAAGACATTAGGCTATGAGCATCAATATCTTCAGAGACCCTGGATTTCATATTTGTTATGGATACTTGTCATGTAAATAATGACGCACAAATTTCTACAGTAAGATCATCTCATCTGTGTCATGATTATTCAATTATAACCACTTAAGAGATAAGCATTGCCAAAGGGAACTCCCCTCAACTTCTATCCATTTCAAAATTTTCTCAATTTTACCTCATTTCTGACTATTTTTACATCAATTATATGAAAAATTATTAGGTGTGGATTATATGTATGGCTATACACACAAATAACATGTGCACATAGCTGTCTATTTGCTAGGTACTATATATTTTTTTAAATGAGTACATACTAGTGCACAATTATGCTAGCCAAAAAATGGAGTATGAAATGAGCATACAGCTGTGTAATGCGATACTTTGCACATAAATAAAGATGGCATCAGCCTCTCTTTTTGAGAATGTGCTAACTTGAATATAAAAATTTGATAAAGAAAATTTTTGTAGTCGGTTATTAAAAATTTTGAGATCAGAGTTAAATTCCCTAGCAGTTTTATAATTTGACTACTTAAAATTAAGTTGAAACTCATATTTTTGTGTAAGATTTATGATTATTTTATTTTATATCAAATAAATATAATAATAATATGCCCAAAAAAAAAAAAAATGCAATGACTAGCATTTAGTCCTCATCTAAAACTTTAATCGATTAAGGCTCGACAAAAGCCACAATTAAGGATTCATATGATACTCAATATTAAGGTTTGATTAACTAATTTATAAAACTAATTAATATTAATATTAACTATCAATGTGCATATATGTGTATTATAAATATCAATATATGCATCTTAAATATTTTTTTAAAATTAAAAATTTTATAATATAAATTTAAAGATATAAATATCATTTATAATAAAAATATATTAAAATTAACCATCATAAGTATAATAAATTATTCATTTAAAGCTTAATAGTTGCCCCTTCATCACACTTAATAATTCAGTAAACTCCTCCCAATTTTCTATTGTGCTCAATTATCTAAATTATTGAATTTGAAATACTAGTCACATGGGATTAAGATAAAATTTTTAAAAATTTTTGAATTTATCTATAATGAATATAATGTTAACTACTCAAATTCACTTTAAAGTGAAAAAAGGATAATAATGGCATTTAATTTAAACCAAAAAATAATAACCTATTATCATCATTATTATCAAGTTAATATGTCATTCTTTTAATTTTAAGTTAAATAATTACAAGTAAAAGAAATAAATTGTACATGAAAAAAAAAAATTAAACTTATACTCAAATTAATAAAGAAATTTTTTTTTTATTTGGCAAAAGATTTTATTCAGGGTGGACAACATTACTAAAATAGATATCATAATAAAGAAAAAAAATTTTGGGCATATAAATAGTTTTGTCCCTACACGTAGAATTGCGATATATTTTTACTAGAATAAAACACAATCATGCGCACAAAAGTCTCACATTTATGTTCGACAATCTCATAATTAAATTTTATAAATGCAACAAACAATATATTTTGCTATTTTGATTGTTGGCCATAAAAACTTTAAAACTAAAAGTTAGAACCTATGTATGAGTTAGAAGTCAAATCACATAATTAAAAATACCAGTGCAATAAATTCTAGAATTAATATGTGAGTTGATTCCATCAATATGATCAACTGTTACAAGTGGATTGTTTCTGAAGTTGGATTTTCAGAGATTACAATCGATTAGTTAGTTCCTTTGATTGGGAGATGTATCCATGATTCTATCAAATCTCTCTCAATTTAATCTTCAAGATGGCTTCAACTACCCTGGTTGGCTTAAACAACCCTGGTTGCTTCTTTTATGTTAGTTACTCTCCTTTAGGATTGACTACTAGTTTTGTAACATAAAGACTAAAATGTCACAGTAAACATTTGCAAGTAAATGCAAAGTCATATAATGATTTCAAACATATAATTACATCATTTGAGTTCACTAAAAGATAAGAATGAAAACAAGTCTTAAATTTTCATTTAACTTTAATCTAGAATGGTTTAAAAGAATCATAACAAATTTGGTGAAAAAAAGTATATAATAAAGAATTCAGTCTTTCTTCAATCAAGCCTCTGAATGAAAATTTGTTCAAAGATCAATTATGCCATCATTTTTACAAAAACAATGATATAGGTGGTTGTAGGCCATTAACTTGTGAGATGCCATCAATACATAGCCCCCAATCATACAATAGCATCACATATGTGTGCAGCTGAGGATTTATAACTCCCATGAGTGCATTCACCATTGAGTAAGTACATTTAAATTTTTTTTTCAATATACTCCCTTCACCTACATATCTATCTCAACAAGCTAATTAATTTAACTAAAAGAGTAGTATGATTATTTATTTAGATTTTAATGTTATTAATATAATAGTGTTGTATCATATGTTGTAAGGTCAGTTCAATATTAAGGGTTGTTTGGCTACAAGTAAAATTTAACTCAAATAAGATTCAATAAACCCTATAAATCTATATTCTTTTATGGAAATTAAGATTTAGTAGGTGTTGAGGAGATTAAAGTTGTAAACTATTTGATATAACAACAGTTAAATCTTGGTGCATCATGTCAACCGATTTGACAAAATCTTAACTTTATGAGAAAGTAAATTATTAGCTCTATTTAATCTTTCTTGTAAATGATGATAATTACTAACTCCTAAATTTCATCAATAATGAGGCTAAATAAGATTTATGAAAGTAGCAATTTTTAAAACCACAAAAAATTAGTTTGACAAGTCCTATAGTGCATGAAAATAAAATTAGTTCGATGGAATTTAAGCAAAGTCTTATAAAATTTATACCTAAAACTGGATAACAAACAACGACAAAGTCAAATAAAATTTAGTAAATCATTTAAATTCAAATTTAAAAAAAAAAAATTTTAAAAAAACCTTGACATGATTAAAACTTCAAAACTATTTGGTATGACAACTGCTAATTTTGTTACATCCTAATAATTTCTTTGACTATTTGTTTCATGACTTAAGATTTGTGAGAGCAAAAAATATTAAATCTATAAAACCAATAAATTGTTAGATTTAACAAATCTTGTATATGACCAATAGTCTACTGAAATAAATTTATCAAAGGATTAGTATTTAAAGCTCTTAAAAATCTATTTCATAAGATTTAAGCTAGATCTTACTTAAATCATGCCTAAAATAGGCTACCACATGGTCCTATTAAAATATAATGTTTTAGTAAAAATATTTAGTATATCATGTAAATCCAAATTTAGTAAATCCGTAAAATGTTTTGGTATAATATATATTAAATATGGCTAAATCTTAGCAAAGTGTTTCACATATATTTCAAAATTTGGGTTAAATAAAAGAGAAGGAGATATACAATAAGGTGAAGTGGTGTAAAACTCTTTAAGTCCTATTTCTTCTAGGATTTAGCCTAAAATAAGAACAAAACGAGATTTCAGAAGTCAATAGGATTTACATAGATCAAAAAATCATTTGGCAAGAATCCAAGGTTGCTTAGCAACCACACAAGCCCTCAATATTTGAATAGCATATGCCACTTGATCTAGAAGTCAACAAACCTGGATTTAATTTCATTTTAACTTATATTGGTCAAAGTAATTAGGAAACAAAACAATTGGCGTAATCCTAATCAGCAAAGGTCTCCCACCCCCTTCTCTCCGCATGTTCTTCATGAATTCACTGTTTTAAACTAAGCATGCCACTTGATATGTACGACTGGTTAAGCGAAATCACAATAAATCAAAGTAAATCCTTCCTCTATGATTTAGAATGGAGAAAAGTGAAAAAAAATCCCCAACCTAAACTATATTCCTTAGCAGATAACCTAACCAAAAGAAAGAAGAAAAAAAAAATCAAAATAAAGCATTCCCCGATACACCCAAAACATCAGATCTCCAACATGATCTTCAAATCTAGCTCACAACGATCATTAGATTCCATTTAATAAACAGTACATCAACAAGACTTCACCAGAACCAATCAATGCCTAAAACTCACCATTTCATGAATCGCAAAAGCAATCTAAAATTTCCAAACTACTCGGATAAAATTACTCACAGATCAAATTAAACCACATCGAAAATTGAAGAAGATAAAGAAGAAGAAACTAACCTTTTCAATTAAAAGATTGATATTGTTGAACAGCAACGAGAAAGCTATGAAAGAGAATAAAAGAAGATCGGTGAGCTGTTGGTATCACATTTTATAAGATTGCCGGAAACCCAAATAAGTTTCTTAGAAGGACCTAAACTTTACGAGCCCGCCAATAACAAGCTTCCACGTGAACTAGTAGTTGCGGGAAATCACAGAAGGCGTGGTCCTACTGCGAGTCACGTTTTGGGTCTTTTTCAAAAGAAATATTCTCTTTTATTTATCTTATCGGTTTCGAAACACCTAATCGACGCGGTCGTTTTTGGCCGGAGATGTGGGCATGATCGCTTCAACCGTAAGCGAACGCGTGACACGTGTCCGGTGCAGGAAATGCGGACTCTTTTGTAATAAAAAATTTGGAGTTTTATGTCATATAAATTTTGAAATAGCTAAATTACACCTACAGAATAAACTATATTAAAAAATTATAATGAGTATGTAAATATTTTTTATTTTATAAAAATAAAAATATAATTTTTTTTTACCATCATCACAATTAACTATATAAAATTAAAAATATTTAACTTTCTTGTGACAAATTTTTCAAGACACTGTCATAACATAATTCTCAAATAATATTAGTACATATGGACTTAATTACTCATGTACAGAATACTAATTCAAAACTTACAGAATATAAATGCTTAGTTTGTATGATTATTTAGTTAACATCTCACACCACTTTGATATCGCAATACTCTCCAGAATATAATCTAATTATTATATATAGTTGCTGTGAAAACTACAGAGTGAAAGTTTACACCTTTTGTGTGAAATCCAAAGACACTCAGCGATGTGAACAAGAAAACCTGAATTTTACTAAAAATCTCAAAAGAGGAAAAATTAGCTAAAAAAAGCTTTCATTATATATTTATTTTGAAGAGTTTTCCGAGATTACAATGTATATGAGAAGACGACAATGGAATCTCAAAATCGACAACAACGCCCATATAGTCACGTCGAGAACAATGTGGTAGTAGATGATGGAACAACGAACAACCATGACGGCGTCGTCATGACAATGGTGAGATCATGAGGATCGGCGCGAGGCGCAGCGGCGACGACGGCAGTGGCTGAATCATTGGCGGCACGATCTTGGAGGATCTTCGCTTAGAGCTCTCTCCTCTCTTTTTGACCTCCCCATATGAGGAATGATGGGTTATTTATAGACGGAGAGAACGTCTCGTAAATACGCAAAATCCGAACCACTCCTCTCCATTGGACGGCTCATGATGATTCCCTTGATCATATGATGTATTTTGTGTATTTGAATGCCGAAATGATGTCAGAATTATAAGATCTTGGGCTCGTTAGATCCGGCTCGTCGAGACACTCGATTTGACTATAAACACTCCATGTTTGAGAGTTATTTAGAGATTTAACCGACTTCCCGAGTTTCGGATATTTTAAGTGATCTCGACCGCCAACGGATCGCTTGCTTTTAGCATCAAGATTCGTGCTTTTACTAATAGTATTTTAAGTGTCATATCAGTTGCCCCCCTATTTTTAGATAACATTATCTCAATCATCCAAAAATATATATGTCAAATACTTAAAAATAGCAAATTCTTCAATGAAATTTGAGAGTCCATTAACCATATTTTGAAGATCATCCGTGAGCACAAGATTATGACTACTCTGAGCAGAAGAATGTGTGTGTAGGTACGGTGTGAGATTTTGAGGTTATGGACCCATCCGTGAACGGAGCTCATGAGTGCTCGCAGACGATCAGCGGCGCGTGCGTTAACGGCGCATGCGCAGGGCGACACGGTGACTTGCGCCGGACCGGCAGTGTCGCGAGGACGACGAGTCTGGGCGCTGGTCAGAACGGGTAAACGCCAACGACGAGGTCGTCCGTCTGAGCGAGTGGGCAGGCCGCAATGCCTAGGTCGCAACGTGACGCTACGGACGATGGGTCGCAGAGCGGTCGGCACCGGTAACGCGAGGGAGGTGAACCACACGAGGCCTGCTGCCGCTTTGGCCCATTTCCACCCATTTTTAGTGGTTTTGGGCAGTTTTTGGCGATTTTTGACCTTTTTTTTACCTCTATATGGGATCTATAAAAATCCCCCTAGGGCCAAGGGAGAAGGCACCTTCTCTTCTTCTTGAGAGAAGGTCATTTGGAGGCGATCAAGGCCGAGTTCATAGCGCCCAGCTCCGTCGAAAGAGGTGTTAACGACCGTAGGATCGACCGGGCGAGCGACCAGTCATACGGCAAGATTCCGCTCGAAAGAGGTGTCAACTGACCTCGTCGGACCGACCGGGTTCGGAGGCGATCAAGACCCGTAATTCATACGGCAAGGCTCTAGTTTTCCCTCGAAAGAGGTGTCAACTAACATCATCGAACCGATCGAGTTTGGAGGCGATTAAGGCCCGTAGTTCATACGACAAGGCTCCAGTTTTCTCTCGAAAGAGGTGTCAACTAACCTCGCCACCAACCGCCGGAGGCGATCAAGAGACGATAACCGAGACGGGTTGACACGATGGCGATGTGGTGACGAGCAAGTGGCAGCGATGCGACGGTGGTCGGCGAATAACCACGACGGCGGTGGTGACCCATGAGATTGCCGCAATACGGAAATAATGGCACCGATCAGCGACGACGTGGCGGCAAAGGACCGACGACGCATACGGGCAGCTGACCGACACGTAAGTACGGTGCGACCAAGCGGGCGGACGACGGTGGTCGGGCAATGGTAACCTGCGGACTGCGACCAGCGATGGCCGCGATGACGACCAGCGACGACGGAGGGATCCGAAAATGCCGCCGATGGTCGGTGGGTGACCGCGACGGTGCGGCCGGGTGGTCAGAATGACAACTTCATGAATCATGGCTGGGCGACCAGCGTAGTCGCGGGATGACCACGACAATGGTGGTGACCAAATGCCGATGGTCTGAATGGACCGGCCAGCGGGATTGGCAGACGGGGTCAGCAATGCGAATCGCATACCCAGTAGGGATGACCGTCACGATGGCGTCGACCGACGAAAATTGTCGTATGGCGGCGGGTGCCGACGATGCCGAGCCGGAGTGGCCGGCAAACCGACGCGATCCGTAGTTCCTACTTCTTCTTGTAGGAAATTGGATTTCTTGAAACTTCAATGGACGGTTCAATAGTTGATAAGTGATGCCATTAACTTGCATGCGAAAGGTAGAATCGAATCCACTGAGGATTTTTCACCCATCTAAGGCTATTTGTCAAAGTCTTCGGTCGATGACATTAACCTGTGTGGAGTAAGTGTAAAGTTTCCACCTATGTGAGGCTGTTTTTCAGAGTCTTTGCTTGACGACGTTAACGTTCACAGAAGAGGTCGAACCGAATATGCTGAGAATTTTTGACCCATTCGAGGTTGTTTGTTAAAGTGTTACTTGATGATATTAACTTATCTGGAAGAGGTTGAATTGAATCCGTTGAGGATTTTTGACCCATCCGAGGTTGTTTGTCAGAGTGTTACCCAATGACGCTAACCTGTATGGAAGAGATTGAATTGAATCCACTGAGAATTTTTGACCCATCTGAGGTTGTTTGTCAGAGTGTTACCCGATGACGTTAACCTGTATGGAAGAGGTCGAATTGAATCCGAAGATTTTGACCCATCAGGTTGTTTGTCAAAGTGTTACCCGATAACTTGTGTGGAAGAGGTCGGGAGTCCACCGGACCTTTTGACTTATCTAGGTTGTTTGTTAAGTCTTTACGATGACGCGTTAACCTATGTGAAAGAGGTTGAATTGAATCCGTGAGGATTTTGACCTATCGAGGTTTGTCGAGGTGTTACCCATGGCGTTAACCTTTATGGAAGAGGTGAATTGAATCCGCTAAGGATTTTGACCTATCCGTTGTTTGTCGAGTGCAGATGACGTTAACCTATGGAAGAGCTGGGAAGTTCACCAAGGACCTTTTGACCTATCTTAGGTTGTTTGTCAGAGTCTTTGCTCGATGACGTTAACCTGTATGGAAGAGGTCGAATCAAAATATCTGTTTGTGGTTGTAGCCAAAGTTGCTCCTTAACCTTGGTCTTGTTTTTTCCATGAGTATGATTGGAAAATCATAATTTGCAAAGCTATATCTCTTCTCAATGTTGAAATATCCTCCAACTTTGACTTGTTTCTTGGGATGGTAATTGATTATATGCTTAACATGGGCGATCTTCTGAGATTAAGAGTTGCCCCCCAATTTTCGACAAAATCTGAAGGAACGACGTTTGATGAATCTTCATTCTTCGCTTACACTCCTTAAAAGCTTGAAATGCTCCACCTCGATGATGGTTTTGATCTTGTTGAAAAACTTGGTCGTCATACAAGATGAAATAACGAGAATCAGTTTCCCACAGACGGTGCCAAAGCTGCGTTAGAAAATCATTGGTAGAGTGAAAATTTACTAGCAGCGTGAAATCTAGCACACAAAGGTATTTAAAGAGTGACCAAGAAAACTCAATTTTACGTTAAAACCTCGAAAAGAGGAAAACTATCCGAAAAAAGCTTACACTATATATTCATTTTGGAGTACAAGTTTTTTCGATAACGGGATTACAGAATTGTATATGAGAAGGGTTGACAATGGGAATCTCAAAATCAGATAACAACAGTTATATAGTCACGTTCAGGTTGTAACAATTGCTAGTGGTAGTAGATGATGGTGAACAGCGGGGAATAGCCACTGACGATGAAGGTCGTCATGATAGATGGCTGAGATCGACGACGGCAAAGGATCACGGTGGCTGGCTTAACCAACGGGGGTGGTCGGAGACCGTCGAGTGATGGCACGATTATGCCTAGAGGATTTTTCAAGCTTTAGAGCTCTCTCCTCTCTCTTGCTTGGCCTCCCCTCATATGAGGAATGAGGGGCTATTTATAGATTGAAGGAGTGACGTCTTTATAATTACATTATATGATCAAGGGAATCATCATGAGCCGTCCGATGGAGAGGAGTGGTTCTGATTTTGACTGACGATGAAGATCGTCATGATAGAGACCGACAGAGATTGACGACGGCGAGGATCAGCGGTAGGCGCATCGGCGGCGGTTAACCACGGGGTGGTCGACCACCGGCCGAGTGGTGGCACGATTATGCGGAGGATTTTCAAGCTTTAGAGCTCTCCTCTCTTGCTTGGCCTCCTCATGAGGAATGAGGGCTATTTATAGATGGACACGCCTCAGAATATACATGCAAAATCAACCACCTGGACGGCTCATGATGATTCCTAAATAATATGATGTATTTTGTGTATTTGAATGCTCAAATGAAGTTAGAATTATGAGATCTTTGGCTAGATCCTCCGTCGACGCTCAATTTGACTATAAACACCATGTTTGAGAGTTATTTAGAGATTTAACCGACATCCCGTAATTTCAATGATATTTTAAGTATCGATCTCGCCAACTTCGATGCCTACTTTTAACATCAAGATTTGTGCTTCTACTAGTAGTATTTTAAGTGCCATATCAATAGTATTTAGATATTAAAATAAAATTAGTTGACATAAATTTATTATGATTAAATTGATTATAATATTTTAATTTAATTTTTTTTTCAAAATATGTTATAAGCAATCGTTTTTAAATATGTAATATAAAATTATGTAGAACATGGATTAGCTAAACTTGAGCATGAATTATTAGCTATGCTTCATTTATTCTATTTTTCTACTAAGCTCAATAAAAAAATAACTCAAATTTAAAAGAATATATGCATATCAGATAACCTAATTACTTTAAAATATGATGTTCTTAAAATAAATAAAAAATATTCATATTGATTTATGAATTTAAGCATTCCATTAAAAGAAATTATAAAAAATGCATATTATATTAATTTTATGTTGAGTTGAGATGTGGCTTTTCATGTGATTTATAAGTAACTAATATGGACAAATTGATAAATGATTGTAAAAACAACTTTTTGAACTCTTCGAGCATTAGAATTCTTTCGTCTAGAATTTATCTTTAGATTGATCTCCTCGCTATATAAACTAAGATCATTTATCATATTTTAGCATGAATAATTTTTACATTTTGACTAAAATCATGGTAGTGCATATCTCTCTTGATAATGCGCACACATATTTTGTTCTCAATGATATCAAAATTGTGAGGCATTAAGCTCATTAAAATATTTATTTTGACTATAAGCATGTAAATATTTGAGAGCATTTGATTCTTTTAAATAATCTTTAAGAAGTTTTAAAATATTTTGTAATGTTTAATTTGTATACAATTAGACTTAGTTTAAGATGTTGTAGGGTATCATTTGGTTTGTCTAATCTATATATTTATTTCAAGTAAGAATTTATTAAGAATAAGGGTCTATTTAGAGCAACTACAATGATATGAAAACACAGAGATTATGCTGTTGCAGAAGAATTTATGAATTTATTGTCTAAAAAATTACAGTTGGTATTAATTTTTTTAAATTTTTTTAAAAAATTAAACTTAAACATTTTAAATGCCACTACAATCTATCACATCGTATTTGAAAATATAACTTTCACACAGTAAATTTTTCAAAATACAATCAGATTTTAGTTTCATAAAAAGCACTGCAGTGCAATTTGGCACCACTATCGTCGCCTCAAACACACCCTAAATTTCATAAAATGTCAAATTTGATTGTATAGTTTTTATTTAATTTTTTACATATTTTAATATCTAAATATTATATTATAGAATCATTATGCTTTTATGAGACAATTTCTTCAATTATAAATCACAGTATAGCTAAATGTTGTTTCTTTCCTCGTGAAGCAAAGCAAATACAAGCTTATAGAAATAATGCGCTTTCTATCATGTTTGAGATAAAATTTCTTGCCTTCAAGGCATAATGAAATATACACACACAAATATGTGTGTATATATTGGAAGATTTAAATATATATATATAATTTTTATATATTTATATATTTAATATTTAAAGTTAAATATTTACCTATCTCATATTTTTCTATGATTAAAATAATATAATTAATTTTTAAAAAGTGAGATAATATTTTATATGTGATATTAAAGAATATGATGTTATATATGTAAAATTTTAAATTTAAATAATAGATATATAAATATATAAAAATTATAAGCTATGTATATAAATCTTTTCATAATTTAAAATTCAATGTATAATAGGATAAAAAAGGTTAAATTATTAAATTTTAATTAACTTCAATCACACATTTCAACAATACATAAATTTAGAATAAAGAATAATTATAAAAACCACAAACTACGGAACAAAAATCATCATTAAAAGAATTTCTAATAATCACATTAACTGAAATTCACTATTCAATACTAAAATAAAATTAAAATTCACTATTAAATCACTCGAAAATGCCTTACTTGACCAATCAAGAATTGTCGAAACATCTTTAAAAATTGAGTTTTATAATACATTTAAAATACAAGTAGCATTTTTCTTAACAAATTTGTAATTTGTTTTGATAGGGGTGCGCCTGCCTTCACAGTAGTGCGACGTGAAGGCGACGCCCGAACGCCCCAGTAGCAAGCTACTGTAACGGGCCCTCCCCCAACAAAAATTAATTTAATATCAAAGTGGGCCGATGGCCCACGTATCAGATATTAAACTGATAAGAACAGATACTACACTTGATCTTAGCCAAAAGGCCGAGAAAGGTATGATCGGCAACATCTCGCATCGCTGGTTTTATACCAATAGATCGACAACTAATCGTCGAGTTAACGATGTGGGACTAATAATAAAAGAACGATAGTGCCAAAGCAAAGCAGATGAACTTAGGAGATTGGGAAACAATCATTTTTATTTTAATTTGAATCAAATTATGTTGGATGTTAAAAATTATTTTTAAAAATAATTAATTTTAAATCACATAATTTATTTTGTGCAGACTATGAATAAGTATTAGTGAGCTATAAATGATGATTATGACATATTCTATTAGTTATAATGTGAGTTTAGTGAATAATGAAGACATTTAGCAAATTAAGTTTTTTTTTATGGTTCAATTTGATTAATATAAACTTACAAGGGATTTATACAAATCATGCAATTCTTATCTATTTATATTTCTAACACTTAGAACTTCTAAAATTTACATAAATAAGAGATCTTTAACATTACATTAAAAATACTACTTTTATTAACTTTTTTTTAAACAAAATACACATTTTCATGAACTAGAAAGTGATAAATAAATAAATGTCAAACTTTAGGTATTACAAAAAATTTTAATTTTAAAAATATCATATTCTTATTTTTTGAAAGCCTTCACACTATTAAATTTCACTAGAAAATGCAACAATCTCATTAGTAATTCTTTGGAATTTTATAAACAATATTGTGATATATTTTCACACCACCATCACATTGCAATGACAACCTCAAGTACATCCTTAGTTATTTGCTTGAATTGATTTATTATATAGGAAATTCCATTGGAGGGTGATTTTATGAGATTTACAAATAAAAGCGTGCGAAACAGGGTAGAGGAAAACATAATAGGAGTAAGAGTATTCAAAATTGATCTGACATAATTATTTGACACAAATTCGACTCGAAAAATCTAGGTTTGGGTTGACCCAAAAAATTTTCGGTGTCGAATGAAGAAATTGAGCTTGATTTTTGGCCGTTCAGTTGACTCCAACACGAATCGATTGATTGATCCAATCAGAATTTCAAAATTGACACACAAATTCAAAATTGACCCGATTTTTACACGTTAACCCAAATTTGACTCGATTTTGACTTAAAATTTTTATATAAATAGATCATTCGGCCACGTCAATCGAAATAAATCGGGGATTCGAATAAGTTGACCTATTAATAAACGATTGGAGATCAACTCTATTCGGATCAGATCAATTTTAGGTCAGATCCGAACCTGATCCGTTGACCCGAATTGATAACTCTAAATAAGAGCGAAACAAGAAGGGGAGAAAAGAGAGATAAGGATTTTGAACACCAAAATCTATCAATCTCTTCACTAGCCGGTTACCATCATCACAATTTACAGTATTTTTTAAAGCCCGGGTAGAAGAGGAGACCGAAGAGGAGAGGAGGATTGACATTACTAGCAATTAGTATTAATGAAAAAATAAATTAATTAAAATCGATTATATAATAAATCCTAAATTTAATTAGATTTACAAGTTTATAATTATTAATCAAGTCTTAATTAACAATTACTTTCAAATTACTACATTAAGTTACTATCATTTTAATTTTAATTTATTATTTAAAACTTTTAATTTAAATTATTTTTAATTAAACAAATTTAATTACTATCACTAAATAATGATTAACTACTATATTATAATAAGTTAATTATTATTTCATAAATATAATAAAAATTATTATAAATTTCATAGTTAATTAATTTATGTTAAATCGATTAAAACTAAAAACTAAATAAAATTAAATTTATTTAATCTTATTATTGTCTGCTTTTTTTATACTAGTATTTTATGATTAAGAGAATTTCTTATAGTTCTTATTTAAATTCATAATGAAACTTTAATGATTCTCAAATAAAAAATTTTACAATTATTTACAAATACAAGTATAACATTTAATTTATTACTAAAAATTTTATATTTATAATATTTTAAAGTACTTAAACTTTAACTTAAGGCGTTAAAAAAGTATAATTAAAAACATATTTGAAATAATCGATATAAAAAACTCGTATTTACGTAAATACTTAAACTGTTTCTTGAGAGTCTTTCGAATAAAGCTGAAAAAGTAGATTAAGAAAAACAACCTTTAGATTTATTTGGTAGGGTTGCGCCAGCCTTCGCAGTAGTGCAACGCAAAGGCGACGCCCGAGGACCCCAGTAGCAAGCTACTGTGATGGGCCCTCACCCATCAAAAATTAATTTAATATCAAAGTGGGCCGATGGCCCACGTATCAGATATTAAACTGATAAGAACAGATACTACACTTGATCTTAGCCAAAAGGCCGAGAAAGGTATGCTTTGCAAAGCTTTGCATCGCTGATTATATACCAACAGATAGACAGCAAGATATTGATTAAACGATGTGGGACTAATGTCCGAGCATGCATTCCCATTTACATTAATCTTTATTGTAAACTCCGTCGTGCAAGGCATATATTTAAAATATTAAACTTTTATATTTTATGATAAATACTTCGTATCCTCGTGTTCAAATGAGACAATTATAATTTATTTGAAATAATTTCATATTTTGTTAAATTAAATATTTTTTAGGGCTAATTATATGATTTTTTATTTAGACTTTAAGAAATAATGTTATAAATAAGAAAGCTCAAATTAAATGCGATCACCTTTTCTTTTTTAATATTACTCTAAAGTTTTTGCATCTAAAATATATGAATTAAAATTAAAAGCATAGATTAATTTATGTTTCTAATTTTCTTACATATCATATCTTTTATTTAAATATTATACATCCGATTAGGGTTACTAAGTCGTGATATAAACAATTGCTATGAAAAAAAAAATTGTTTTGTTATTGTCATAAGAGTGAAGAAGAATTTCTCTAGAAAGGGATTAAATAGAATGAGAACATTCTAAGGTGATAAAAAAAATTATTTTAAATGATGAAACATCATTAAAATTATTTTGTGTTCTCATGCTTTCTTATTTGACTTACGATTATCATTTTCAACTATGGGGTTGTTTGATTCTGTGTAAAAGGAATGCAGTGTAAAATGAATACAGTGAATTATGAATATTTTACAGTTGTTTGATTTTATGTAAAGTAAATACATTAAAACTATATTTTCTGTTTGGTTGAGCATATGTAAAATAAAGTAAATATATGTATTCTGAATATTGTTATATGTAGAGTACTTAGTAAAATTTTGTTCATTAATTAAAATATTAAATTAATAAATTAAATATATATTAAAATATAAATATATTATAAATAAAAATTTACTACTTGATTAAAAAAATATTATGATATATTTATTTTAAAAGTTAAAAATTGAATAGTGTGGAGGATCTCTATGTAATTTGAACTGATAAATAAATTTATTAATTTAAAATATTTTTTTTTATTTATTTTTATAGGAAGCTCAATATATATATATATATATATATATATATATATATATATATATATATATATATATATATATATATATTAAAAACTATATAAAAGTATTATGTTTGATATATTGGTTAACTTTATAACTTGAATACTAAAATAAATAAATCATATTTATTTTATCATTTAAATAAAAATTATTTCATTTGAGTTAATATTAATGAATTAATTAAATTGTATTGATAGATTTTTAAAGTGATTTCAAAGTCATATTATTTTTCTCACAAAATAATAATATAATGATATAAAAGCGAAAGGGGATTAAATTAAATTATTATTTTTAATACTAATTAATTAATGATATGACCGATAAAAAAGTATACTCTTCTAATACTTTTCTAATATTTTTGTATGTTTGAAAATGTACATTTTACTGTTAAAAAAATAAATAATGAAAATATTTTTAAGTGATATTATATATATATATATATATATATATTCATTCAACACTCTTTATTCTTCAAGGTTTAATCTCATATTGATTGTGTTTTCAAACTTAAGAGATTACAACTTGTTTGATATATGACTTTCGAGAAAAATTTCTTCTCGTGGAAGAGGTTGAGCTTAGTAGAATATGAATCCGATCAAAAAAACTACATAAAAATAAAAAGACACCTCAAACTTTTGAAGTTCATGATAACCAAACTCACATATTACACTTTGCTCAAGGAATTCCCCTATATCATGTACCCTTAGAAACAACTTTGGATGGAATCTCCTAATGAGCCAATCAACCAGTAAGAACTTATAATGAGTTTTTAAATTTTGATGAGTGCTTCAAGGAAAGAGTCTCAACGAGTGGACAACTTGTTAAATGAACCTTCATACAACCTCTAGGCGAGTTCCTAACTCCAAGTGATTCAAACAAACTAATTCAACATTGGTTAACTTGATTCAAATAAATATTAATCCCTAATATGAATGCACAAAACAAATCATTTTATATGAACATAATACATCCTTGTGTTATGAAACATGCTTCGGCTTCCACTTCAAAAATAAACAAAGAAAGAATTAGCAATAACTTATATTTAGGCATTTTCGCACCTTAACAATCAGGAACTATACATAAAATTTACTAAATCATAGCACATCAGCTACATTTGGTGGCCATCTGCAATTTTCCTAATATTTGGCTACAGACTAAAATATTACTGAATGATAAATGCCGATAAATAAAAAAAGTTATTTTTGTTCCAATTTATCGTAGATTGACATCAATTAGTTGATAATCTATAAACTCTTTCATTAATTTGTCTTTACATTCAACCTGATCTCAGTGAGCCCCTGCTCTAACAAAACACAAATTTGATTGATAAAATACATAACTTCATACCAGGCCTTGGTTATATGCAGATTAGCTTTCAATATAAGCTTACATTTTATTGATTCATCTTACAATAAATAAAATAAATACAACAACTTTGTTGCTTAGCAATACAAGCTAAGAAATGCACAGTTACATTATTACAAACAATGGGGTCACTCCCTATTGGTAATTTTTCTGGCATGATGTGAGTATAAGTCTCTCAAAAAAGAAACTATATATATATAAATATTTATCAAATGTGTAAGTGAAATTTACACCATAATACTAAACCGAAGCAAAAAAAAACCATTGTTATGCTTTCAAAGGTTCCAACTGAAGAGTTTGTCAGCAGAAATTATAGAGCTCAAGGCAAATGCAAAGAAAGCAAGGAAAGACATTGCGATGGAGCCTTTAATCATGTCTGTGAATTTATCGTCACCAAACATGGAGATCCAATCATTATTACGAGCAGCTGTCGATGACGATGCAGACATCAGGAGGTAAGCCAATACCTGAAATTTGTGAAAGCTTCAGCTTTACGATCACATAGATTTGCACTAATAGCGTTGAAGTGAGAAAATGAGTTCCTGGAATCATGGAAGTTATTCTACAGCAATATTGTTTTCTAATGCAGTGAATATGTTATTTCTCAATACAATCTCAATATAGAGAAAGGCTGCATAGCATGCGTAAGGTTACTATTATTGTGGAGCTAGAAAGAGTGGTTGATGTATTCGACCTTACTCATGTAAATAGAAAATACTATTTTTTTAATGCTACAAATCTATCAATATCAGCATTCAAATATTACAGACAGTTGAAATATTCTTTTCTTCCCTGCTACAATCAAATATTACAAATAGGTTTTTGCATAGACATCAATCCATTGAATAGCTATTTCAGATACCTTTGCAGTCTAATGAAAAAAAAAACACAAATATCTCATTAAAAAAAGAACGCATGCTATGATTACAACAGCCACTTTGCACGGGCTTTCCCCTAAAAGATGACAATTGAAAACTGAAGGCATAGGCCGGTGACAGAAATAAATTTATTATCATACAAGCAAATGCCAAGAGAAGAAAAACTGTTTTTGTAGAAAATGTTTCACAAGAAAGACTTGTTGATGTTATCATAGAACACTAAGGAAAAATAAAAAACATACATCCAAAGTTTGGTATATTCAACAAAATATCATAGTGCATTACATCCAAACATCATTAACCATCACTTAGATCCATATTCAACAAAAGAAATTTTAAGTTTATAATAAAGTACTGTTGCATGAGATAGTGGTTAACAATAAGATTTAAACGATAATAACATAATCTCAAAATACAAAATCATCTTCCTAACTCCATCCATCTGCTTTTTGATTTTGTAGGTCTTGAAAGAAAGGATCGAATCATCGTAGGATTCTTTGATAAGTTCATAAATTATGTCCTCTTGTAGAAAATCTTGAAATACTAGAAAGCTCATTGTTAGTTAATTGAATATTTTTTTTCCTTAAAATCTCTTATCACTCAATTGTATTTGCAACTTGAACATATCATCATCATCACAATATAATCAGATTGATTACTTTCATTTTAGTCTTCTTGTGTTTAGTAAATCCTTTCGAAGATGAAGGTATTGACCTCTTTGTCTTCTCTAGAGTTCAAAGATCGACTCCCGGCTCGATGGGTTGGGATCATCTATACATGGCTCGATAAAACTTGGAGACTCGTCATCATCTAAACTAATATGTTGACCAAGTTTTAGAATTTCTTGACTTTGCCCATTCTCCTGGCGACTTCACCACAAACTTTCTCCAATTCATTATAACTTATAATTGAAATATTCAAAAAGCTAGCATCTTTTGGAAAAGCCTACAATGCAAGAAGTAAAAAAAAGTTAACATATATTTCTTAAAAATTTAATGTGACAAAGCTATGTATTACAAACCCGATTTTTTCTTTAGCTCCTCGATGTGATTCTATATTCCTTTTTGATGCCTGATATGATTCTTACATTGATCCGTGTGACTTCAATTCCAAATTTCTGTTTTAATTTATAAGAAACACCTTTGTACACAGTATCTTTGAAGTCTTGAGCGCTTCTCATATTCGCATCAACATACTCACGCATGATTTGTAAAAGCCCTGAAATTCATTCTAGTTTTGTACTCCAGACAAAATGCTTTCTTTTAATTTTTAGAGCTACTGGGGGGTTAAGAAAAAGATTGTCCATTTAACCTAATAAGACAACCATTATATTGAAGCAAATATTAGTAGTTAGTATGATTAAAAAATAATCTTATAAAAGAAATTATGCCAAAAAAAGATAAATCTATAAAAAATAAAAATGCTTTATTCTATCAAAAAATAAATATTTCTATCATCCATTATATATATATGTCAACCAAAAAGATAAACAATCAACATCAAAAAATATTTACAGTATGTACTAATAAAATATGATTTATAAAAGCATAATAAATCTAACATCCCAAAATATGGACTATATGCTAGAAAGGATATTTTATGTCATCCAAAGTTCTAGCTAATAACCAACTTCTTTCATGCGGCACCACATTGCTTGAGCTATTTGGTCTCTTTTGTCCAACCACTCAGCAGATTCTTTTATAATCCTTATGTCATGCCTACTACTATGTGCTCTCATAGCCCACTCATCCTCTGAAAGAATGAAATCATCACCCCCTTCTGAAATGATCCAATTATGTAATATACAAGATGTAAGAACAAAATTAACTTGTGTTTGTAATGAAAAATATGGGTCGCATTTGATAATTCCAAATCGATTTTTCAAAGAACCAAAAGCACGCTCCACTGTAGTACGGAGTGATGAATGTCAAAGGTTAAACAACTCTTGAGCATTGTTGGTCTACTGTCAGTGAATTTTTTTAGATGATATCTTGTGGCATGAAATAGAGATATAAAATCCTTTCTAGTGGAGTAGCCACCGTCCATTAGGTAATACTTACTTATGAATAAATGTAAATCAATCATTTGTATAAGTAAAAAATTATTTATAAGTGCTATTTATGATAAAAAAATTTTATACCTTCTGGAACAAACAGACCATCAGGTCGTTCTAAGGTATTACGGAGTATTGTAACATCATATGCTGAACCTTCCCACCCAGCTAAGACATATGTAAATTTGAAATTGAAGTCTACTGCTACAAGCATATTTTAGGTGAGATAAAGTTTTCTCCTTCTAAAGGCAGATTCATGCTCCTTATGAACCTTAGCTTTAATATGGGTTCCATTAAGAGCACCGATACAATCCTAAAATTAATAAGTTATATTAGTAAGAGCATTAAAATACTTATATAAGATATCATTATCATACCTTGAAGAAAGACATGAATCTATCGCTCGATTGTATTTTATATGGAGTTTCCAATGTCGCAGGCTTTATCATCTCATGTCATAACTCTCCTACAGCATATAATACATCATTAAAGTACATACTCACAGTTTCTCCAGATCGTAAAAGTTGAATCGAATAACCCGATTTCGCACACTGTGCCCAATGATATGTAGTAATATAACAACTTATTCTTCAATTTTTACATTGAACGTGTCTACAAGTAAACCTCTTGTGCAAAATAAATTGCATAATTTGAAAAATGGTGCTTTTTTCATTCGAACCATAGTCACACAATCTGAATCAGATCGAAGATATAATCTAGAAAGGTATATTTCACGTTGAATATTTCGCTCAAGATTAATTCTTTGTTGATCTCTCCTTAGTGCATCCAATAAAATATATATAATAGTGATTGAGTCAGCTATGCATGCATGAATGGCTGAAGCAAGTTGTTTTCCATTGATCTCAACATCATTTGAAAAGTCATTGTAATCAGAGGACCATCCTTCACCCTCTTCAGATGTGTCAATCATTGATTTTTACAACAATATTCACTAAGCTGATACTCATAAAATAAGAAAAAAGTGTTTAGGAGAATAACAAAGCCATCAAATTAGTTGAGGAACAATGAATTTATAAAAAAATATATATAAAAAAAGAGAATCATCATTTTTGTATCTATGGACATGAAATTGAACATAAAGTAAGATAAAACTAAAAGTTGTTGAATAAATTTATAAATATGTATGAAGGCTTGGAGAATTTCTACTATTTTTTTCAGCCTCATTAATAAAACTCCATATTTACATTTTTAATTTTCTTGTTTGCTTTGGAAGATTTGAGACTTCTCTTTTTAATATATTTTGGTGAAGCAATCTTTAGGGAATACTAATTTCTTGCATTATTTATTTTATATCATAAAACATTTATGTAAACTTGATGTCTTCCCTAACAATCTATATATTTTATATTAAATAATAGTACATAGCTAAATAATACTATTATAGAAATTGACAAGATAGTTTTTATGAAAAGTACTACATAATTAGACCACTAAAATTTGATTGATTGCAACATTATCAGGATAATCCTACAATGCAAGATAATTTTTCTATTTAACATCAAGGTATAATAACCATTTCATTTTTTTTTACAGAATTGTCTCAAATTAGCAGGAGATATTAATCTTAAACTGTTTATATGAAGTTTTCTATTGTGTGCTAATGGCAAAAGTTTTGTAGAGTCGGCAATTTGCAGAACAACAAAGCGCTAGCAGAAGGGTGGGTTGTAGGTATGGAGCAAATCACTATATTGCCAACTCCTATGATAGAAAAGATTAAATTCAAGGTGGGCAATTGCCCCTAGTTGAAATCTCTGTGGCTCCGCCATTGTGTGAGAGGCTAGAAATCTTGTTCTTGTTGAAGGTTTTAATCAAATTTCCAAATTCTTGTATTGCATCCTAACAGTCATATATGCTCTCCTTATTCTATTTCTTCTCAATAATACTTCACATGAGATTCCAGATAATATTCAGGATCTTTCACCGAATGATATATTTGAGTAGAGGGAAGAATAATAAATGACAAAAACTCATTATTCAAGGATGATGAAGTTAGTAAAACCTGCTTGAAATGGATTCTGAGAACACTAGTTATTGTGTGTATTACTTTGGTAGTCTCTGTTTTGGTAGAAAGTAAGCCAAATTTCTTGGAGTACTGTGGTTATAAACACTAATAGTTCTAAATATTTGGAACTGGTGAAAAAAAAATAAGATTTTTGAAGGTAAATCGTGATAGATTTTTATAGGTTTTTAGGCTAAATTCCACTCTTGGCAACATCAAAATCACTTCTTTCAAAGAACAGCCTAAACAATTCAATCCTTCTTCCACTTGAGTGAGGGGAGAAAGGGAAGGAGAAGAATAAAATAACAACTGAAATGCATAAATTAAGAGACCGACAGAGGGAGAAGGAGAATGAGAAACAAATAAATGGAGAAAGGGGGAGCAAAGGACGTACCTTTTAAGATAATCTATGAGATGTAACGAAGAGGAGAATCTGAAAGCGTAGCTCGAAAAGAAGCCCACGTCACCGGCAATTTTGAGGCGATCCCACCTCTCGCCGACACAAGGTTCTGTGGCTCAGTTCTCGCAGAGTGGCGGGTATGCGGAAGATTATCATGGGAGACGAAGAGTCCTACGCGCGGTTGTTAACCGTAACTTCTAATTTCGCTCGATTCGGGGGTATTCCATTTACACGGAGAATAGCTTAGGAAGGAATTTCAAATACCGTAAAATTTTACACGGTAATTAATTTATCACGTACCAAACACGGGAAAAAGTAGAATTGCATTACACCTCTTTTACACGGAACCAAACAACCCTTATATTAATAGGGGGGACCCAAATACAATTGAGGGGCAGGGGGGGGGGGCAATTGCCACCCCCGCTCTCTCCTCTAAATTTTATAATTTTTATTATATGAGGTATTAAATTAGTCATTTGTCCGCCCTTAAAAATTTTTTGTCATTTATTTTTATCCTAAAATATAAATTTTCCCCTCCTGAAAACTAAGGCTAGTTCCGCCCCTGACTATATAACAATTTAATGATATGATCAACTCTTGTCTTAGGTCTTAGTGGTTCATTAATAGGGCAATCTTCATAAGGAGATATAGCCTAAACATTTACATTATTATATACACTCTATTGAATATTTCACATAATTGTATGATATATACTTGCATTTATACTTGATTGAATATTTGATATACGATAGGCGAACCATCCTAAGGGACATTTCCTATCACATATATATGTATATGATCTCGCATATCATAAGTTGATATCTATTTTCCCCTACTTCTCTAAAAATATATTAATATATTTACACATGCATTAAAAATACATAGTATATAATTTCAAATATTTAATAATATTTGTTTGATATAACTTTTTAATTTATTATTTAACAAGCTTTCTATGCTCCTCAATCAATAATCTATAACTTTTAAAATGCTTTATTATAACAATAAAGCAAAAAATATGGTATGAATGTTTGTGTTGAGCTTAATTATGCTATAGTGTTAGTTTTCGTTATGCGATTCAACTAATATTGTATTAAGTTTTATATTATCATTTGCCACCTTCAATTATAATGTTAGCATGCATATCAATAATAAGAGCATTAGACATGACATTAATAGATAAAGATAGTTACTATGTAGTCTTTATTAAAACATTTAGCGAGCTAATGCAACGTGTTGTGATCGCCGCTGGCCACCGCCCACCGCCGGCCAGGTGGATGAGTGGCTTTACTCTTAGAGATAGAATGCAAAATGAGTATGTTCGGAAAAAAGTTGGAGTAGCTCCAGTGGTAGATAAGATTAGGGAGAGTCGCCTTAGATGGTTTGGCCATATAAAGTGTCGTCCAGATGACCATTAGAGAGTAGATGTATTAGATTTGTCTTATATTAAGAAAGGTAGAGGTAGACCTAAAAGACTTTGGTTAAGATGTATAAAAATGATCTTAAGATATCTGAATTAAATGAGAATTTGACACATAATAGGGCCAATGGAGACAAAGGATTCATGTAGCTGACCCCACCTAGTGGGATTAAGGCTTGTTGTTGTTGTTGTTGTTGTTGTTGTTGAACCAAATTACCCATTAAAATGAGTTTATAAAATTTTTTGGACCACTTCAAGAAATATAAATTAATTTTCTTTAGATAAATACTATTTAAAAACTACATAAATAATTGCATGGTGATCCATAAATTTTTAAATTTCGTAGAATTTAATTGGGAGAATATACTCATAATCATTTAGTAAATTAAAATTATTATATTTAAAAAATAATTTTCAAATAACTTAAAATTTAGTGGTTAAAATAATTGGAACAAAATCGAGCTCCTCCGTGTTGGGCTGGATCGTGTGTCAAGCCCAGGATCGACCAAATTCCAGCCCATGATCAGATTTAGATCTTCACAAGGGAACTATATAAATCCCTCACTAGCCACCCTCTAGGGTTTCTCTGGTCTCATTCACGGCGGCGGCGGAGCAATGGGTAAGATCTCTAGTATTTCTATTTTAGCTCAAGTTTTTTAAAATTTCAACTCACGCATAGATTTGTTCATTCTTATAGCCAGGATTAAGGTTCACGAACTTCGACAGAAGTCTAAGACGGAGCTTCTGAACCAGCTCAATGATCTGAAGGCAGAACTAGCTCTTCTCCGTGTCGCCAAGGTCACTGGCGGAGCCCCAAACAAGCTCTCCAAGATGTAAATCCTTTACCTCTTATATGTTTTTTTTTTCTATTCGTTTTCATATATTTGTCGATAGTCTCATCCGTCATGCCGTGCTGCGCGTCATATGGAATTTTGACAGCAAGGTGGTGAGGCTTTCGATCGCGCAAGTGCTGACGGTGATATCCCAGAAGCAGAAGGCGGCGCTGAGGGAGGCTTACAGAAAGAAGAAGTTCATCCCACTTGATCTCAGGCCGAAGAAAACCCGCGCGATTAGGCGCAAGCTTACGAAACGCCAGGTTAGAATCCTCTGCCCTAAATTGCTATTTTGTCGTATTCTTTTTCTCCCAATGTTCATGTTTCTTATTTGCATAAGTTTATTTGATTCAATGGTGCTCTGTATATTCTTAGCGTTTGTTGTGCCCCAGGATGAATGGGAATGTTGTTGTCTTATCAGGGTGTTTTCTGTGTTCGTATGGCTTTAAGATTATATATGTTACGATGCATAAATATAGTGAGGAATGGCCATTAGTATCTTAATAGTAAATATAAAATCATGTTTTTTTTTTTAATTTCATGAATGCCTAATTGTCATTTTATCTGGAATCGTCTGAAATTGAATGTTGTCTTGATTTTAATCTCCACCACTTTTTCAATAACTTATTTCTACGACTAGTTAATTATGACTATGAATTTTTACTAATTGGAGTGCAACTATTTATGAAAAACATATCTCTGTAATTAAATTGCTCGCTTAAACCGACGTTTTATGTACTTGAGTTGTATACTGTTTATCCGTGAATTAATCTTTCTTTTTTGTAGCTAATGAAATAAGATGCTTTCTGTTCTATAGCATTCCTAAATATATATATATATATATATTTCTTCGTGTCTACCTTTCAGGGGATTTAAATGCACTTTTTGAGCTGTAAATCGTTAAGGCATAATATAAGTGCTATCTTTTCTACTGACAAATTGTTGTTCATACATCTTTGCATATTGGACGAGTGGAAATTTTATGGGAGGCGTCATTGTTTTCTAGCTATTGAGTTATGGTCTTAAGGCTTTTTTCATGTTTTATAATAGCTTATTGTTAAAATTATTACATCTTGTTGCGTGCTAGAGAATTTTATTCCGGTAGATGCGAGATCTTTGTCGTAGCCCAAAAATTATCCAACACACAAGAGTGATATGAACAGTTATCGTGGAAAACGTTAAGGAAAAAACGCTGCCAGAACTTTCACTATGTGTTGAAGATTTTCTTACCGTTAGTTGAGAAGGTGTTCTGAGGCGGAAATATTAGAGTGTAAAAATCTGATATCGGTCAACTCCAACCCAAGGAGAAGTTTCCCAAAAGTGGCGAGAACGGATCTTCCGGGGCAACCTCTTGATCTTCGAGAGAAAAGAGCTGGCCTCTTTCTAGTCCTCAGGCGATCTCCTAAGGCGAAGCTCACGTCTTCAAGCTGGTACGGTGGTGATAGATCGTCGGCGTCAGGCCCGGTGGTTCTCGCTCATCTTCTCGTCCCCCGGTGAGAATGAAGCTCATTTATAGATTTTGGGAGTGGCGGCCTGAATTAAACTCCAACTCCCATCGGATGGCGGCGATCCCCTCGATCGACGGTGTATTTTGATGATCCGGGTGCCTTAATGATGTCGAATTGGGTGATCTTGGATTCGTTGGATTCGTCTTGGCAGCCGATCATTATAAATATTTTTGGTGATCATTTGGCGGATCAAGATCCATTTTCATCTCGATACGATCAGTCGATTCAGCTTCGGATCTATGCTTGATATGTTATGTTAGATACCGTGAGGCCGGTCGATTTAGTAAGTTCTTTGAAATCGGTGATTAGATCGAAACATTTCTGAAAATGCCTTGAGATTCGTGCTTGATCAGATTAATTTTCTGAGGATGTATCACATCTATTTACTTCAATTTCCTTCCTGAGCATGATTTTGAATAATTGATGAAATTCAAAAGTCAATAATTTGGAATCTTTCTCAAAAATCAACTTGCTTCATACCTCACTTTAAGTAGTTAACTTAAACGGTTGAACTTCTATTGTTTATCCATAATGTTTCTTTTAGGAATTGAATATTTATTCTCCTCTATTTCATTGTGAATGACTACTTGTTTCTTTTATTACTTGAGTCCTTGTTTAGAATGCAATCTTTTAGTGTGATGGGCATTTGGTGTTGACTTTCTATATGATTGAGTGCTTGATTTTTATGCTTCAATCTTGGTTGTTATGTAGGCTGTCATTTATTTGAAAATATTTATGTACCATCATTAAATTCATACTGGTTGCTCGTGCTGTAATGTTGTAACTTATGAGGTCTAACGTACATATCATTATTGGTAATTTTACTTACTTTCATGAAAACATCCATGCATTTAAATAAAATCATACTTAAAGCAACATTATATTACTATCTATATGATAATTTCTTTAAAAACTTGCATGTTAGCAATCGATTCTTCATGATCCATGTTGAAATCCTTGATTTCATTTTTTAAAAGAACCTTAATTATAACATATTTCATCACAAATGAGCTATTATTAAAACATAAGATGTTTTTATTACTTGTATAATTGTTTTAGATGTCATCTTTTAGTTTGATGTGCATTTGGCGCTCACTTTGTTTTGTATTAGTATGAAAATAGCTATGCACTTAAATAAAATCATATTTAATAAAACAGTTCTGTATCTGCTATCTATTTTATAGATGGCTTTGCATTTTTCAAACTGTCAGGTTCATGAATGAGTCTTCATGTCCCAATGTTGAAATTTAGTTTCTATATGAATTAAGATAAAAAAAAAACTTAAGTATTAGATATTTTACCTATAAATAAGATGCCAATCTAAAATAAGGTCTATTACAGTTGAGAAATGAAGGCTAAAGTATTGAAGGATACACAAATGCCGATTGGGCAAGAGATAAAATTGCTATAGTTATCTAAATTTCTTTAGACACTTGACTCATATGTTTGTAGAATCTTTAAGTTCCAATTTACAAAGGGCGCTATAAGAGGATAGTTGGAATCATTCAATTTATGCATGCTCTGAGTGAAGAACATATGAATGCAGTGTATTGAATTTTAAGGTGCTTGAAGAGCACACTTGAAAGAGGCCTATTATTCTCGAAAAATAGAATCTCAAGTTATTGTAGGATACACTGATTGAGTAGGAGATAAAATAGATAGCAGGTTTCTTTTAGGCTACTTCACATTTATGAATGGAAATTTTAAGCACTTGGAGAAGTAAGAAGCTGGATATGATGGCTAGGTCTAGCCTGCAAATTGAGTTTCAAGGTATAATAGCTCAGAGTGTATGTATACTATTGTGGATTCAAGGCGCCTTAAAAGAATTAGATATTGACTATCAGAAACCAAAATTTTATACTCTCTTCAATATAAGAAGCTGGATATGATGGCTAGGTCTAGCTCGCAAATTGAGTTTCAAGGTATAATAGCTCAGAGTGTATGTATACTATCGTGGATTCAAGGCGCCTTAAAAGAATAAGATATTGACTATCAGAAATCAAAATTTTATAATCTCTTCAATATAAGAAGTTGGATATGATGGCTAGGTCTAGCCCGCAAATTGAGTTTCAAGGTATAATAGCTCAGAGTGTATGTATACTATCGTGGATTCAAGGCGCCTTAAAAGAATTAGATATTGACTATCAGAAACCAAAATTTTATTTTCTCTTCAATATAATCGTGTTAAACTTGTGGATGTTGATCCGTGTTTTATCTCTCGATCGAACAATCATATACTTCTCTTCATATGAATGTTGAAGATCAACTAGCTGATGCTTCTCATAAAAGAGAAATTCTTGATGCAATTATCAGGAGGGCATAATTAATACCCCACCCACCAGTTTGAGAGGGAATATCAACACATTGTTAGTATTTTTCTCCTCTAATCACTTATTGATTATGTTCCACTCGTTCGCTCTTAGTCATAATAATGTTATTAGTTAATGATATTTTTATTTTATAAACACATGGATTAATTATCTTACTAAGAGAGCGTTTGAGATAATTTTTTTGGCTGCTTTATTTTTTAGAAATTAGTCAAAATCAATTACAATTTTGTTTGATTATTAATTTTTGGTTATTTTTCAGAGAATTTTATGGTTACAAATTGCTTTTGAAAATCAGAGCTATTAGAGTGTTTTAGTTTTCAAAAAGTTGATGTTTGAATTTTTCAAAAAGAAAAATATTTATAACAAACATTTTAGTTTTTTAAAATGTTACTTTTCTCATCAACTTTATAATCAACTTTTTAAAAAGTTGCATCTGCGTCAAATAAATCCTAAAATAGATCCTCTTTTCATGTAACATAAATTTAATAGCTTATAAAACCCTTCCTTCACCCAAGAGATGGATAAATAGGTAATATTTCTTTATTTACTTATTGTGTTGACGCTTATTTTCTTCTTGAGCAGGCTTCATTGAAGACTGAACGGCAGAAGAAAAAGGAGATGTATTTTCCGTTGAGGAAATATGCCATCAAAGCTTAGTAGAATCAGTTCCATCTTAAAAGCTGGACTTCTGTTCTCATTTGAGGCGGTGGTTGTTATTGCTTTGGTTTGTCTCAAAACGCACTTATTTAATTAGCAGTAGGCTGCTTTTCATCCGCGTTCTCTGCTTATGTTTAAGGTTTATGAATTTGAGACCTGAGATTTGAATTTTAAATTCGAAAGATAATTTGTTTTTGATTTTTTGTTTTTTCTGGAGTGAAGTTTACTAATTTTATGCAAAAATTAACTTGTTATTGGTTTATTATCTGAATCTGTAGTTTTAGGTTTAGTAGAATTGTTTCCTTTGCTGAGAAAAAGACTTTATGTTTCCCCCCTAAAAATTTACATACATAGCCCACAATTCTTACACTATTACATATCTTATTTATGAAAATATCACTTTTTTATGTATAAAAAATTACATTTTACTTGGATTGATTGATGATGGTGTTATTTTTAATATAATATTAAAAATTTAAATATTATTTATATTAATATTAGTTTTGATACTAGAAATGTAAATACATAAGAAATATGTGCTATGTATGCAAATTTCCTTATTTTTTATATAATAATCATTCATTTGTCATTAGAAGAGGCTTTTTAAACCAACCTAATTTCCGGATTAATCTTTTTTAATACGAATCATAACTTTTCTTTGATTTATTATGAAATCTTACATATCAAATCGTATCAAAATAACTAAAAATCATTTAAAATTAAAAAAATAATACCAAATATTGAACTGAAATAATAAAAATTAAATTGATTCCTAGATATTTACCTTCTTAAATAGAAAAATGAACCTAAACTCAAATCGAGAAATGTTTGAATTGATTCTCATAATGATGATTTAACTTTAATTTTATATTAAATTTTAATCATGAAGTTGGTTAAACAAAGTAGATAATTTTAAGCTATATCTCTAACACTTTAATTTTGGGAGAGAGAGAGAGAGAGAGAAAGTTTAAACTTATTGAAATCTTTATTCTATTTAAATAGATAAATGTTAATTAATCCTCCACCCTTCTTTGCATGCATTTTTTGGTCGCTATATAATTATTTTAATACTAAATATAACCAAACTTGTACTATCATAATCTTAAAGACCATTTGGGTTTGGGTTTGTGGTGCAATCGTATCATATCGTAATATTATTTAGGTACTGCATTCGAGATGTATTTTAACTATATTTTAAGAATCTGCAATAAAAAAATTATATTTTTCAATCTTCTGTCATGACTCTTTATGATGAAGGCCAGAAAACTACAATTTATCTTTTAAAAAATAAATAAAATTTATATACTCATTATAACTTCTTTAAACAACTTATTTTCTAGCACATCAACTATTATTTTTTCAAACAAATATAATTATACCAAACAACATTAATATTCAAAGAATAACCCTCTATAATTAAGAACTAAAACTAACAACAATTATTCAATTATGTTACACATCATGATGTCCATATTTTTACATAACTACATAAAAGAAAATCGTGTCTCATATATAATTCATTTATTTACTTTCTGGCTACCCCGTAGGGGTGAGCATTCAGTTGATTCAGTCGTTTCGGTTGAATTTTTTGTTAAACCGAACAAACCGAACCAAATAATTTAAAATAGCCAAACCATTCAAATAACATATACAACCGAACTAATCAAACCGAATTATAAGTCGATTTATTCGGTTCGATTTTCGATTAAATTGAATAGTATATAAAAATAAAAATAAAATTTTTTTTACTGAATTAATTAATTAAAACAATCTAATAAATTTTATATATTAAAAATTTCTTAGTCAAGTAAAAATCTATAAATCTATACAAATAATTTAGTATTTGTAATCAAAATTATATATTTATATTTGACTTTTTAACTAATTTTGGTTTATTCGATTTATTCGGTTTATCCAAGCCTTTTTAAAAAAAATCAAACCAAAAATCGAAAACCGAATAACTAGACATTTACAATCAAAAACCGAACTGTGAGATTTAAAACCGAACCAAACCGACCAAATAACATCAATTCTGTTCGGTTTTTCGATTTGAATCAGCTAGTGCACACCCCCCTATTACCCCGTAGGTAATCATATCATATTAGAAAATGCAATAGTGAATGCAATCACTTTTATTATGAATTTTAATATTTAAAAATAAATTTGAAAAAATAAGATTAAAAGTGGTTAATTTATAAATATAGAAGAATATGATGAATGAGTATATAAAAACTCTTTTTTAAATGAATGTTTAGGGCCAAAAATATAAATATAAGATTAGTAAAAATTAGCTAAACCTAATTTAAAAAGACAATTTCCAACTTCAACAACCCCTTTAAATATAGAATTAGAGTTTACTAAAGGACTGCATCAATGGAGGAATCTCTTATACTGTAAATTCCTATAATTTAAAGATTATATATAATTAGTAATTACTATATATGTATCAAAAACACCCTATCTAAATAAATCACTCAAATTCAAAATAAATAAAGCTCAATAGATCCCACATTCTCCATACCTTTCTTTGCCGCAGGTTTTATGGCGCGCTCACAGTCCATCTTTCTCCCCACCGTCGTCGCCGCTTTGGTCCTCCTCGCCGGCACCACAGCTCCAGCTCGCCGGCTACTTCCCATCGGAGATGTCCAGGTCGAAGACCGTCGGGCGGCGTTAACAAGAGGACATGTTCCTCCTTCCGGGCCCCTGTTCCCGCCCGAGAGCTCTCCATTCAAGCTGGGTTCCGATGAAGATGATGCGACTCCATGTACGGGACGCCATGGCGGGCTCTCGAAAGAGCCAAGTCCTCCGTCCAATAATTTGGCGCATGGATAGTCGCCTCCATCGCCATTGCTCACTCTACCTAGGGTTTATTAGATGTAAGGAATAAGAATCATTTGGGAAAAAAAATATTGGTGTTATAATGAATAAATTTATACTCATGATATTGAATTTTTATTGGTTATACTGTTAAAATATATAATTAATTGTCCTTAATCAATATGAATATTAGTATTTGTGAAGTGTGGTGCGACAACAAGAAATTTTTTTAATATGATTTTAATTTTTATTCAATTGAAATGTGATATAATACCCCCAGTCTCTTAGTTGGTGGGCATCGAAAATCCCGGACCGCATTCGATTCCGGAGGCTGCCTATTAATGATGGAAAAATTAAAGACACGCGTGTGGGTGATGAATGTGGGTAGCGCCGGAGAATAACACTCTAACAACTTTCAAACAATCATCATACTCTAATAATTCTGATTCTCAAAATAATTTTTTCATCACAAAATTTTTAAAAAACAATCAAACAAAACTGTCACACTACAAATTTTGATAAAATATTTCAAAATAGAATTCTAATGTCATTGTTAATGAGTATTAATAAATGAGCAGCAAATCAGTTTGATGGAAAGATAAATTTTTTATCAGAATACAATTCAAGATATCATCCCCAAGTATTCATTAATTTATTTCATGAAACCATCATAAAAAAATGACGTGGAAGAGGAAATAAAAATAATGTAAAAAAAAGCACACATTTTATTAGAGCCTTCTATGCTCTTTTAGAAAGTAGCAAATCTTCTAAATTGGAATTTGATAATGATTAATCTTTCATTACTCTATGTTTTTGGCTTTTAATCTATACTTTCGAATAAATTTTTCTCTTTTATCTTTCTTTTATGTCTTTATATTTGGGACTAAGATTTTTCAATTATTTTTTGTTGAACATCCTTCTTGAAGGTACATAAGCACAAGAAATCTATTAATATGGCTTATATTCAAATCTTTAAAGATATGTATGCTATAGCCGTCACTTGTTCTAACACAAAGAGAATTGATCGAATATTTTTCTATTTCAGTTGAATTATATCAAGGATAGACTTCAAGACCAAATCTTTTCGCTTTAATTATGGATGTTCTTACTAGATATTTATAGGATGATGTTTATGATGATGATGTTTTTCTTGTTAATAAGACTAAATAGAGAGTTTAAGAGAAACTTTAATTATGGAGATCAACCTTAGAATTTAAAGACTTATATTTTAGTATATATAAAATTGAATACATAGTGTATTTTTAGTTGCTTATAGTCGATCAAGTCAGTAAAAAGATTGAACTTTTTAGATATCTCGTGTATATTGTTCAACATGATGGTAAAATAGATTGGGATGTTATTAGCAGAGTTCAAGTTAAATGGAGTAATGCATGGGGTCTGAATAGTGAGATAGGAAAATATTGCTTAAACTTAAAAGGAAAATTTTTTATAAGATGATGGTGAGACTTGCAATACTTTATGATGTAGAATGATAGCCAGTAAAAGAGAAGCATAAAATTAAGTATTATAGAGATTTAGGATGCTCAGGTGAATGAGTAGCTTTAAACTTAGAGATAACATATGAAACAAATATATACCTGAAAAGATTAGAGAGAGTCACTTTAGACATTAATATTAGCACTATGTTTCTCAAGTTTAGCTTAAACGAAATATAATGAAATCTAATCCAAAGAAACACACCATGAATAAGATTTTGACATTCAATTCATTATGAAATAGATTAAGGATTTGAATAAATGCAATATATGAAGATTTTTTTTTTTAAGGACAAAATCAAAACTTACCTTTGTAAAAGTCATGTCTCCAAACGTCAACCTATAATGCCAGACTATCCTGTCTACTTGCTAACTAGTTCTCTCTCTCTCTCTCTCTCTCTCTCTCTCTCTCTCTCTCACACACACACACACTCTCTCTCTCTCTCTCTCTCTTCCTCTTCCAATAGAAGAAAGAATGAAAAAGATAAGAGCTGGCCAATTTACGGTAAGACATTAAAGAGTGAGATAAATTACTCTAAAAGATCTATGATGTTTACTCTTCTTTATATGTTCTCCAATCCTAATTAGTTGTTTCCGCTACCTCTTAGCTACTATCAATTAATTTAGTCATTAATAGAAGATTATAGATTATAATATACTTATATTGTAGGTCCATGACCCATGTGTCCACAAGATGAGATAGATGGATATGAATAACTTTATGGGGTCTACCAAATTGTGCCACCATTACATTATTGAGATTATTTAGTTAAATGATCGATGAATAGTGCATCATATGAGCTAGATATCTACAATCATTTTCATCATCCTCAATAATATAAAACTCTAATAGTGGTTAGGTTATATCATTACTTTGCTAGAAAGTAAGAGATGTGTGGGGTTGATTATAATATGAATTATATAACTAAGTTTTTAAATACTTAAACTCATTAAGAACAATACTTCTATTATTCAATAACCATTTGTTGGGAGAATATGGATTAAATGTGGAAACCAGTTCAAGAGATTCAGAGCAAAACCTTGAACAGAAGCCCTAAACCCAAGAAATACATAACACCAAATTTGACGTGGACAAACACGAGAATAAAAAAAAATCACGGAGCAACACCACCAAGAAATTCACTATGAAGATAAACTGAGGAGAATTGTGCAAATCTCACTTCACTCTAGTCACTCTCCACTTCAATCATTTTAGGGCACTTCACTTCACTCTCACTCACAAATAAATAAATAAATAAGCACAAAAAAATCATAAAAAATTGCTATAAGATGGGCTCTCCCATTTTGTAACGCGCAATCCTAATGCCAGGGCACTAGCATCGTTGTCCTCTAAACTTTTTTGTAGAGGTTCAAGCGTTGTGGTGCTGGCCTTTCTATCTTGAGTACTGGTGCCCGATCCTAGCACCGCGATGATGCCTCCTATAATGCCGAGGCGCTAGCTTCTCTATCTTCATTGTGCAAACCCATAGATCCTAGCGTCGTGGTGCTATACATTAGAAAAAAAAATTTAAATAAAAAATATTAGATCAATTCATAGATATTTAACTTCTTGAATAGAAAAATGAACCTAAAATCAAATTGAGACAATACGTTAGGTTTGATTCTCTTTTCATAATGATGATTTGATTTTGATTTTATATTAAATTATTAAGTTGGTCAAACAAAGCAACTAAGCCAACTAAGCCTAAATAATTCCTATCAAACCCTTCCTTCCCCTGCGCAACTCTTATTTCTTAACATAATAAAGACATAACCTTTCCACCAGTAGAGTTATATTTTGCTATTGATGAAAAAAATGATCGTAGACATCTAGCTCACAATAGGTATTATATCATTCAAATGGTGGCTCGAAGTAGTGAACCCCTAGGGGAAGATGTCTCATCTCATGAATACATAAGTTGTTGGCTTAATATATAATTTTTAATTAAATAATTAATGCATCTATTTATTAATGGCCAGGAGGGAGAGGGGGATATAATTTAAGGTTAGAGGAGAGATAGAGAAGAGAAGAGATTTTTTAAAGAGTTTATAGATCTTTTGTAAGAGTTGTTTCTCTATTTCTTTGATTTCTTTTCATTATTTATATTCTTATATCTTCTTCTTTCTCGCTTCTAATAGAAGACCTAAAAAAAAATGACGATGTAGAGGAAGAGAGAGAGAGAGAGAGATGATAAAGAAATGGCAAAGGGAGGGAATAGCTTGTAGTATTATAGGTTTAGGTTTTGAGACAAAACTTAGACAGAGATAAGTTTTAATTTCATTCTTAAAGAGGGTCTTCATACATTACTTTATTCCATAAATAACACCAAAAAAATACTCTATGATACATTTGTTTAGATTGGATTTTAATATATAATATTTAAGTTGAACCTGAGAAACTTAGGGTTGATATTAATGCTTAAAATTTTAAACTTGATCAAATCTGTACTCTATTTAAATACACAAACAAATAAATCTTGTCATAGCAAATTCTCAATCAAATGTTAATTAAATTCTCCACACTTCTTTGCTTGATTTTTTATTACTTCATATTATTTTAATATAGTGAGTATTTTATACACATCTTTAATAATTTTAACAAGCATTTGACACACCTTTCTTTAATTTAGGTTGAATAAAACTTGTTAAAACTCCTTTCTATGCTTTCTACAAATGAATAAAACTTGATAAAACTCCTTTCTATGCTTTCTTTTTTCATTAATTATTTTATCAAAAAACTACTTTCATAGTAGATCTTGAAAATGAATGAAGCTAAATTGATTCTCATAAATTGACAACATTTATTTACATTTCATAACTCTCTCTTTCATAACTCTTATCTTTTATAATTTCACTGAATAGGCTTATTTTTTATATAATTAATTTAATTTGCAAAATACTTATTATTGGGACATCTCTTTTGCTCTTAATTTTTGGTGCCAAAGTACTTATTTTTCAATCATTTTATCTTATATTAGTCTTCAAAAGTTTATTGAAAACTTTTGTTAACCAAATCATCATAGTATCTTACATAACTTGCAAAATCATCACACACACACATTCGCACACATTTAAAATAATTCTTTTTAAAAAAGTTTATTTAGATAATTTTTAAATTAATATTTCTATTTTTTCCTTTGATGTCTTTAACTATATCCAAGATTCTTATTATTTTTGCTTTTAAAGCAATTGAATTGAATAATTTTTTAGATCTATTGTCTCTTCTCTTTCTCTTTTTTCACTTCTTAGTGCCAACAAAGATTGTAGCTTTTCTTGTGTTTGTTATCATCTTTATAGTGCTTGTGATTTTTTTATAATCATTATAAGCCTTTTTTAAGATTTAGCTTTTGTTGATCTTTAAAATCACATTATCCCCAATGTAATTTATATTTCCTTGATCTATCACTAAGTCTTCTTACTAATTAATGAACAATTTACTTATAGATTCTCCTGAAATTTTTATATAAATCTTTTTAACGGAGCTAATCATCTTAACCCACCTAAAGTTTTGACTCAATTAAAGAATTTTAATTTGCCTCAACAACTTATCTTAGAAGCTTAATAAATTTTCATCTTTCAAAATCTACTTACTCAAGGATAATTATTAGTTTTTATCACATATCTATACTTCTAAGATATACAATCCCTACATCACTAATTCTTTTTAAATCACATTATAATCTTTGCAAAAAAGATGCTTCTTTTCTTTTATATAAAAAGAAGTCAATTTAAGATTTAGTTGTTTCATTTTTTAAGTAATCTAGTATTTTTCTCATTTCTTAGTATTTATTCGTTGTTGCATGACATAGTTATTACTAAATTAATTATAACTTCATTATATTCTATATTTTATTTCCTAATCACAATGAATCTCCTCACATACTATTATAATTTATGTGCCCTTTTAAATCACCTCTAATACAAATATTTTCTTTTGTAAGCATTTGTTATAAACTTCCATTCACATTTTTCCAAAATCATATTCTAATTTTTTTATTGAAACCTAACAACTAATCATATACAATTTTTTTTTCATTGTTAATTATCATAATCATTTACCTAAATAGTCTCATTTTTCAACTCTCCATCCACCAATATTGCAATTTTATTTCTTTTATTAATATTTTTGATATACAATAATAAAAGATTTTTCTTTGTGTTTACAAATTTTCCCTTCTAATTTAAGGTTGTTTGAAATCAAGTTTTATATTTTGTTTCTGTTTTTAGTTTTAAAAAACATTGTTATTTATAAAGTTTTAGGCTGTTTTTCTCACTTTGATCTATCTCTTTGTCAACTACAACAAACCCACTAGAAAAATGGCTCCTACTTTTGATCAGCTATTGATTGTTCTCTAATCATCGAAGATATCGTACACTATCGTGGATAGATCAATATATCCTTTACTCTGTTAGTCAAGAGATTCTCGAGGTGATGCTACCAATCTTTATCAACATGCTCCTTTATCCTCCTTATCTCTAGCCTCTTTCCATCGCCATCCTCAATTGATTCCTCATCCTCTACTTCAATCACCACCACAACCCTAGGCTACTTCAAATCCACCCCTTCCCAACCAAAAAGAAAAATTGTCGACACCATCTTGAACGTTAGTCTTCGTGGTTCTTATTGTTCTCAATACCTTGGGCCTTGTAATTCTCTACTATTACAATTTCATTTGTTTCCTCATAGTTTTTGGACTCGTTACTCTGTCACTTCTCCCTACCTCCAATTGACTTGATCTATAGTTCTCTTTCTTTTCAAACTCATATTGACATATGTTTCTTTAATTTTGTAGGTGAATATTACCATATTTTATTATCTCATATGCTAACTACTTTTAACAACAATATGTAATAGATATTCTTATAACGTATCTTCATTAGTTTTTTTATTTCTTTCTCTTTATTGTTATCTTCTTTTGCCTAAATATAAGCAAGCTTGTACTATCACAATCAATAAAGAAAACATGTAGTCCTTTACATCAACCTTGTACATTATGCAAATCAATGCATTCAAATTCCAATTACTACATCCTCAAAAGACATTCAACATATAAAGTCTTTTACATTGTACTAAAGCATTCTTAACTTTTGGAGAGAGAGTGGTTCTCTATAATTAAGAACTAACATCTACATAAAAAATCATGTCTCATATACAATTCATTCATATTGTCTAATTGTGCGTAAATCATTATGTGAATCTAAAATAATAAGTTCTCTCAATCTACTATCATGATATTCTAGCATAAAACAATAATCATATATTTAACTTTCTAAGCCTTCACCCTACCCTTTTATGCCTATCATTATAAAGCGTACAATCTCTTCATAGATTTTTTTTTTCCAAATTACACAATGTAAAGTCACATCAACTTATATTTAGTTGAAGAGGATAAATAGTAGTTGCAGTGCAGATCTCAATCGAACCTTTTGATCATGTGGTTCAAATCAGACATAAAATAATGAAATTAGACCCAAGTCTCTAAACAAATTTCAACAAAAAAGTAGTTCAATTTTTTTTTGATTTTGATATTATTCAGGTAAACTCTGATTATAATAGTGATGAAATTCAATAATGCCCATTGGAACACAAGTTTTTCAGAAGGAACACACTCTTACAGTTATTGTTCTATGAATGTCGAGCGTCAAAATAAAAATATAAGATTAGTAAAAATTAGCTCACCCTGATTTAAATAGAAAAAACTTCCAACCACAAGTCATGGCTTCAACAACCTCTTTATATATAGAATTAGAGTTATTAAAGGACTGAATCAATGGAGGAATCTTTTACACTGTAAATTACTATAATTTAAAGATTATATATAATTAGTAATCGCTATATTTGTATCAAAAACATCTGATCTAAATAAATCTCTCCAATTCAAAATAAATAAAGCTCAATAAATCCCAAATTCTCCATACCTTTCTTTGCCACAACTTTAATGGCGCGCTCACAATCCATCCTTCTCCTCACCGTCGCCGCCGCTTGCGTCCTCCTCGCCGCCACCACAGGTTCAGCTCGCCGGCTACTTCCCACCAACGAAGTCGAAGTGGAAGAACACCGCTACGTGATTTTCCCAAAAGGCGATTTTCCTACTTCCGGACCCTCGATCCGGCCGCCCCATAGGCCTCCAATTAAGCTGGGCTCTGATGAAAATGATGCGACTCCATGGATCGGACGCCATGGCGAGCTCCCGAAATCCTCCGTCGCTATTTTCCCCCCTCCTAGCTAGGGTTTATTAGTCGTAAGAAATAAGATTTGTTCGGAATAAATTTATATCCTTGATATTAATTTTTTGAATATTCGGTTAAAATATATATAATTATTTGTCTTTATCAATACGAATATTATTATTCGTTATGTGGTGTGATAGCAAGATTATTTTTTTAAATAATTTTTAAAAAATATTTAAAATAAATAATTAATTTTTTTTAAAATCAATTGAAATATGTTATAGTTACTCTCTTTTTTCTGCATGGTCTGATAAAATATTTCAAAATATAAATTCTAGAATAATGAATAATCCATATATTCAAAATAACAATAATCAATCTCATAATTTGGACTGGTTTTTTTATTAAAAAAATTTAAAAATAATTTATGCTAACAATAAAATTTTAGAATAATGCATCCTTAAACATACCAAGAGAAAATAGCAGAATATTATTTCCTATATTTTAAGAGATTTACATATATACCACATCATTCTAATATATTTATGTATCTAAATTTTAATATTTACATAAATAACATCTAAATCATTAATATCACATCAAAAATATCACTATCACAATATATATATTAACTTTAAGAAGTTAGATATATAAATACATAAGAACTTGGTGATATGTATGTAAATCTTTCTATATTTTATACCTTGGAATGGTAATCAATACTTCATTAGTAAGTACATTGCAATCAACAAAGAGTGATTCATGCTACAATTATAAAGGCCCCAATCCTTTCATACATTCTTATCAAATTACACACTACAGAGTCACAAAACTTACATTTGGTTAAAAATATATATATATAAGCAAATAAAAATTGCAGTCGAACCTTCTTCACAGGTGAGCTCCATCAAAATGTATAATTTCTGTGCCTTCCATAACAAATTTGCTTCTTGAATCCTCGGCACAAAGACTCCATGATGGATTCTAACGCCATTAATCCCTACCTTCACTTTACAATTACAGAGAAGCAGTGAAAGTTCTTGAGTATGACAGGTCTTTCATCTTTGACTATGAACACTTACATAAGCTCTGTAAGAAGCTGATCCATGAGATGTTCAGATAACAAATTCTCCAGTTCTCTACCAACCAATTCAGAGTCATAACCTATATTAAACCATTTTGGTTCAATGAGATTCTCTTCTGAATAACGACGACTACTAACATCTTTCCTGCACCTGACCACTGCCTGCCATATTTCCTCAACCAGACCTCCATGAGCCATCTTGGATGGCCAGGAAAGGCTTGGTTTGGCCAATGGGCATATATTCATGAAGAACATGGCAGAAATGTCTGCTAATGTGGAGTTTATAAGATCAAATAAGAGCTTCCTTTCTGATCTTGGCCATGATTCTACTGATTTGTACTTCTTCTCGAGCTTGTTGAAGATGTCTGCAGAAACTGGAAGATCAGATGGTTGATTTGAACTGAAAAGCGCAATTTTGTCTGACTTGAGAATTCCGGAATCAATGAGCATGTCCAGAAGGTATGAGTAGTCTCTATCCTCTTCATCTCTAAATGCTTGGAGTATGCCATCTATATGAGGGAAGGGATCTCCAGAATCCTCATCAGAGGACATATATGCTTCGATTTCATCGGCAAAACTATCTGTCGAGTCGAACTTTAGAAACTGAAGTTGCATCTGAATGTCTGTGGCACAGGAGTTGTTTATGTAACAATTTGAAATTATGCAAGTTAATGGGAAGGGATTAAAGCACAAAAGTTTGAGTGATCTTATTTACCTTGAAGGTCGGTGCTAATCTTCTTCATGCATGACAAAGTAGACTTGTCGCCTTTAGACGAAAGCTCTAAAACTGAAACTGGACTTGGTTGGTCTGCCTCCTTGTAGCTATCAGTAGAAACTGACACTGATCTAGTGCAGTAGGAGGGAAGAAGCTCATCTATTGCAGGAACAGCTGATACTTGCTGCATCATTGAAAAAAAAAAAACACTTAAGAAAAATGATCTACAACAAAACAAAATATACGAGTTGATCACTATTTTAATGCTACTGGCACCTGAAATAACGTGCGCATAACAATGAAGGATTCTTGGTAATCCTCTTAAAGCTCTTAATACCTTACAAGAGAATTATCTGAATGTGTGAGTGATATCCAATGACCCATTTAATTGCTTGAGATTAAAAATCATGTTTTGAAAAACAATGAATTAATATACTGTTTGTTTGGATGTAGTTAGAAATTATAATTGATTTTAAACTCTACAAATACTTCCAAAATCTCTCGATGGGATTATTTCAAATTTACAGAAAATAGTAAAATGAAATCATCACTTTCTAAAATATAATATAATTCATATCTTCATGCAACCAAATAAGCCTTACAAACAAATTTATAAGTTGACTAGGGATTTAGGTTTTCCTAACAATATAGTATAAAACTTGGTTATGGATTTAGGCTTTTCCTAACGATCACCTCGCAAAAGGTGTTTCAGGAGCAATTCTAGGTATATCAATGGGAAGCAACACATCAACATTTACAACAGCAAACCTGAATTCTGCTGGTTGTGTTAAATAGCTAGGGTAAAATCTACAAGGTAGCCAAACATAAACTATAGGAATCTCAAACAATAAAAAATCAAAAAATTGGAACTTGTTATGGTTCAGAAAAAAAAAAAGCTTCATTAAAATGTAATAGCGCTTGTATGTAGATGAGAATGGATGAATAAAGGAGGTAAGGAGAGTGAGTCCAGGCTATGCATTATTATTGTTAGATTAAATAATATAATACGTAGCTTCTATCTTACCTTTGAAAGCATATCGCTGAACCTACACTCTCTTTCTGATTTTATTGCTTTATGAAGATTCTTCAACACCCCGCCTTTCATTAAAAGAGAAGGTACAGCAATGTTACTGTAAGGAACCGAGAAAGCATCCACCACACCAGCGCCATGAATATGAGAGAGCTTACAAGCTGTTTGTTCCTCTTTAGCAAGGGGAACCATATAGGATTTATGCTTACATTCCTCTGAACTGACATGAATCTCCCGTACAGGTAATCTATTTCCTTTTCCATTTGAATGATGCTTATGTTGGTGATCTCGAAGACTTTCAAATGAACAATTCTTTGTCTTAACAAGATCTTCATCTTCAAACGTCCCAATGCTCATAGTCTGTACATTCTTCGGCATAAACCTGCTTTTACAGCCGACAAATCTGCTACTCGAGTTATGATTAAAATTTCCATAAACTAGAGATGAAGATGAGAGAGATTTGGACCTTGGTAGATTCCTAGTGAATCCATCTTTCCAACCATCATTACTACAGATACTCAAAGGAGAAGCTTTCTTCACAATTGATGTATCTTGTGCCCTATGTAATGTCTCATTGTCAGATAAAGCTAGCATCTCACCCAAAGTACTAGACGCTCTCATAGAAAGGCCTACTTCGTGGAGGTCCCATTGCGAAGATGACGAGGGGCTGAAGCTCTTAACATACTCATTATCAGAAGTGCAATAAGAAGTTAAAGAGTCATTCCCATTTGCAACGCTTGGTGTGAGCCACAGACCATCATCATGAACATAGTTACTGTATTTTGAGATAGAGGCCTTCCTTTCAGTTTCCAAAGCATTCCTCGTCTCCCGCGTAGCATATTTAGGAAGTTCAGTTGTGCACTTTTTCCTCGGTCTACTATTTTCCAGGCTGTTCAATTTCGGCCGACCTCCTTCTTGATAGAACTCTGTTATCTCTTCCTTCTGAAGTTCTCTATGGTTTATAACACCATACTGACAGTTATCCCAGGATTTAACTGATGGAACAGTTCTTTCTGCCTTTTGAGCCTTCGCAAGACTTGGTTTCAAAATAACAATCTGTGTGGGTTGGGCACAATCTTCAACTTTTTCAACATACACTGACTCAGAAAGTGCTTCAGGAAGAGAATACATAGGTTCTCTAAAGTGGGGACCATTAGAGTTAGCTGCAGGAAGAGAATAAATAGGTTCTCTAAAGTGGTGATCATTAGAGTTAGCTGCAGATTTCTTCGGTGGTTGCGAGTCACTTTTTTTTAGATTATTTGACCTATTATCTTTTATTTCTGATATTAACGATGATTCACAGCTTGCATTTGGACTACTTCTAGATGATTTCTGAATTAAGGCATGGCTTGCAAGTAGAGAGCGAGGAGAATGACTGAGGTCTTGAAGGTGTTTTGAGAACAAAGAATGGGGCTCTTGAAGTAATTTTAAGAAAAGGTTCTTGTTGGATTCAAGAACTTCCAACGCATTATCAAATTCCTTAGATCTCTGAAGTATTTCATCAGTGGAGAGGCGTTTTGCATTAATGAAGCTCTGGCGTATAAATGCCGTGCCCATCTCACTCTGTTTTACATTTGACCTCCGTTTACAAAAATCCTGATTCTTGTGATTCTCGACTTTTGGCACTTCCACAACTTCAAAGACATCCTTGAACTCTTGGTGCACATCATTGCATTTTTTAAGTAAGCAGTCATGTCTGGTGAGTTTTTCTTGGAAATCTTTAGATGAAATCTTCTGTGAGCAACTTTTCACTTCCTTATGTGGTTTAAGGGATCCAGGAGAAGGCAATGTGTCAAGGCCCATAAGTCTAGCAATTACAGTGGGTGAGGAGCGCCTAATTTGTTTTTCAAAGGACATCCCCTCAGCCAGTGGAACTCTTAATTGTGCTTTACTTTTCTTCTTAGAAGAACTGCCCTTAAAATCAAAGGCGATCTGGCAGAAGCATCAATGTTTGATGACAGGCAAACCCCGGCAAAATTTTTAAGAGAAAAGAATAGATAAGCAGTTAATGAACTGTCTATATGTCAGAAATTCTTTTTAAAAAAAACCAGGGATCAAGCAACTTACAGAATTTGCCTCCTCAATATGGGGGGCACATGAAAAATTAGAATCCAACTCTATCCTTGAAGCCTTAATATAGTTCCTGGAATGAATATATCCTGAAACAAACCAATATCATCCACATGTAAAAATAGATCAGAAATCATCAGTGTTAAGAAATTGATGACAACTCAAAATCTAGATGCATACATGTGCTTAACTAGTTACTATAGGTCCAAGACAAGTAGACATAAACATACATTACAGTCAATGCGACCAATAAATTGTACAATATCATCTGCTCTTGTATGAATTTAATGATTGTTAAATCAGTGTATGAAATTCTGTGCTCATGCCATGACAAAGGAGCTGCAAACTAAGATTTTAAATCTATTCTTTGTGTTAGATCCAAAGTTGTTCATGAAAGATAACCAAGGCCTTATAAAAAATTGACCGCATCCATGGTAGGAGGAGAGAGAGATGCAAGTTCTAAGAGAATCCCTAGAAGAATTGATGCAAAAATTTATTAAAAAAAAATCAAGTTGAATCCTTCTGACTAGATAAGGCAAATCGAAAAGAGATTAAGGCAAAAAAATTTTAAGAGAAAATTTATATGATTTTTGTATATCTGCAACAAACCTCCTATTTATAAAGTCCACAATTGAAACCTTGATTCAATTACATATATGATATTGGTTGATCTCATTGTAGTAAGCGGTATAATGGGTGAGTCCACTTGATAAGTTGAAGGCAACTCAGAGTAAATTGTTGGCTTGTATTCATTGAGTACCATCTAATAATTCTCCAAATGAATACTCTCAATAACTACACTTAGCAAGTACTTGAATCGAGTAGACAACTTCATGAGTATATCAACTAACTTTAGTAGCTCAGTTATAAGGAATGAATTTAGGCTAGCTCATAAGCAACTCATTGGTAATTAGACAACTTGCGAGTCTTAAGGTTTCAAAGGACTCCTAAGTAGGTGAGGTTAAAGTATATTAAATAAAGTTTAGTAGATAATTATTTATATTTGTTTAGATCTTTTCATTTCTTTTGTAAAAGTCTTATGGTATAATCTCGATGAGCAATTTGTGATAAAAAATTTCTAAAATGACAATATGAGCTCTCTAATTTACTTTTATAATATGTTTATATACATGATATCTCCTTAGAAATAGTTTAAATAGCTCCAAGTTATAAGAAATCCCTGATGATCAATTGTCGACTTAAATTCTTACTAAGCTTTAATCTATATTATATCTTTTTATAAAAAAATTAGTGCATTTAGGATGGGTAGCACATTTGACCAAATTTTCATCTTTGTGAGGGCAACCATATTTAAGAAACCATTAGAATGAACATCTCTATTGCAAAACCAATCCTATCATAAATCAAAGTATGCTTTCTAGGGTTAGCGTTAGTCAACCACCTACTTAACTAGTTGAGTATACATTTACGCAAAAATTTCTCTAATTTTGAACTAAATTGCAATTTTCATACTCTTCTTGCCTTGAAGATTGGTCAATTGCAAGTAGGCATTGACTTTCATATCAAACTCGCTAACAAATCCTCAAATAAATAGAGTCATCAATTTCTTAGCCTGCAAAATATATACTTTAATAACACCAAATCACTTCTTTAAGTTTTTTCATAGCATTTCTACTATAAAGAAAGAAAAAATGAACACAAATATATATATATATATTCATTAATTGAAAGTACAATTTAACAAGGTTATTAGAATACTTCCCTTTCAAACGTAGAATATTTTTAGGTCATCCCCACTATATGCTCTTAGAATGTCATTTTATGTGTAAGTTTACACTCAATATGCATCAAGGCAACTTATTCTTTAATGGTGTAGAGGGTCTCTCCCAAGAAGATTTAAGTTTCCTAAGTGAGGATTATCAAGTTGGCACATCAATTTTTTGAAGAACTATTCCCCAACATGAAAATTCTTCTCACATCTTTTAGCATCGTTGTATTTAGTGGCTTATCATTTCTCTTCCAATTCTTGAGAAATGCTTAAAATAGTTTGGTTAGTCAACCACCTTTTTAGCTAGTTGAGTATGCATTTACGAAATAATTTTCTTTGATTTTGATCTAAGTTGCCAAGTTTATAGTCTTCTCGCCTTGAAGTTTGATCAATTGCAACTAGGCATTGACTTCCATATCAAACTCACTAACAAATCGTCAAGTAAATATAGTCATCGAGTTCTCATAGATGAGTTTCTCAAGCCTGCAAAATACATACTAAAATAACACAAGAACACATTTTATGTTTTGCTAAAAAAAAGAAAGAAGAAGAACACTAGACATGACAAAATTATGGCATGGAAGCAGAATATAGAAGCTCTCCCTGAACACATTAAAACAAAAAAACAAGATAGCAGAAAAAAACTAATAGTCAAGCTTCATAAGCTAACATCTAGATCACTTAAAAAAAAGTACAGAGCCAGGTTTAGAAATCAAAACTCTGGATGAATACAAATTGCACGACAAGTCAAAATATGTGACAAGTAGCAAAGCAAAAGCAATTAAATAAATAGAACAGGGACAAACTGATGGGTTAAATAAGCGTTTTATAATAATACAACAAAAGCACGCCTCAGTAGAAAAATGATGTTCCTTTGTTAGCGTAAACGAAGCAATTCAGAACTGGGCAAGAGAAAAAGAGGAACATGTGCGCGGTTCAACCTGTGTCTTTCAAGCCCTCCAGCATCTTATTGAATCATTTGTTTCTAGCCAATTTTTTGTCCGTATTCGAGAAATAAAACTGAAAAAAAAAAGTTGACATCTCTATCAATGTGCAACTGTTCTGGTAAACAGATCACGAAACCCAAAACATTCAACGCGAAACCTTTACGAAATTCTACAACTGCATTCACGGAATCCAAATCCAACAAGGAAAAAAAATCAACAAAATCATGGCATTTATCATCTTTCAGCCCTTGAATGCTCTGCAGTAGATTAAAATCATGCAAAAGAAAATTTAGAGACAGACCTTCAGCGTCCACGGGTTTGCCTTCGGCATAGGACGTCGGATCCAAATCCGCGCGACGCTTTTCTCTGCTCCACGATCTGTGCATTCCTCTCCAAGGCTGAAACGGGAAGCCCTAATGAGAGGAAAAACACAAGGAATCGTCTCACAGTACTAGAAGCTGGCCTCGCCAACCATCAGCACCCTCTTGAAAGGACCGAAGCAGGAGATCCCAACCGAAGCTCGACAAAGGCCGAACAGGAGACGAAGTTGGTGAAGTGCAGAAGATATTTATGAACAAGATTCGTAGATTTGGAAAGACATCAAGAACTGAAAGCGGTGGAGAGATCGAGTTATGGGAGAGACTAAAGAAGAACGTATAAGGTTGGAGTTGCTGCAAAAATGGATCTCTCTCTCTCTCTCTCTCTCTCTCTCTATCCAAGCTTCGGTCTTCTACTTGAGCTTCGGCTCTGTGCCTCTGGGATTCTGATTTCGAAACACCGAGGCGGAGTAGCAGGCGCTAGTTTAGTAGTATGTTTTGGTTTGGTAATTTTATGAGAGATTAGAGCCTTAGAGGATAAAAAAAGAGGCATTTTGCTATTAAAATAATAATTAAATATTTATAAATTAAAAAGTAGATTAAATTGTTAAATTATATATTCTCATCTATTTTGCTATTTGATTTAAAGTAAATACATTTAATTTAAAATTTTTTTATTAGATTGACTATATTTAAAATATAGTATATTTTTAGAATGAATTTAAAATAAATTTATTAATTTATTTTAATATATTTAAAATTCATCTAATTTGAGCGAATTTCAAATACACCAATCAGTTTAAATTTAGATTATCCCGCGTTATTGATTCTTTGGTGGCCGTGTCATCATCACATTTCGTTAGTATTAGTCGTTGTATTATTTTTCACTGATCTTTTCAGATCTATCGTCATGTCATCATAGCGTTATATCCATAAATACTTTACATTACTTTAATTTTATTAAAACAAAAAGTAAAATCATACATATATAAAGTTTACATTAAAATAACTTAAGAATACTGCAAATACATTACTTTTATTTTACATTATATTTCAAATTTAGTGAATCAAATAACCCCTAAGTCATATTATCTAAGATATTTTTAGAATAAATAAAAGAACATGAAGGTCAATTTAAAAAAGATTATAAATATTTTTAATATGAAATTACATATAAATAATATCTGCAAAAAAAGAATCTCGATTGGTTAAGAGATTGGTTTAACAAAACATATAAATATATATATATATATATATATATATATATATATATATATATATATATATATATATATATATATATATATATATATATATTAATAAATTTAAAATATCTTAAAATTCTTGTTTTTTTAAAATATTTCTCGAAACAGAGGATTTAATAATTTTGCTGTTCCTAATTTTCAACTATTTAGATGTTTGATTTGAAGAAAAAATCACTAAATAAAATTTTGGTGATATATTTTATTATTTTTTATTTAAAATTTTGAGTGAATTTAATCATAGCATACACAAATAAATAAATTAATATGAACACTCGAACCTGAATCATAAAGAACACAACCACTAATCCACAGGATTAACGACTAATTAATGCAAGAACATTAACAAAATAAATAATAAAAAAATATAAAAATTATATAAAAAAAAAAAACAAGGAGCATCAAATTGATCTGCAATAAATAGCTAGGCCCTCACATCATTTTCTTCCATTAATGGCAGCACATGTCATGATTTTTTTTAAAAAAATTATTTAATGATATCCATTTTATTTTAAAGATTTTAGGCCCCAATAATTATTTTATATTTTTCATTTTAAATAAATAAATTAAATAACATTCACCCTATTTGATACATGTGACTACTAAGATTATTATAATTATTATTTATTATAGAAAAATTATTATGTTCAGAATATAAATATATTATCTATATTCAATTTCAATAATATAATATCATATTATTATATATTACGAGAGCATCATATAATATAATATTATATTATTAAAGTTTAAATATAAAACTATATAATAATATCTTTTATTATGAAACGTGACATCATAATATAAAAGATTTATAAATAAGCTACAATAATATTAACAAAAAGTAAAATAAAAAAACAAAAATAACATTATCATTATTTTAAAAAAGAAACTCTATCACAAAATCACAATCACCTTTTCAATTTATAAAGTAAGATAAACTTCTTAATTATACTATTTTAATAATAGTTTCATTTATCATATATATATATATATATATATATATATATATATATATATATATATATATATATATATATTATTGTGCTTTTTTAATTACTATATAAATGGATCCACCATTTTTTCTAATAGGAGAATCTATTGGGAAAAAAATCAAAATAATAATTTTGTTTTAAAATAATCAAAACATAATTTTCATATTTAAAAAAATAAAAGGGGCATTTACATGTATAGCACACAATTCTTATATATTTACATATTTAATACTCAAATATAAATATTTATATATAAAATACCAAAATCTTTATTATTATAATCAATATAGCACTTTTCTTATTTTTTTTAGTTAAATTCAACTTTTTAAAGCATAAGAAAGATGATATATTTATAAATATCAAATTTTAAATATTAGATATATAAATGCACAAGAATTGTATGCTATGTATGTAAATTTCCCAAAATAAAAATACACATTATCAATGCCAACTTACATTATTATTTATAAACTACAAATATTTAATTACAACACAAACGTCATATATCAACATCATAATAATAAATTAATACCATATATTTAAAAAATTAAAAATATCACGTGACTTTATTCAATATGACTAATGAGCTATGAGTCAGCTAAATCAATTATAGCTACGATCCAAGTGAGATTCCTAAAATATGGTGATTGTTAGGCGGATTATCATTAATACAATTAAAAATGTTAAGAATTTAATATAACAAAAAAAATCACAAAATTCAATTCCAAGAATTTAATATTATTTTTTAAGTCCCATCAATCTCCACCCTCTGATTGCCATACAATCAGTTTTTAACAGATACCCATTGTCTCTTAGCTCAATTGGTGGGCGGCGTAATTCGATTATCCAGGGGTGGAGGTGCTTCTTGGAGGATATCAACTAACGTTCGCGTGGGTGATGAATGTGATCTTTGTACGAGGAATTAGTCCCGATATCATATAAGATGGGTAGGGTGTTGGGTGGATACCCTTCAAAAAAAAAGTTTCTGACAATAAACAAATTTAAATTTTTTAAGCAGCTGAAATGTTATTAGACCAAACCCACATAAAGCTCAGGCTAAAGCCGAATCCCATAATCAATCTTTTAATGATAATTAATTAGCAAATAAAGCATAATTAATTGGAATAATTGCCCACCTTGTAAGGAGGCTAGGTTTCTAGCCTTGTTACTTGTCACTTTGAGGAAGATCTACTTGCTATATTGGTCAACATATTTGAATAGATTGTTTGGCTTAATAAAAATATGAACTTTTAGGCTCTCATAATATATTGTTTCATAAGAAATAAGAAAGGGATGAGCTTGGAGGTCTTAGTCAACTTTTATCAAAAGGTGAATTTGATTTTAAGGTGTTCAATTATCGAATTGAGTAATATATTGTTCAAGTCTATTTATTAACTTTTTAAATCAAGTTTAGTTTAAGCATAAGCTAAAATTTAAAATATTATTCTTTTTTATTTGCTAGTCTTCGCATCGAGTGACAGTTGATGGGTGTCGACTTTATGAGTGATGACACGCATTGGTTTCTGACGATGCGTGTCGGAGATTTTTTATGATGGCGGGTATTGGTCATAATGATGATGGCGGGCATCAAAGTGAATCTGGGTATTGACTTCGATGTCGATGAAAGATTCTTAAAGAATATGACAGACATTAACATTGTTAATGATAACGTGCATCAATACTATTAGTGAAGGCAATCTTCGATCATAGTTGTTAGTGATAGCTACTTAAATCTGATAGATTTATTATTTATCATCCTCCACCTAACATCAATATTATGATTCCCACTATCATCTACCTAACATATTTAAAGTTGCTATCTCACTTCCAAGCATTCTATAAGAAGATGATGCCTTGTGTTCATGCATCTCAAAATAACAAACAAGAGAGCTGTCTTCTAAGAAAGAAAGAAAAAAAAACTTTTTAAGTACTTGTAAAAGGAGTTTTATGTTTCTTCGAGAAGAAAAAAAATAACATTATTTTTAGTTCTAATAAGAGTAGAAACTCTTAGTCATAGTAAGAAATATTTTGAATAATTCTTATCTAGACTCTTATTAAAATGCGAAAAAGAGTAATTGGACTAACAATAATATCTCCTTCAAACCTAACAGTCATCTTCAAAGCAGGTGACTATTTTTTTCTCATGGTTAAATAAAATGACATCTTTGTTGTTGACCTCAATGTTTCTACTTCGTAAGTTGAGTTAATTTCCTTGGTAAATTTGATAAAACGGATCTGACGATCTAATCGAGTGAAATGCACTAGACATCACCGAGATTTATCGAAGCAAATCGAGGCAGTTTTCATCAGCGTTGACATCGAATTTGATCATAATATATATATATATATATATATATATATATATATATTGCACAATTCGACGATTGAACGATGAAAAAGTAAATCTGTCGACGCGCCTACGTGTATTTCATAGTCGGGAGGCTACGATGATGCCCCAACGACCTCTGTTCGCAAAATTGATTGTGTTGATAGTGTCTAAACATTGAAACTTATCAAATGAGATTGTTTGAGCTCAATTAGACGAGTCTGCACAAATATTAGAAATGATAAGCACAATTTTGAACTAAAATTGACCTGATTCGATAACGAGTTAAATCAAACGACATCTGATTGTGAAATGGATTACATCATTGTGTCCGAAAGGTTGAAACTACTTACAATAGATACCTATATTACCCTAGATTATTACATGAGAAAATTCACTAAAATCTACATGCATTCCCAGAAATAATGTGCATAGTATAAATCTCCTATCTTAAAATTAAGTTGAAGATAATTTAAATAAAAATCGAGAGAATTAACTTAAATATAAATATGTGTAATATATATTAGATAAAGCAAAATTAATATTTAAAATGCATTCATTGTCTAATTACACTTATTTAATTTCAATATTCGTTTCTCTAAAAAAAATTAATTTTTGTAATTATTCAAATTTAAAGTTAGACATAAATGATTATCTTATGCTTTAACATGTTTATATCACAAATATCTATTTAAATTTTGATTAAAAAAAAGAATGAAAAAATATAAAAGTCATAATACATGTTGGATGAAAGAGAGGGAAGACTTCATTATATCTGCCAGCTGCTTCTATATCCACCGCCTCTATTCAGCCACTAATGGCCAGCCACATCTTGCAACCCATTCCTTGCCACGTGAAAAAGGCTGAAATGATCAGTAAAAACGGAAAAGAAATTTTGTTAGGGCTGTTTGATACTGTATTCCAAATACACGATTTTAAATATTTCAAGAATAAAAATTTCAGTGTAAAATAATATAATCTAAATACATTAGATAGACTAATTTATATGTATTTAGAATTCGCCCTATTTAGGAGAATTCAAAATATATGATCAATATAAAGTGATGTGGTATGACCGCCATGACTACCGTCGTACCTTTTGCCGCCGATCGCTGACCGCCGCCGCCCATCCCAGCGCCATTGCCCGCCTTCCTCGGTCGCCGCCACGTCTCACTCATTAAACTATCAAATTTATTTTATATTACATTTTGTCAACCAAAAAAAAAAAAAAAGTCATGAATTTATGAAGCTCTTAATCAAATAATTATAAAGTAATTTTTTTATACTAAATTATTTTTACATTATATAAAAAAAGTCATGAATTTATGAAGCTCTTAATCAAATAATTATAAAGTAATTTTTTTATACTAAATTATTTTTACATTATATTTTAAATACAGACAATCAAACAGCCCTCGAGGTTGCTCCCTCGGGGGGGGATCTCGGCACAAACCCACTAAAAAAAAGTAAAAAACTCATCTCTCCCGAGCTCTTTAAACTTACTCGACACAAAGCCAGCTGACTCTTCTCCTCGGCGTGGTCTTTCTACACCAAACGCACTCTTTAAACCTACTCAACACAAAGCCAGCTGACTCTTCTCCTTGGCGTGGTCTTTCTACACCAAACGCACATCGCCAAGCTTCCACCTCTCCAACTCCTGCTTCTCCATTCCCATATGCCACTTCTCCATGCCGACCACTCCTCACCGGCCCTTCCCTTCATCGAGTCGAGCACAAAACTTGCACTCCTGATCTACACAGCTCACGTCCTAGCTGCTGCCTTCCTCGTTTCCTCCCTGGCCTCCTCTCCCAAGCCGACAAGCAGCAAGCCAAGTCCTTCCTCTGACGGCCTATGCTTCAACTGCCAGTCACATCCTCTTCTCATAGCAGCACAGCCATTCTTCGATCTTCTCCAACCCATAGTACTCTCCTCATTCCTGGCTTCAACCACGCAGACCATCTCTTCTTCCTCAAGCAACAGCAGATGGGGATCTGCACACTCGTCTGTCCCTCCCTACTGAAATGCCAGCAGAAAGAGTTTTTTTTTTTTTTCTATATTGGATGTACATTGGCACTAATGTATGATGGCTTCCTTGTTCTTCACATCCATGCTTTTCAACCTCAATTTTAGGTGGAGAAAGACATCAGCTTTAGCACGCAGCACTGGCATTAAGGAGCCTTTAAGAAGCCCGCTCTCCTCTTCCGATTTCCAGGGATGTTAGAAGCAGATGTTGTGATGATTAGAAGTGACATTGGTGGAATAAACTGTGATGGACTTTAGCTAAATACCATCAGGAGACTTCAGTTAAGAAATCTGTAAGCAAATATTCTAGCAAGGTTTGTAATGCTATGGGTCAGAAAGTTTCTTGTGCATCTTGTGACTCATGGATGGTGTACATACCTAAAGGATTTGGATATGTAAGTTATGACCAGTTTCATAATATAAAAAAAAAATAAACTTCTTGATACTACTCTTCCTGTGTATGTAACCACAACAGGTTTGCTCCAACTTTCTCTATTAGATGATTGGAGTGTTATCTCCATAGCTGCAACTAGATATTTTCCTTCCTTAGCAAAGTTCTTAATTCAAATGGATCTTCAATGAGCTCTACGTGCTTCTAGACATTTGAGACTCTTTTCTGAGATCATGGACTCACTAAAGATTAAAAACTACTCTATATCCAAAGCTAGATGTATTTGTTAAGCTTTCTAGTTGTATGGGTAATTCTGCTGGCATACTTACAGCTGCGATAGTTCACATATTTAGAGAATGGTACAAAACAAAATGTCTGCTAAGTAACCCATACATGGAAGTGGATTAAATCACAAGTGCTCTTGTTCATGGGATTTAAGATTTGGCTTAATTTTTAAATTAGACTATTTTATAAACTTAATTAGGTGATTAGCCATTTTTAAAAAAAATTTAAAAATAGGCCTAGTCACCCGGTCAGCAGGCGACTGACCCTTAATTTTTTAATTAAAAAAAAAAATTAATGGGCAGTCCACATTTTTTGGTCATATCTGACTCATCGGGTGTCGGATTTTGGCGTGCTTAGTATTGTTGGAAAGATAATGAAAAATTCTACAACTTTTATGTTAATAACTTTTGACGAATCTCGTCCGGTGAGCGCGGTGTTTCAAATGCGACTTACGAAGTTGCAAAATTGAAGATATCGATTTGTTTTTTGGCCTATCGTCATTAGATGTCAGTTTTAAGCGTGGTTGGTATCGTTGGAAAGATAATGAAAAATTCTAACTTATGTTGACAACTTTTGGCTTGCTTGCGTGGTAGCATTTTCTGAATGTGTGACTTACGAAGTTGAAAATTAAATATATTGTGATAGATTGTTTTTTTTTTTGTCATGATACAGGATATATTATTTTTGGTAATATCAATCATTATATTATATATATAAATTGAGTTTGAATTTTTTATAATTAGGTTGAATCTTTCTCTTTGAAGAGATAATATCAAACACTCGTTATATTATATATAAATTGAGTTTTTTCATGAGAGAAAATATTCATTGTACATAAAGATTCAAACTTCTTATATATAATATAATGAGTGTTGATATTACCAAAAATAATATATCTTTTATGACAAAAAAAACGGTATTTATATTAATTTTTGACTTAAGTCACTATTTCTAAGCTGAAGTGTCGAAGAAGTTCATTATCTTCTACACCAACTCGATATTTAATGAACCGATATTAAATCGGGTTGCATCAATATCTTCAATTTTCAAGTACGACAAAAAGCTCACCGACGATTTGTTAAAAGTTGTTAACATGAAAGTTGTAGAAGCATTATCTTTTCAACAATACAGCGAAATCACGATGAGTCGATAACAAATAATTTATTTAATTTTTTTTTTTAAAAAAAATTAAAGGGCGCCCGGATCGTCGGCATGTCGCCTTTGTAGGGCGTGGCCTATTTTAAATTTTTTTTTTTAAAAATGGCTAATCACCTAATTAAGTTTATAAAATGGTCTAATTTAAAAATTAAGCCTTTAAGATTTCAACGAAAGGCAAGTTTAAATGTTTGTGTTAAAAGAACTTTGGTGGAGAATGCTCGAGCTACCAACATAAAGCCAAACAATTATAGTATTGCAAGGGTCAAAAAGGCTATAGTTAGTAATGCTTCCATATTAGATACTTTGAATCTATCGATAGTGGATGCCATACCATCTTCTTATGATGAAAAGATACCATCCTCTTGTAGAGAAAAGATAAAGGTATTTGAAGACCTATGCACAATTTTTTGAACGTGGTGGATTTATAAGACTCTTTAAGCCTCAGTGTCGTAAGACATTGACTATGCATGCTTTTTTAAGCATGATAGGAAGACTATAGCACTCCCGATGTAGCACCCTATGTGGGGACGATGCCGGGAGGCTGCCAAAATTTGAATTGATAGAGGACTTAATTAATTTAGCGTAAAATGAACTCTAAGCTCAATTAAAATATGAACTAAAATTGCAGGTGTTGAAGGCCTATGCACGTTTTTTTAAGCGTGGTGGATTTAGAAGATTCTTTAAGCTGTAATATCACAAGACATTGACTATGCATGCTTTCTTAAGTATGGTAGGAAGGCTCTAGCACTCCCGATGTAGCCCCCTACATGGGAAAAGTGCCGGGAGGCTATCAAATTTCATTTCAAATATATGTGCATATGCTTGCTTAGTATATTAAATTTCTATACATGCTGCTTCAATATAATTATAAATATTTGCTAAACCTAAGTGAGTTCGTACATGCTGCTTCAGCATGAGGAGGAAACTAGGATGTCTCTTACGTAGATGTTGAAGGCATATGCTCGCTTTTTTAAGTGTGATGGGTTTGGAAGATTTCTTAAGCTGAAATATCGCAAGATACTGAATATGCATGCTTTTTTAAGCATGGTATGAAGGCTACAATACTCCCGAAGCAGCCCCCTATGTGGGGACGACACCTGTAAGTTGTTGAAATTTAAAATAATATGAAGGTTAAAGAGAATCAAATGAAAGTATTAATAAGCTTAAATTCAACTTAAATGAAAACAACAGATCAAAGTTAAATTTAGATGTAAAAATTCTAAAAAGTCTTTTAATATCAATGAGCTTACATGGAGACTCGGTAGCTTATTAATGAGTATAAATGAAACTTGCAACAGACTGTTTTACATTCCGCATCAGGTAGTTGAAAAGAATCAAAGAACTTGAATGAGATTAACGATGGACTTACAAATTCATCAATAGACATGAGCTAAGTCCTATTAGAGTTTGAGAATTCAATGAATTCAAACCCAAATACAAAACACACAATATTACTTTAACTGATCGGATAAGAGTCAAAACGCCTTTTATGCTACCGAATTCGCAACATATCATATAAGCAAATATAAGGCATTAACAAAACATTTTGAGGCGATCTTGCATTAGAATACTACTCATCAAAATACATGTAAATGATTAACAATTTTTATATTCTATATCAAACACTGTCATTATATTCTATATATAAATTGAGTTTTTGCTCGCGAAGAGGAAAGATTCAACTGGGAATTACATAAAGATTCAAACTCAATTTATATATAGAATATAATGAGAGTGTTTGATATTACCAAAAAATAATATATCCTTGTATCATGATAAATAAAATAAAATAAAATAAAATAGGGGTTGTCACAATATATTTAATTTTTGCAACTTCAGAAGTCACACATTTGCAAAAACTGCGGCTCACCGGGCGAGATTCGTCAAAAGTTGTCAACATGGAAGTTGTAGAATTTTTTATTATATTTCCAACGATACTAACCACACTGAAACCCAATATGTAATGAGCCTGCTATGGCCAAAAAACCAGGGCTGCATCAATATCTTCAATTTTTGCAACTTCAGAAGTCGCATATTTGCAAACACTGCGGCTCACTGGACGAGATTCGTCGAAAGTTGTTAACATGAAAGTTGTAGAATTTTTCATTATCTTTCCAACGATACCAAGCACGCTGAAATCCAACATCTGATGAGTCAGATATGGCCAAATAATCTGGACTGTTCATTTATTTTTTTTTAAAAAAAAATTAAAGGGCCAGTCGCCCGCTGACCGGCGACTAAGCCTATTTTTAATTTTTTTTTAAAATGACTAATCACCTAATTAAGTTTATAAAATGACCTAATTTAAAAATTAAGCCTTTAAGATTTCAACGAAAGGCTAATTTAAATGTTCATGTTAAAAGAACTTTGGTGGAGAATGCTCGAGCTACCAACATAAAGCTAAACAATTGTAGTATTGCAAGGGTCAAAAAGGCTATAGTTAGTAATGCTTCCATATTAGATACTTTTAATCTATCGATAGTGGATGCCATACCATCTTCTTATGATGAAAAGATACCATCCTCTTGTAGAGAAAAGATAAAGGTATTTGAAGACCTATGCATAATTTTTTGAATGTGGTGGATTTATAAGACTCTTTAAGCCTCAGTGTCATAAGACACTGACTATGCATGCTTTTTTAAGTATGATAGGAAGACTATAACACTCCCGATGTAGCCCCCTATGTGGGGACAATGCCGGGAGGCTGCCAAAATTTGAATTGATAGAGGACTTAATTAATTTAACGTAAAATGAACTCTAAGCTCAATTAAAATATGAACTGGAATTACAGGTGTTGAAGGCTTATGCACATTTTTTTAAGCGTGGTGGGTTTAGAAGATTCTTTAAGCTGTAATATCGCAAGACACTGACTATGCATGCTTTCTTAAGCATGTCAGGAAGGCTCTAGCACTCTCGATGCAGCCCCCTACACGAGAAAAGTACCGGGAGGATACCAAATTTCATTTCAAGTATATGTGCATATGCTTGCTTAATATATTAAATTTCTATACGTGCTGCTTTAATATAATTATAAATATTTGCTAGACCTAAGTACTCGTACATGCTGCTTCAGCATGAGGAGGAAACTAGGATGTCTCTTACATAGATATTGAAGGCATATGCACGCTTTTTTAAGTGTGATGGGTTTAGAAGATTTCTTAAGCAGAAATATCGCAAGACAGTGACTATGCATGCTTTTTTAAGCATGGTAGGAAGGCTACAACACTCCCGAAGTAGCCCTCTATGTGGGGACGACACCTGTTGGTTGTTGAAATTTAAAACAATATAAAGGTTAAAGAGAATCAAATGAAAGTATTAATAAGCTTAAACTCAACTTAAATGAAAACAATAGATCAAAGTTAAATTTACATGTAAAAATTCTAAAAAGTCTTTTAATATCAATGAGCTTATACTCGGTAGCTTATTCATGAGTATAAATGAAACTTGCAACAGACTGTTTTACATTCCGCATCAGGTAGTTGAAAAGAATCAAAGAACTTGAATGAGATTAACGATGGACTTACAAATTCATCAATAGACACGAGCTAAGTCCTATTGGAGTTTGAGAATTCAATGAATTCAAACCCAAATACAAAACAAACAATATTACTTTAACTGATCGGATAAGAGTCAAAATGTCTTTTATGCTACCGAATTCGCAACATATCATACAAACAAATATAAGGCATTAACAAAACATTTTGAGGTGATCTTGTATTAGAATACGTGTAATATCCCATTTAATTAATTCCTAATTAAGTTTTGTTTAAGCTAATTAACTATTTACTGTAGCATTTACTGTAGCAATCCACTTTACTTCGCATGCAACGGCGGGATTAAGCCTCGACGCGTGTTCGGCCGGGATCGATCGAAGGTAATTTATTTCCTTCCTTAAGCGCATTTATTTCATTTCCTTGACGCCAGATCGAGACCGCTCCCGTTCATTCGGCATCGACGAATTTTCTCCTCCTTTCCTTCCTCGAATCGCGCTCCGTGACAACGCGAGCCGCCGTCCCTTCGCCGACGGTTTCTCTCGTGACAGAATCTCCGTGACAGACGAACGCGATCCGTTCACGGCTTCACCGAACCGCCGCTCTCTTCATCGCTTTTCGCCTCGGCCGCGTCGATCAAGGTCATTGGAAACGCCGCGTATGTGAAGACGACGGGTTGGGAAAGTCCAGAATCGCCGGCGGAAATCCGGAACCGATCGGCCCCTGAACCGATCGGCTAGGGAATTCTGTTCTGGCGACGGGAAACTTAGGGAAGTTTTGTAAGTTGCTAATTTCTTTCCCTCTCCCTTTTTCTTTCAGTTAGCAGCCTTCCTTGGCGTTGAAATGCGTGTTTGAAGGGTTCCGAACCGTTTTGGCTGCTAGGTGAGTGGTAGAATTATTGAGGGGGGATTTGGATTGACAGTGTTTGCTAATTTTAGTTTATTGATTGAAGCAGGTAATTAATAGTGACGTTAGGAGATTTCTTTGGAGATTACTTTGAGTCGACTGTTTCCAAAGCTTATGAGGAGACATCAGTGTAAGATTGCAAGATTTCGGTTAAGTTACTTATGAATTTTCACGTATTAGAAGGATTTAGAAGATTATTTCAGTTGTGTACTCGAGGAGGATCGACATCATAATCGACCTTGACCGAGGTGAGACATTATTGCTAATGTAAATTCAGTTTATACCTATGTATGCTACCGCTCGACTTGTATAAATTGTATGAATGACATAGATTTCTGTCATATTGAATGTACTGTCATACTGAATGTAAATACAAATGTTTAGTATTTGACCTTGCATAGATTTATGATTTACAATGATTACAAGACAGTTAGTTTGTAGCATATGATTTCATTGAGCATATAGAAATGTTTTACACATGTTAAATGCAGTAATGTGATAAACAGGGAAATGTCAGGAAAATTGTGATAGGAAGGCTATCTGAGATCCGCAGATAGCAAAAAAGTTCGACGAGATGATGAGAACTTAGTATCCCCGACTGAATTTTGAGGTTGGTGTCGTAGTGTCCAACCTGTCGTCGTATGTAGAGTATGGTTCGAGCCCTGCCTTACCTACAGCTTGTTTTAGGCCGACGGGCCGGGTGACGACCCTTATGAATGAAAGTCAAAACCTAAGCAATTATAAATGACATTTCTAGAAAATGAAAATGATTTGATATAGAACTGAAACTGAAATGAAAATCACTGTTCCTTGACATTGATTGATACAGTATGAACTTACAGCATATTATTCAGTTACATTGTTACATTTCTACAGCACTTACGGCATATTGTTCAGTTACAATGTACATTACTGCAGAGTATAGTTTACCTACAGTTTTACCAGCTTGCAAATTTACATATACATGCACGTTTGCCTCTACTGTCTTGTACTGAGCTTGTTTTAGCACTCTTGTCTCACTAAGCTTTTAGCTTATGATATTCTGAAAATTTGAGAAAGGTAGTACTGTTTTGTTGAATTGTATAGTTTTGGGAAGCTTAAAGGTTCTTTTTGGGTACGTATAAATTAAATGTCTTTAGCTGCTCTGTATTTATTTAAAGATTTCATGCTTCCGGTATTTGTGATATGAATTAAGTTAAGTAGTATATGAATTGTAAATAGTTTAGTGATGATTTGATTAGATACACCTTTCACTCGCCCGCAGAAGACAAAGTTGGAACGCGGTGGAACGGTTCCAATCGAAATATCCCATTCTCTTCCACTTCAGTCACCCCAGCATAAGGGGGTCATCCTGTGACGTGGTATCAGAGCAATAAGGTTGAGAACAGAACAAAAAGATTGATAGTAATGGAAGCATGATTTGGATTTAGGGATAAGTGTTGAATTGTGAGCTATAGGGCGATTAATGTTGGGGTAGGAATCCATATGTTATTAATTTCATGCATGTATGATATTTAATTTCATGCATGTATGATATTGAATAAATCGGTATCATATAATACTTTTTGTTAATTTCAGATTAATTTGCCTGAAGAAATGCCAGAAAGGTTAGAGGGTGATCCTGACTAAATCAGACCGAATTACTGCGAAGATAATCTGAAATAAACAAGAAATGGTGAAGGTAGATCGATGAATTGCAAGGGTAGTTGAGTTGATTTCCCAGTTGTTGATAAAGGCTCCTCATGGAAAAATCCACGGGCAGATCTAAGTATGGTTCAGACCAACATTTGAGGATCTTTCAAACGTTCAAACCACCAGCATTCAAGGGAGCCAGTGATCCTATAGTGGCGGAAGATTGGCTGCTTAAGATTGGAAAAATTTTGGATGGGATGATTTGCCCCGAAAACAGAAGAGTAGTATTGGCTACTTTTGTATTAGAAGGGGAGGCAGAAAGGTGGTGGCAGGCTCAGCATAGGGAAAGATTTGAAATGACACCCATTACTCAGATCAAATGGGATGAATTTGTCAAAGTCTTCAAAGATTGGTTCATTCCTCCATCAGCCAGACTGGCTTTACAAGATAAATTTTTCAATTTAACTCAAGGCTCAAAAAATAATGTATGATGAATTCACTTCTCTTTCTAGATATATCTCCATTATGTCGGAAGAGAAATATCATAGATTCTGCGAGGCCTGAGATCAATTGAGATTGGCTAGCACCCTTTGATATCGGTGAGTTCTCGTCGTTGAAAGGGCGAAGAATTGAGAATGAGTTGAATTTTTCCAAGCAGTGGGATTCAGGAGCAAGCAAAAAACTTTGAAAGAAGGCGATTTAGAGGCAGTTGCCTAAATTTAAATTTGATGATAGACAAAACAAATTGATTAGAGAAACCTATTTGTGACAAGTGTGGGAAAAGACATTTTGGTCAATGTATGGTGGATCGAGATGCTTGATGTGGTGATTGGACATCTAGCATGGAGATGGAGAAGAAGAAGGATGTAAAGCCATACAATTATCAAGGACAGGGTCAACAAAGAAAATTTTTGGAAGCCAGGTAACACACAATTTTTGGGAAGACCTTCAATTCAAGAAAAAGGAGAAGCTTCAGAACGAAAAACCAATCCTCCTGTAAAAGCAAGAGTTTTTGCTATCACTCCTCAAGAAGCAAGGAATCAAATGAAGTAATGTCGGTATGCTTAAAATTTCGATCATTTGGGTTGATTCATTTGATTAGCTTAGCATTCGTTCATTTCGATTCCTTTTTTTACAGTTGATGCTATTTATTTACTTGTATTGAATGTGGTAATGCCTTCTGGTGATAGTTTGAATACAAATAGGAAATGTGTTGTTGACATTCAAGATAAACACTTTCCTACAGAACTAATTATCTTATCAATCAGACATTTTGACGTTATACTAGGTATGGATTGGTTGATCAAATATTTTGCAACAATTGAATGTTGGAAGAGGAGAGTGAAATTTTGCATACCTGGTGGAAAATCATTTTATTTTTCTTGTGATAAGAATGCCGTTTCTTCTTTGATTAGTGCAGTGAAGTTGAGTAAATATTTAAGAAGCGGTGAAATGGTATTTCTAGCCAAATTAGATGTGTTAAATAAGGAGGTGTTTGAGCTGAAAAATATTCCAGTTGTTAAATTTTCTGATGTGTTTCCTGAGGAATTACCAGGGTTGCCAACTCGAGAAGTAGAGTTTGGGATTGATGTACAACGGTACAACTTACATACATAAATCTCCTTACGGATGGCTAAAGACGGTGAAGTGTCAACGAGAATTGATGAAAGGATTTATTCACCTCACCATGGAGTGCACCGTATTATTTGTTAAGAAAAGGATAGATTACATGCGATTATGTGTTGATTACAGGGAGTTAAATAAAGTGACAATCAAGAACAAGTATCCACTACCGAGGATTGATGATTTATTTGATCAGTTGGAGGGAGCCACTGTATTTTCCAGAATTGATTTGAGATCTGGATATCATCAGGTTAGGGTTAAAGACGCTGATATTTTTAAAACAGCTTTTGGAACCAGGTATGGACACTATGAATTTCTTGTTATGCCATTTGGTTTAACTAATGTACTCTATGATCTTTATGGATTTAATGAATCGTGTTTTCAAGCCCTTGGTGGACGGTTTGTTATCATCTTTATTGATGATATTGATTTATTCTAAAGCGATGAAGAGCATGCAAATCATTTGAGGATTGTTTTAGAATTAAACAAGACAAAATCAATTATGCCAAATTTTTTGAATTTTGGATGCATAGGTGTATTTCTAGGTCACATTATAGTGAAGGAGTTTGTTGATCCTCAAAGTAAAAGCAATTTTAGAATGGTCCGCACCAAAGAATGTTCTGAAGTTCGCAGTTTTAGCTTTAGTTATTACAGGAAGTTTGTCAAGAGATTTTCTCATATTGCAATGCCTAACTAATTTATTGAGAAAGGATATCAAATTCAATGAATGTTGAATCGGCGAGTTTTCAAGAATTGAAAAAAACATTTGACCCTTGATTTTATTTATTCCATCGGGGCGAGGATTCCAAATATTTAGTGATGCTTCTTTAAAAGGTTTGGGTTGTGTCTTGTGAGCGAGAAGAGTAATTGCTTATGCTTGAGATAATTAAAGCCTCAGAAATTATCCGTGCATGATCTAGAGTTAGCATTTGTGGTTTTGCTCTAAAATTTGGAGACATTACTTGTATGGGGTGAAATCGAAATTTTCGGATCATCGAGTCTTAAGTATATCTTTACAAAAGAAGCTGAATCTAAGACAAAGAAGGTGGCTTGAGTTTATTAAAGATTATGATTTAGACATTGATTATTGTCCGGTAAGCTAATGTGGGCATTAGCATAAGTCCATGGGAAATGCCGGTTGGATTATTACTCAAAGTCGAGTTAATCAATTGAGGCTCTACTGGAAGTTAGAAAATTTGATCTTGGGCATTTATCTCAATTAATGATCTGTCGACTTTATTTGTGAGTCAAAGCACTGAAAGCGGATCGTGGATATCAGAAATTCATTGAACAAATCCAGATTGGTCAGAAGCAAGATTTTCTTGTAGATGCAGAGGGTATTATTCGGAAGCATTCACAATTATGGGTACCTGGTGATGTGATGTTGAGACAAGAAATTTTACAGGAGGCTCATCAGGCAGGATATACTATTCATCCAGGTAGTTCAAAAATGTATAAAGATTTAAAAGCAACATTTTGGTGGTCAGGTATGAAGAAAAGCGAATATGTCTCTAAAGTGTCGAGCTTGATTGTTAAGGAGCATCAAAGACCCGATTGGATTACGGTCATTACTATACCAGTGGAAGTGGGAAGAAATTGCTATGGATTTTGTTATGGGATTTCCTAGATCTCGGCAAGGTCGTGATAGTATCTGGGTTGTTGTGGATAGATTGACCAAGTCAGCTCATTTCTTACCCATTAAACAGACAGATTCAGTTGATAAATTGTCCAGATTATATGTTAAGGAAATTGTAAGACTTCATGGTGTACCAAAAGTGATTGTCTCTGACAGAGATGGTAGATTTACTTCCAGATTATGGCAAGGAATTCAGAGAGGCTTGAGCTGATTACACCTCTGACTTTTCATCCTCGTAGATGGACAATCGAAAGAACAATTCAAGTCCTGAAGATTTGTTGAGGTTATGTGTTTTAGATTTTGGAGGTAGGCGGAAGATCATATTCTATGATCGAGTTTGCAATAATAAGCTACCAATCTAGTATTCAAATGGCTCCGTATGAAGCATTATATGGTCGAAAGTGTAGAACTCCATTGAGTTGGGTGAAGTGGGAGAAAAACGACTCTTGGGTCAGTTGGTTGATCAATAGAAAATCAGATGTCGAGGATAGATTGAAATTTTCGGCCAAATGAATATTCGACTTAAAGCATCATGTAGAATTTCAAGTTGGAGAATTTGTATTTTGAAAGTCAAACTATGAAAGGAATTAGTAGATTTGGTCACGAGGTAAATTGAGCCCAGGTACATAGGACCTTTTGAAATCATTGAAAGGATCGGCAATGAAACTACAGACTTGCCTTACCCAATTGACGACATTCTAGCGTGTTTCACATTTCAATGTTGAGAAAATGGATCCTGATCAGAGCGAGAAGATTCCATATACCAAGTTTGAAATCTGATTTGACTTATGCATTGGAGCGGAAAAGATTTTAGAATTTGATGTCAAGAGATTGCGAAATAGACAAATTACCTATGTTAAAATTAAATGGAAGCACAGACCAATCAAAGAAGCTACTTGGGAGGTTGAACAAGAGATGAGGCAGAAGTTTCCCTTCCTGTTTGAATGAAATTTCGAGGACGAAATTTTTGTTAAGAGGGGGAAATTGTAATATCCCATTTAATTAATTCCTAATTAAGTTTTGTTTAAGCTAATTAACTATTTACTGTAGCATTTACTGTAGCAATCCACTTTACTTCGCATGCAACGGCGGGATTAAGCCTCGACGCGTGTTCGGCCGGGATCGATCGAAGGTAATTTATTTCCTTCCTTGCTGACTATTTCATTTCCTTGACGCAGCGAGATCGAGGCGCTCCGTTCATTCATCGACGAATTTTCTCCTCCTTTCCTTCCCCAACGAGGTCGAAGCTCCGTGACCGGCAGCGGCCGTCCTTCGCCCGACCGGCCGATTGCCTCTCCGCGACCGCGAGCATACGACGCCGATCAGCGTCGGCTTCACCCGGAACCGCTCTCTTCATCGCCGTCGGCCTTGCGTCGATCCGCGACGTCGTGGAAAGCGCAGGTATGTTCAAATACGCCGGTTGGGAAAGTCAGTAACCGCTTCGGTTTTGAAATCCGTGAACCGTCGGTTCGCTCCGTGAACCGATCGGCTCTAGAATTCTGTTCTGGATCGGAAACTTAGGAAGTTTTGTAAGTTAATTTCTTTCCCTCTCCCTTTTTCTTTCAGTTAGCAGCCTTCCTTGGCATTGAAATGCGTGTTTGAAGGGTTCCGAACCATTTTGGCTGCTAGGTGAGTGGTAGAATTATTGAGGGGGGATTTGGATTGACAGTGTTTGCTAATTTTAGTTTATTGATTGAAGCAGGTAATTAATAGTGACGTTAGGAGATTTCTTTGGAGATTACTTTGGAGTCGTACTCCGGTGTTTCCAAAGCTTATGAGGAGACATCAGTTTCAGGTAAGATTGCAAGATTTCAGGTTAAGTTACTTATGAATTTTCACGTATTAGAAGGATTTAGAAGAGTTATTTCATTATAGGTTGTGTACTCGAGGAGGGATCGAGGCGCACATCACGACACTGACCTAGACACTGAGGTGAGACATTATTGCTAATGTAAATTCAGTTTCTATGCCTATGTATGCCATTGTTCTCTTCTTATTTTAGATAAATTGTATGAATGACATGAACGTCATATGTATGCATCTTTGTAAAATCAAATGTTTAGTATTTGACCTTGCATAGATTTATGATTTACAATGATTACAAGACAGTTAATTTGTAGCATATGATTTCATTGAGCATATAGAAATATTTTACACATGTTAAATGCAGTAATGTGATAAACAGGGAAATGTCAGGAAAATTGTGATAGGAAGGCTATACGAGATCTAGAGATAGGCAAAGTTCGGCGAGATGAGCGTGATTAGGGAGCTTAGTATCCCCGACTCTGACATTTTGAGGTTGGTGTCGTTAGGCTGTCCAACTGGTGTCAGGGGGCTGTTAGGTATGTAGAGTATGGTTCGCTGCTACCTAGACTTGTTTTAGGTCGTGGTAGGGTGTGATATATGAATGAAAGTCAAAACCTAAGCAATTATAAATGATATTTCTAGAAAATGAAAATGATTTGATATAGAACTGGCGAAATGAAAATCACGTTCCTTGACATTGATTGATCTGATTATGAACTTACATATTATTGATTACATTGTTACATTTCTACACACTTACATATTGTTTAGTTACTGATTACATTCTCAGAGTATAGTTTACCTACGGTTTACCACTTGCAAATTTACATATACATGCTGCGTCTCTTGTCTTTGTCTTGAGCTTGTTTTAGCACTCTTGTCTCTAAGCTTTTACTTATGATGTTATTGTTGAAAATTTCGTGGAAAAAGGCAATTTGGGTAGAAGCTAGTCTGTTTTGTTGAATTGTATAGTTTTGGGAAGCTTAAAGGCTTTTGGGTACGTACAAATTAAATGTCTTTAGCTGCTCTGTATTTATTTAAAGATTTCATGCTTCCAGTATTTGTGATATGAATTAAGTTAAGTAGTATATGAATTGTAAATAGTTTAGTGATGATTTGATTAGATACACCTTTCACTTGCCGTTTAAGGTGCAGGTTGGAGCGTGTTGGTGGAATCTATGTCGAGTCATCCTATTACAACACGTCGGTCCGACCACAGCATAAGGGGTCATCAGGGTGTGTCTGACTCATCAAAATACATGTAAATGATTAACAATTTTTAGATGAAACAAGCAATATATTCATCACGATACGATCACACAAAAATTATTGTGTGTTATAGATGCAATGAATACTATACAAATTTATAACATCATTGTACCAAAATTTGTATAACTATATATTATAATTATACTAAAAATCATATAAGAAAAAAAAAACTCAGAATACCCGCATGGGCCCCGACGTTATGTTAAATGCCTAATGAGGATGTTGTGCGAGTTGATTCCCGGTTTGGTCTTAGGACCAGGTCCAAGTTAACAAAACCTAAGAACTAAATTATAATATTATAAGAAATTTAATTTAATAAAATATGAGAAGCTAATTCTGTCATACAATTACAAAAGATAAACTTATTAATACAACTTCTCAAGTTCAAGCTCTCAAGTAAAAAGTCTCAAACATGTTCCTCTACGCTCAAGCTAGAGTTGACAAAGTTTAGAGGATTATAATTTTTGAAAATTTAGACTCGACCCTCTATAGAAAAGAGGTAGAGTTGACAAGGTTTATCAGTCAATAATAATCACATGATCGTGAAAAAAGATCATTATTAAAGTTTTAATAATGAATCATTATATATTCAAATCTAAATCAATGATAAAATGATCAAATATTCAAATTAAAAAAAATAAATTAATTAAATAAAATTAATTATTTAAATTTAAAGTAAAATTCATCCACCCATCCACAACTGTTTATCGGAAGTGATAAATTAAGAAAATTTTTGCTCACAAAGAGCCAATATCAAATCAAATACATAACTATTTTCACACTCAAATAATTTTAAGCCTGGAAGGACGTGGCCCGAGTTCTCTGATCACGTGGTTTGGCCCGTAGGCTCCACATATGATGCGGTTACGACCAGAGCCCTTAGACCAGGTGGCTTGTCGTAAAATGATATAACTAAATTACGGTCACGGCTGCAACCCGTATATTCTCCAATGGCTTTGCTCTTTGAGCTATGAACTATAGAATATATTTGATTGGGCAAAAAACTCTCTATTAGCTAAAGTAGACTTAAGCTTGTCTCCTTAGACAAATACCACCCAGGTCTACAAGGATTACTTGGGCGATGACCCATGGTATGGGATCCTTGGTTGATTATCCTACCTCCTCATTGCGGGCGGACCGCGATAGCGAATGTGGCATGAGATCTAGATCGGACACATCATCGTTCTCCCGAACATAAGTTTTAAATTGAAATAATAAATCTTATAAATATTCAAACTCTACTCACTGCTATTATACACTTGTTATTTAACGATTCATCAACTAATCTTAATTGAAAGTGCTCTCTTAATATTTAGAGAGGTAATTAACTACAGGTGCTTGAGTCTATAGGAAACCTGGAACTAGATCTAAAGTCCTCACAAAATGAGAGTAAAATCTCTGGGCGGTGTCTTATCTACTATTTCATATGCCTTCTAAAAATTTAACCGACGTAAACAAAATTCTCTTTATCGAGAGGTTGATGGCGAATTTTTGGAGCCCACAGATTTTTGGCGACTCCGCTGGGGACAGGTTTCTCTTTCCATCTTTGGTTAGTTAAATCTGAGCTATAGTAATAGCGAAATATACTAAAAAAATTAAAATTCTAAATCAATTATAAATAAAAATCTTCATATTATTTTGTTCTATAGTACCTTTACATTTTGAAATTATGGGTGAAATATTGATTGTTAATTATTAATTTTATCTTTTATTTGTAAAGAGTTTATCTACATAATACTCTTTTTATTGTCAAACTTTGTTGTTGTGACAATCTTCATTTGGTCAACATAATTATCAATATAGGAGATGCTAGAGTTACTATCTAATTTGATAGTGTAAACTTCCCAGCTATCGCTGTTGCAAACAATCCTCTACTTGAAGCACCTGCATATTGTACACACCAACCGATGCAGTGGAGAAGGACAACTGGAATGACCACTAATGCTACCGAGGTTCCTCAAAAGAGAGCATTTGTATTCGAAAGATTGAGTTATTTTGAGGTGCTAGTCATGAAAAAAAATCATAATTAGGTAGAAAGTTTCAGTCATACCTGTGAATGCGACTACTTTGTCAGTTGAACCTTTCGCACTAGAAAGGCATGACGTTGAGGCCTCCTCTTCTAGAGAAAAATTGAAGAGAAGGCAAAGAAGGAGAAGAAATATTGAATTGCAAGCTCAGCGGTTGCTACTTGAATCACTAGCCATGCGACCATACTTGATGCTAAAAGTGAGTGTTTTCACTCACAACAAGTTTGAAATTTGAAATGGGTGAAAAGAAATAACTCTACTAGTGATGTTAAACAGTCTTTTCGGGCTCAACAACAATTAGCTCTAACTCTTTAGAAGAAATAATATGAAACTCTATATGCTTGAATACATAAAGTCTTGAAGGTTGTCAAGAAAAAATGTCTTATGACGAAGAGGTATCAAAGACTAATTATCAGAGAAGCCAAGATTGCTCCATTATAAAAACTACTATCAGTGGTAATAATAGCTCAAGATCATTCTAAATAAGCTATGCACGGTGAGTATCGGGGCATGACACCTGGACCGCATATCTAGGAATCTGCCATTAAAAGGTCCCTTATAAAAAGAAAAATAAATCTAGAGGTTGAAACCTTAAGAAAAAGTAGTGACGCAAAAGCTTCTTCATCTTGAAGCAAGCTAATCCAGAGACAGTGGAGAAAGAGAAATGCTGAATTGCGTGCTCAATAGCTATTATTCAAGCATGAAATTATTCAATCAGCTATGGAACTAGAAGCGAGTGTTTCAACCTATAACAGGTTTGATAGCCAAAGATGGGTAAAACAAAATTGCTTTACTAGTCAAATCAAATAGTTCTTATGGACTCGACAACTTTAGGTTCTAGCTTCTCTAATGAGGAAACTCGAAACTGTATATTCAAGAGTGCATAAGATCTTTAAAGTTGCTAAGAAGAAAGAACATATAAAAATAAAATATCAAGATTCTGTCATCAGGAAGGCTAGAGTTGCTCCTCTAAGGAGACCTCCTCCTACAACCCCGACAAGATGTTAACTAATTCAAGTTCCTCAAGGTGATCATCAAGATGTGACACTTGGGATCACAGGTCGAAGAATCCGCTGTCGAAAGGTTTCGACAAAAAAGGTAAGCAAATTTGGAGGCCAAAATCTCGAAGTGAAACTACCTTAAAGAAAGACAACGACGTGACATCTGGACTGTACTCCCACAAAATCCACTCCTTATGTACTAGTATTTAGAGCTGAAGCAATTCTATCACTCGAAGTTGAACTACCTTCGCTCCGAGTAGTCATTCAACATGATCTTACCCAAGATGAGAATGCCCATCTATGGATGGAAGAGCTTGATGCGCTTAACGAAGTTAGGCTCCAAGCTCAGCAAAATCTAGAAGTCTACCGAACGAGGATGTCCAAAGCTTTCAATCATACGATGAATCCATCAAACTTTCAAGAAGGAGAATTGATCATGGTGTTGAGAATACCAATTATTCCTCATCGTCATTACATGTGTAAGTTTTGCTTGAAAATTCTCTTGTAACATAAGAATGCATTTCTGAAATGAAGCAAAAATCTCCTTGTTAAACAGGGGGCATTTTTAAATTTTATAGCAAAATGTCAGGCTTTTCCTGTGAAATAAAGGGTCTTTTTATTGTAATTGGGTTGACATCGCGCCTAAGGCTGAGATCTCCATATACATATTCAAATTATATATTCAAAGTTCACAAGTCTCAAAGTCTTACTAACCAAAAAGAGAAATTTTTAAGTCTGCAAACTTCAACAAATCAAGTTGGGGACATATCTTTCATCCATACATCAAATCTAGAGCTTGAGTTGGTGTATAAGGTCGAACTCAACAAGCCAAAATATGGCTGAGTCGGTGATAGATCTGCTTACTCAACACGCCACAAAAGTCGTATTAAGAGATCCCCCATCTCATTAGCCCGATCAATTGCTCAAATCCAAGACTCAAGTGAGTGGATAAGGTTGGACTCAACACGCCCAAATATAGCCAAGTCGCTAACAAGTCTGCTTACTCAACACACCACAATGACTGCAGTAAGAGATCCACCTACTTTGTTAACTCAAATACAAGAGCATCTAAATCTCCAAATCCCTCAAACTTGATGAGTTCAAGTGGCCCAGATTGGGAGATCATCCATAATGATCGTAAGGTTATTTTTCAAAATCCAACGAAAAGATCCTCACTCGAGAAGACACTAAGCCAAGTTTGGTATCAATATCAAATGAGAAATGTCAACTCCTTCAACAAACATGTTAAAACAGAAAGCAAAGACCAAAGAAAACTCTTCTTCAGTAAGTCCAACTAAGCAGAAAGCAGGACTGAAGAAGTTATTCCAATGTTTATACAAAGCCAAAGGCTGAACTAAGGGAGTCATGTCATCAATATGTCCGTTATGTGCAAAGTATAGGACCGATGACTCTTTGCCAATAACCCAACACAAGCTTTGAGGGCTAAGTCGTCGACAAACATCCTTTCATATACATACGAAAGCAGAAAGTTGGGGCAGAAAGTAATTTCGTATCACCTGACAAGTCTTCAAGATAATTCAAGATTTTCCTCCATCAAATCCATCAAGACTATTTTAAACATCTTAGTGCCTAAATAATATTATAATTGAGCTATTTTAAACTTGTTGAATTCACTTTGATGTGCCACTTATCTCAGTTACAAACAAGTAAAATTTAAAAACCATTTGATTCTCTAACAAAGTCAAATTATTTTTTAACTATATTTTCGAGTACTTGAGTTTGGTCCAACAGCATTTGGATTATAGAGTTTTTAATATTATTGAGTTTATCTCATCAAAATACGTAATTCAATTGTAAATTTTTTAATAATGAAGCTTAGATTGTATCATATATTATTTTGAAGTTTATGATTCCAATACTTCGGTGTTTTCAAATTTAAAATCTATATCAAAATTCATACTTCATCGAATTAGTTTTTTAGAGATATATCAAATATAATATCCAAGGAAACACTTAGTCAAAATGAACAGGAATGACCATTTATAAAGCTAGTCCCAAGTACTTGGGAGAATGCTAACGATGATGATTCAAAATGTAGGAAAGCACCTCCTCACCTATGTTCACCAAAATCAACAACCTTGTAAACAAACCCACAGCATAAAAATACAAAAAAATTTAACTTTCATGAACAGATTCCCAAGCAAACAAAATAAGCACAGCACAAATATGGATTAAATTTCAGAATTTCCATTTGAATAGCAATGGTTGAGGTACAATAGAGATGGCAGAGTTCCTTTTGCAAAGCAGATCTAAAAAAAAAAAAAACTTTATTATAAATTTTCATGAATTTTAAACAAGTAATGATTGTATATAAAATTTCGAACAGATGTAACAGTTTCAAAATCAAAATATTAGACCGTTACATCTTCCCTTACCCAACAAGACGCCAACCTAATACAGACAGATGAATTGATAAAAAGCCATAGTACTTCTCCTGCACAAGGCAAGTCTTATTGCAACGTAACCAAAACTCCATCTTCCACTTTCTTTTTTCCTCCACAATAGAAACTGAAGCTTAGAAAAAGCAGATAACTTATCTGAGAAATTAGCAGTCAAACCTCCTTCTGCAACAGTAATGGCTCCTGATTAGGGCTAGACTCATCACCAGTTCTCGGTCGCCATTGCCTTTGTGAAAAAGCTCTCGGCCTTTGAGCTAAATGGTCTCCTAACCTTGGACTGCTTCCTGGTAAGTTGGGCATTTCTTGCAGGCAAGCTCTCACAGCATCATGAACGCTCACAAAATACCATCTTTTGCCGATTAATTCAATTAAACCTGCTCTTGAGAGAGTTTGAAGGACTTTACGGTTTGGGTTAGAAATGGCTATCTGAAACAGATGATTTCCATCAGAAAAAAAAAAAAAAACCTGTGTAATGAGACTTGAGGGCAAGATTGAGTTGGTGATCTTCTGACCTGTATTTCTCGTGATTTGTATTCTTGATGCAATTCCTTGAGAGCTTGAACTGCGCTGGAGTCTATGTATGGTATAGCTGCAGTGGATGTGTAGTTTGGTTAAAAAGAATTATGTTGGCAATAGGTTCATGATATAATTCAAGTTGCTGAGAGTAGAAAGCAAAAGAAAAATAAATGCACAAAAAGTACCAAAGATTTTATATAGATTTGCTAATTAATGACTACTTATTTTTACATATGTACGTTAATCTCCGTATATGTTCCACAAGTCAAACCAAACAAATTGGGAAAATTGAAGAATAATGATAGCGACATCATATAAATTAGGTTTAAAATGCTTCAACGGTGATCCAAAAACTGTTTGAAATATCAAAGTTATCAAGCATGAGGTTCATATAATTGATTATATCAAAGACAATGAAAACAACAAGCAAAAAAAGGTAGCATAGCCTGAATTGAAGTCAAAATATCTTGATTTTGATTGAAATTGATCGAAATGACATCCGTTCATAAAACATACTACAATGATATATTTGGAATGCTAATATTGCCTGTGTGGGCGCATAAGTGAAATAAAATAAAATTTACATGTATTTCAAGGCACACATTTTAAGATACACGAATGATGAAGAATATGCGAGCAAATTTCAACAAAAAATATAATATAATATGATTTTTTATCATCTGGTTACCCTGAAGTGGGATAAAGGCTTGTTGTTATTGTTGTATCCTAAAATCCTCATAAAATGAGAATGAAATTTATGGGCATTGTTTTATTTGTAAATTAATTTGTCTTCACAAATAAAAGTCTTGGAACCCATAATATAGTTTTTGTCATGATGACCATGATGAATTTTTGAAGAGTCCACAACCTCATGCCCACTTTTGTAACCTGCCTTGTATATCGAAACTAATTACAACACTTTTTTTTAATAAAAATCTAAGACAACTGAAATTACATGTGAAATCCCAAAAATACCATTAATTTGGCAACTCACACAAGTCGCAAATATTGTATACTAAAAAACTAATTTGCTTCATGCATCGTCTCTCTATAAGGTACTTCATCATAGGGCATTAATTAAACGCCACAACTTAACACATACTTTTTTCTAACTAGAGCAACAAGGAGCTCAAAGGGCAGTGTTATATCACCAATTTATATCTTTCCCTTTATTATTAATTTATTATGGCAAGTTTGTTTAGGAAAATTGAGTGAGGAACTATATTACACACCAACATGAACTATAATACTTTTGAAAATTTTAATAAAAAAGAACAAGTGCTTGATCAAATATGGAAGAAAAGTCAAGTTTCCAAACCTCATTAACATAACTTAAAACAAGCTAAAGGCTAGGATTATCTGAAAATGATTTAAATACTTACGGGCCATCTCGATGATTACAAAATAAATTTTTTCATCGGGTGATCCATTCCAAGTGGAACCTGGCACAATTAGTTCATACTGTCGTAGTCTGCACAAATAATAAAAAAAAAGACACTGAATGCAATTAAGAACATGAAGAAAAGCAGCAGAAGATTACAAAATAGTCTCTTCGATCTATAGAATTAAAGCCTTCACCTGTCTTTGATATAACTTATATTTGCAAAATATAAGGGAGCATCAATTCGCACAACAACAATTCCTATGTATACATAGGCTTCAGGATACTGCTCAATAGTTCTGTAAACTGTTGTTCCAGGTAGTCTCCCCAAGACAGCTGCATCAAAATACGCCAGCTATAATAAAAAACTCTCATTTAATCTAGATTAAGAAAAAGTACTTACATAACACAAATCTATGTTTTGAGTGCTGGAACTTGGACGATATCTAATTCAAATCACTGTGAATGACTACAACAGAAACAAGATAAACACATAATACACTAAGAATTTATATATGTTTGACTAATTGATGGCTATGTCTTGTCACGGTTGCCGCATATTTTACCATGAACGTAAAAGATTTATTGAGAAATTCACAACCAAAATGGGCCAAAAAACAAAAAAACTAGGGAAACTGAAAATTATACTGAATCCTCAAAAAACGCCCCTTAATGATATAACTCATAAATATTGGATACTTTCAAGGGAGCTTCCTACACAATTGGGTCTGCAAAAAAAATTCTATGCTTAACATAAATATGGCTGTGCAACTTAATATTTAGAAGTTGAACTGGTGTTTAATATTGAGCATCAACAAAATGAAGAAAAAAGAGAACAAAATAAGTTGATCTGGTTATCACTTGTAAAAGAGAAAGCTTTAATAGATGAAATGGCTAGCTGAACAAAATAGTTTAAGAGCTAAAGTGGGTAGGAGAAAACATTTATCCCCAAGATTATATAGCTATAATCATAAGGCTTATCTGAGTACTTGTGAGGAATTTTGAATTTTAATATACGTTAATCATATATCACAATAAATTAATAGAAAAATCTCAGTTTTGGGGTTCAAGTAAGGAAATGTTCTCACCTATATGTGGATTAGCTGATTCATGAATGACAAACGCAAGGGAAGAAAAAACCTGCAATAAAGTTCTCAAATTGGGTAAGGGAACATGTTTCTTAGCACATCAGATATATCTTATCCTTCTATAGAATCTTACCCCAACAAGAACACCAATTTCTATCCCAAGAAACAAAGTCATAACACATGTTATGGTCCAAAGAAGGAAATCTTTCTTTTCTACACGCCACAAGAACAAAGCTTCCTCATAATCCACCTGAAAATTGTGAAATGTTCGAAATATGCTTTCAAGTTGGTGTGAAGAATTTTCATGAAGAGAGGAAAAAACTTGCTACTGGAGCATTCAATATGTAAACCAATTATGAATTAACCTCAAATTAACAAAAAAAAAGGAAACTTGCTTGCATTAAAAACAGGAATAGTAAATTTGAGCACCAACAAAGGATCAACTGGAACATAATTGGATTATGCCATAAAAGCAAGCATTATCCTGATACTTGATAAGAGACGACATAGACACTTGTGGGGATAAGTAAAAGCTCTGATAAAATGATAGAAAAGAGAATCATTACCTATGTTGTTATTTATGTGTGTAGCGCAATCTGCTTTATATGTGCATTGTTTGTTACATGTGGAGCCTAATTGTGTTGATCAATCGGAGATGCATTATCGACTTAGCCCTTACTTTCATTGGTGGAGCTCAGCGATGAGCTCCCAGGGAGGTCGTAGATGGAGGTCTTGGTTCAAAGATAGAGAAGGTAGCGTCTCGGTGATAGAAGAACAACACTACGTCGCCAGGATCTGTGATTTGCAACAGAAAGATGGAGAAGACAGCACCTCGGCACTGCCAATAAGATTGGGGCACCAAAGACTCAAGACAGAGAGGCCAGCGCTGCAGTGCTAAAACCAGTGCAGAAAAGCCTAGAGAATAGTGGCGTTAGCACCTAGGTGACAAGGTCGTGGCGCTATGGCACTACGAAACAAAACAATTCATAATTAGGCAGTTTTTTGCAATTTTTTAGTACTTCTTGGCATTTTTTTCTCCATTCTCTTGCGAGTGTAAGTGGAGAGCTTTTGAGCGTAAAAAGTGTGGAGAGATTTGAGATAAGTCTAATTTATAATATTCTCTTTATTTTATTCATAGCCGATTTCTTGGTGTAATGTTATTCCGTGGTTTTTTCTTGTTCTCAAATTTATTCAAGTTAAATCTTGTATTTGTGTTCTTGTGCTTTGATTACTTCAGTTCAACGTTTTGCTTCGGATCTCTCAAACTTATTTTCCACAGTTTTAAGTAGATCAATCTACGAACGTTGTTCACAGGTTCTAAATCTGATTTCTCATTGTATGCATATGCAAACTGTTCCTAGACCAATTAGTTGAGTGCTTTGGCCTCATCCAACAATTTTTGGGTTTGACAATTGATGAGTGTGGGTGAATGTAATTTGTGTTGTGGCATTCTACTTCCAAAAACACATGGGCTAAAATGTGCTATACAAAAAAAATTAAAATTTCTTGATGATACGTGCATTACAACAAAAATAGCCACAAAAAATGTATCCCACACAAAATCAAATCTTAAAGAGAAATTTAATAAGAGAGAAGAAGGGGAGGTAACCTGGGAAAACCCTTAGCAGCCCCACAATCAGTATGCAAGCAGTCAAAGTAAAGAACAAAGAAAAAGCTACAAGGTCGTTTAAAAATACAAATACTTCTATTATGCCACCAACAACAAAAAACCAATCCCAAAGAGTACATAGATTTTGATTTGGAGCCCCTCCCAAACGCGATAAAGACATAACAATCTACTTAGTGAGGATGACCAACTCCTTACTCTTTGATGATATAGTAAAATAACTCCAGTTCCTCTTTGACACAACAAACGAGAAATAATACTTTTGAAGACGGAGACATGACATCCCATAGCCACAAGCAAATTGAGAGAAGATGGAGGGAGAGGGGAGGAGCTATCATCTGAGAGAGCAGGGAGGAGTTTTTTTAGTTGTCTGCAAAAGAGGTCTTCTACTTTCTAAAGAGCAAAGTGATGCTACAAGTTTCAGTGCCATTAAAAGTAGAAGCTTTCAACCATAATAGCTAGAAGAAGCTCTAGTTTGGACTCCTGAAGTAGAGACAAAAAGAAACTTAAAGCAGTAACAATATTATATTCTCCTCCACATTCAACCAACATCTTTCTAGTAGAAAATTGCATATGAAAAGTTAAATCTTTATCCATATCTCCAACTTTGTAAAGATAAAAATCATTGATATACCCCCTTCTGAAGCTTGGTGAATTATTTGATCTCTCCTAAAAAGAATAGAAGTAGATAGATCTCACTGTGTATATATTAGTATATTTGCTATATTTTGTTTATCACCATCATTTTTTCCTTGTTACTATTATCCTAATAGGACTCACTAATATTCAATGTACAATGGCTTCAGTTTAATGGGACTATATTTCCACTTAATTATTTGCATGATTTTCAAGCCTTGCAGGATTCATCTAGCATACGCTTTATCAACTCATCTTCATCATCCATTCCTGGCTTTGTTTAGCGTGGAGTAAACATTATTTCTTCCATTTCCTACATTAATTTTCTGCATGCTTATATATTCTGAAAATCAGACCTTGTATGATAGGTATTTTCATCTTCAGTACATGGAACAGAAGTTCTAGATAATACAATGAGAGAAATCAGACTGTTCATGAGAAAAAAAAAAAGCTAAATACATGAACAAGAAGATCAAACACATGCAAACATTTGCTTCCACATAAAATTTTAAAATTACTAATAATGACTTAAGTTAAAAATAGAAATGAACGAGAGTAGCATAATAGGACTAATTCAATTGCACTCACGAGCACATCTCCAATGGTAAAAAAGTGAATCTACTTTTGCATTCTTACCAGGCTGATTCCAACTGAAATTACTATGGCGGCCAGTGCACACTGAGACATAAAAACGTAGAACATTGATGAGTATAGCTATTAAATAAATTTGAAGCATATGTTATCATCAAAATCATCATCATTAGCCATATCCAACCTATTTGAGTACCACAAAGTGAAACATATGCTAACTACAGTTGAAGAGAATGAATAAATCTTAACTGAAACCAATGAAAGGAGAAACAACATTACTTTGTTAATAATGACTTGACTATCCTTTCACAGTAATCCAGTCAATACTAATTATCCAATACATTTGAGAATCTCTCCTATAAAAATCTATAACAGGCTGAAGCTTTCGATTTTGTTTTGATAAGTTAAGCTATTAATGACAATATATATATGACATTCTTACTTGTCAATTTGTTCAAATCTACATGCTTTACATAAAACAAACATCTTTTGACTTTAAAAAAAAATCCTTTATAATTTTCTCTTCCTTCTAACACTATCAAGTAATAATAGGAAAGAAAACTTCTTTGTACTAGTAAACAAGAGTAGAATTTTGTTGAAAAAGTACCTGAGGAATATCCTGAAACAATGGAGTCAAAAAGTAAAGAGCGCATCCCATTGTTATTCCTGTTACGATTCCAGACAGTCCAGTCTTTGCTCCACTCTCATGGTTTACAGCTGACCTGGAGAAAGAGCCTATAAAGGATTGTTATTCTGTCTGAATTTTCTTGTAACATACTTGTAGAAATGTTGAGAAACAGCAAATGGTAAACCGTAAAAAATTTAAGGGATGTTTGGCATTCTATTTCCAGGATTTTTGTGGACTTCAAAACCCTACCATTTTAATAAATCTTGTTTCCATTATTAGTTAATCTCATTTTTATTTAATTCCAAGAATTACATAAATTAATAGATTAAGTATTTCTCCCTCTTACAAATCTTTTAAAAAAAAAAAAACTATCAAGGTGTAGTAAGATCTAACAATTATCATGCCAAACAATTTTTCAGGCTTTAATCCCCTCAAGACATAGTGAGGTTGCATTTGGGGCATCTTTCTACCTACGGCATGATTCACATCGCACCACAGGCGGCGTTTGGAAAATTATATTTTGGCTGCGTTTTGAAGAAGCTGTAGTGGGAAAGCTGAATTATCCAACCTGACCTGATAGAGTGTGGTAGCTGCCAGAAAAGCATAGTATAAACTTTTTTTTTAAATAATAAAAAATTTATAATACCTACTGTAGCTTTTTAGATAACAATTTCTTCTACAACAGCTCTACCATTGCCTTTTTAGACAACTGCAACTTCCCAAACAGACCCTAATTTAAATTTACTGAATTTGTTAATCTAATTAAGTTAAATCTTACTTCTGGCCGAACAGCCCCTTAATAGTAAACCCTCCATAATTCATAAGCTTAAACAAAGAGAAATAACAATAACAGTTTAGTTAATCTACAGTAACAACTGGCATATGTACCTGTGGCAGGATAGGCAGAGAAGAATGAACCACATATATTTGCCATTCCAAGTCCAAATAGCTACAAAAAGAATCAATATATCTCTAATCAAATTATAATGAACTAACTGAAAAACAAATAAAATTGAGGATCCAACTGCAGGCATTGTCATTCCGACCTCTTGATTTGAGTCCAACTCATACCCATTCTTTGCAGCCAATGCTTTGGCAATACCCACAGATTCCTGTAGTTGAAAAAAAAAATATCAAGAATCTGGAAAATAAACAAAGCACAGAGAAAAATGAGTTCTTCAATAACTAGTTTACCAAAATGGCCACACCAGTAATTAGAATTGCAGTTGATATAAGAGACTCTGCATGATCAAATTCTCTAGGGATGTGAAACTTTGGAAGGCCCTGTGGAATTTCACCTACCTGAACAAACAGGTAATGACAAATAGAAATTCAATTGCGACACTTTTTATCTATTTTTTCCAACAAAAAAATAGTTTTATTTTTTCAAAACTTTGCCTCGGAAAAATTGCTTTTGGGAAAACATAGTAGAAATTGTGGTTGAAAAAACAGCTTTATAAACAAAAATAGGAAAATATAAGTCATTCCAAATGAAGCCTTAAGTCTATTCAATCAAAGAAATGAAGTCAATCCTACCAGATTAGACAAAAAAAAAAAATTCTAATAACTATCTTTTCAAGAGAATCATATGCATTGAAGTTTTTTTTTAGAATCTTTAAATCTTTAAGCAACAAATTACTAATGACAAAATTTATCATATCAAATATTTTGACTATTGATTATTGAATCAAAATAAACTTTACCACTGTAATTGAAGGAGGATGAAATATTTTAACAAAAGTTGTGCCGAGAATGACTGCTGTGAGTGGGCCGGATGCTCTAAGAAATCTCAGGTTCTTCTTTGAACTCCCCTGTGTCATTTATACAAAAATATATATATGAAATATTTATCACAACCAAACAATGTTTCAACTTCCATTAATAAGCTCCTACCAGGTGTTTCATGAGAAGAATGATTGCAAGAATGATAGATCCCATCAAAAAAGGGGGCCATGAGAACTACAAAAAACTATCCCGTATTATTAGTAAACAAACATGCTTTAGCATGTTAATACTTCCATACATTATTCAACAACAACAAAAAAAATCAAAGAAGCAGAAGCAATGCATGTGAAGAAAAGAAGGGGGGCATAATCAAGTGTATGAAGCTTCTGCCATATCAGGTTTGACGTGGTTAATGTATGCGTCCTTATCCATGCATTTACAACAACAACAACAACAACAACAAGCCTTAATCCATGCATTTACATGTATGCTATTTTTGTGACTCGAATCCTTGACCCAAATGAAGGGAAAAGACTTCCATCAATTTTAATTTTGTGGCAGGATAAAAGAAGATCATTATAAACCTTTTTATGGAAAATATTTGAGTTCACACCAGCTGAATTTATCTTTGAGGCTGAACTTGAATTTAATTCAGAGCTGTTCTGTTTTTAATTCAGAACTTGAATTTATATTTGAGTTCACATCATCTTGGAAATCAGGTCACTCTTAGGATTTATGAAATATTTCCTGTTGGTGGCATGCATCAGGTGGCTATATAAGGGAAGCTTCTTAAGGGTTTGAACAAAACTCTCTCTCTCTCTCCCCCTAACATTAAATTTCAATGGCTCTGTTAGAGGATTGGTGGCTTTAAAGATGTATACGAAGAGAAGAAGATTATGGAGAGCAAATCACTCTTGTGAGAGTTTCATCATGTTCTTTGTTTTGATCATGATTGTAGCTGAGCTTGAAAAAGAACAGTTGAGAGTTACATTGTGTAGGCTAATTTGTGGCTTCTTTAAAAGTGGATTAAATAATCTCTCCACTTATCTGAATGTAGGCAGATAAAAGTTGAACAATTAAATAATCTCAGTAAAAAAGAGTTAGCATCTGGCTACAGGAAATGTTCTAGAATAAAGTCGAGCATGAGATACTGAGAAGATTTTTAGGAATGATAAGATAGACCATGCATGAATTGCATACTCTATCGTAACACATGACTATAACATTACAATGACTATGAAGATAAGGCAAGGGATATAAAAATTAAGTGGTACGTCAACTTTTAGTTATAATAAATCCATTTTGGCATGCAATATTTCTATTTTAGGATTCTCTCATAAGTGCTCACTTTTAGGTGTCATTAGGGCTTGATGGGGTTGTGTGATGCAAAGCACTTTGGAGCTATGTAATTTAGAGTGCTCAGCTTAGGCAGGACAAGCCATAGAGGAGATCCAAATTTATTGAGTCAGGAGGGAGAAGTACCCAATAAAGAAGATACATTGAATATTCCATTTTATATTTGGTCACATTTAACGACTGAGATTGGACATTTCTTCAATTTGAATATATGATCGTATCAACATTCACACATAGCTATACATGTTTTGGGATCCTTAGCTTGGGAATCGGGTCACTCTCGAGACTCATGAAATCTTTTTGTTGATCTAAGTGCATAATGATTATAGGTAGAGAAGCTTCTCTAGGATTTGAGTAATGAAATTTCTCTCTCTCTCACTTAAATCCTCATTGTGGGCAAGTTTCATAAAGAATTGGCAGCTTCAATGATGCAAATAAAGGGAAGAAAATTGTGTGAAGGTAATCTCTCTTATGAGACTTTTTTGGGGTAGTTCTTTTTTTTAATGTGGATATATTTAGGTTTGGGAAGTGTTGGTTAGAATTTTTTCTTTGTATACACCAATTTGTGAGTTCTTTAATAGTCAATTGAATCCTTTCTCTTCTCTCATGAATTAGGCTTGATTGCATCACATAAACCATGGTATATTTGTTTTGTTTGTTGTTTGATCTATTTATGTGTTTTACTGTAGTAAATAATACTTC